>OY759262.1:30863494-31340994 GCA_963662155.1 Lamellibrachia columna
CTTTCCATCAATTTCAGGGCTTGGCTCAGTAATGTGATGCCTCTGTATCTCCCTGGGTCATGGATGTCCCCTTTCCCCTACCATATCGGCACAATCCCTACTAAGTGACATGGCATATAATTGGGGGTCATTTAGTCGAAATACTACGCAATATGGCGATGCAATACTATCGATAGTAAATTGAACCATCGAAAGTTCTCGTCGATAGTACTTTAAACTATCGATAGTCAATATACTACTTTAAGCTAGACGGCAAAGCAGTTCAGCAGGGTACTTGTCTCATTGCAAACACATCAATAAACATGCTTTTGCAAATATATAGGACCATTATATTTATTTATCGACCTAACATCAACAACCGTCGATTAGAACAGCGTCATTCACTGGTTCAACATTTTTAAACAACTACCTCCAAGGCCACACGATGGCGCCACCCATCAATTATGATGGACTGTTTTCCTCGCAATTCACTATTCCGGGATACTATCGCAATATTATCGCGATAGTCATACATCTATTGCGATATTATCGCAAAAGTAAAACTATCGCTGATAGTCACCCCTGGTTGTTACATAGTCGTTTTACGAAAACGTAGCGCACATATGGAGATATCATCGACAGTAGTTGGTTGGAAGTCCACCAGTGGACACACTGTCCAAAAATCGGGAGATGAGAAGACGGAATTAACGAGCTGTGGACAAAAACGACTTTTTAGCCACCGAATGCTAAAATGTTTGCTAGGCCCACATAATATAATTTCACCCAGCCACTTTTGATGTTTCGTGAATGGAACTTGACACACATATACTATATAGTGTAAGGAGTTATGTCAAGTAGAAATTAAACTGAAATTCAAGATTTGTTATCATCCACGTGCGTGTCAACTGCAAAGAAATTGTGTTTTGGGACAAGTTGTTACAATTGTATTGAGGCAAGTCGTTACAACTGTAACAACGCTAGGGCGGCTCGTACCGATGGCTCAGCCAGCGAGTTGTGTGCTGACAATGACTGAAAGAACAAAATGTTGTTAACCACGACGTGTGAACGCTTTGTTTCACATAATAATGAAACCTAGCCTAGGCATGCGACACATCCCTATTTGAGCAATTACTAAATATTGCATGATCAGTGGCGGTTTTTTGGGGGAGGGCGGACATTGAACCATGGCCCTTTTGGCTTAAATTTTCGATTATTTCTTGCATGCAACCTGTCGCGCCACTACACGGTATCATAGCAAACTAAGGTCGCCTCCTTTGCCCGCCTCCCCCCCGCGAGATACTAAATTCGTCACTGTGCATGATTAATTGAAATGTGGATGTTCGTGCGTGTGTGCGAGAGTGCGTGTGTACGAGAGTGCGCGTGTGTATTATTCAATCAAGTAGAAATCACATTGCAGATATATTATTGCCATTCACTATGTCATACTCCATTCAATAATTTACATTTAATTTACAATTGTTTTTATGTAAAAATCCGGGGAATGTGTCCCCTATGGTATCCAAAAAGGAAAAGCTTCATATATGAAGCTGTGAACACGTACATGTTTTGTCCCACTAACGGGGCTAGTTGTTACAGTCGACCGTGCGTTCTTGGGAAACTTCACATAGCTAACTATAATGTGGAATATCATTGGTATGGTACATTGTATTAATACGAATAATAAATGTAATGTATGCGTTAACAGAAATAATGCATCTAACATACTTTCCACACAAAAAAGTGACTTTAACTGAAAAGTGCAACAACTAACACATGTCTCCCCTACATATTAAGCCACCCAACATCGGTTCGGTTTGATGAGAGGTTAAACCACATCGGCTAGGTTTGATGAGAGGTTAAATCATATTGTTTTTGTACGGCTGATTTGAGTCCATTGAAGTCAGACAAAACAAACAGGCTGCGGATCTGAGATTGTACTGTTATTATGATCTGAGATTGTACTGTTATTATGATCTGAGATTGTACTGTTATTATGATCTGAGATTGTACTGTTATTATGATCTGAGATTGTACTGTTATTATGATCTGAGATTGTACTGTTATTATGATCTGAGATTGTACTGTTATTATGATTTGAGATTGTACTGTTATTATGATCTGATATTGTACTGTTATTATGATCTGATATTGTACTGTTATTATGATCTGAGATTGTACTGTTATTATGATCTGAGATTGTACTGTTATTATGATCTGAGATTGTACTGTTATTATGATCTGAGATTGTACTGTTATTATGATCTGAGATTGTACTGTTATTATGATCTGAGATTGTACTGTTATTATGATCATCGACCAGTTGAGACATAATGAAATAACAACGAATCCGAACACTCCATATTAAACTTACAACACGTTTTGCTAATTGCATTGATATATGGTGGTTGCAGCTGTTGCATTGTGAGATAAACGATATTTTTTTGTTGTTGAAGGTTTTATATTATTGGTTGTGATATACAACTCGTGCCTAGTTTTGTAAGATGCGTCATAAAGGCTGATTATCATGATTGTGCGATGCACTATCATGGTTTACTGTCTATATTTGCATAGTACGATACTAAATCAAACTACTACAAACTAAATCAAACATGTTTGTCCACGCGTTGACATATGTGTTACGCGTTAACGCACATTACAGTCAAGTTTGTCATCACTGCCGTTTTTTTCATGCGTATCATTGTCGTCTACGTCTTTAATGTCAATGCCAGTGTCATTAATAACGTCGACGACAATGATGTCAATACCAGTGTCATGATTGTCATCATCATTAACAGCGTCACCGTTGCTAACACCTGAAATGCAAACTAGTAATATGAGAATTGTTGTTTCAGTACTATTTACATTTGTGCACAAATGTGTGATATTCAATATTAATGTAGTCATCGTCATCACTATCGTCTTATCGAGGCAATCGCCATCTTTGTCTTCGTTACGTCATCAACACGTGGTCTTCTCGCGCATCATTACTTCTTACACCCGACGGAACCAGCGGTGGCGCAGCGGGTGGGGGTGAGGCAGGAAGTGGGAAGTTAGCCCCCAAAACAAGTGGGAGGTTGAGACCCCTGCCACACGCCTTCAACGGGCATGGCGGATGCGGTTAGCACTGGATAGCGGAAACATTATTGATGGCTAGAGTTGATTTTATGAGCCCTGAGTGGGAACACCCGTCGACAGCAACGTCCTGACGGCGTTGTTTCGTGCTAAGTGGCAAGTACATTGCACAGAGCCGAGTCTGTCCTGCACGTATCAGCTTAGCTTTCGTCAATGAATCGTGGCGTCGATGTGTGAGATGATATTTTAACAACACTGTCAGTGTTTATACAATCAGTATATAATTTCTTCCAGTCATTTTGTCTAGTTTATCTACCTTCCTCAAACAGTTGGTCTCCTCTTAAACTTCATGCCATAATGCGCGAAATGTATGACCTATGTTTGCTTCTTTGAGTGATGTGATGTTTTGTGTAAATACGGATTCTTTGGTATTTCAAAGGTTATCCTTATTTATAGCCAATTCGCACTTGCGGATTAACACTGAATTTGCATTAAACATTTGAACCGTTGTCGAGTGATGCTTCATGTGATTTAAACATGGCGCTGTGGACGGTGGTTACTCTGACCAGTATTCACAATGACTGTTAACGTGTAAGGCTCATAGACAAGTGATATATAATCGGTTGATAGGCATAGCTGCATTTAATCGTGAACATGAGCAATCTTGCCAGCTTTGGAAGGGCGGGGGCGAGACGCCTGTCAGAGAGTGAACCCACGGGGAGACGTTCGTGGGAAACCGCGAAGACGAACCCGACGGGAAATGCTGACGGGATATCTTGCCACGTCCCCAGATCCCAGTTTAATTTCCACATACCGGCGTCTATGAAAAGATATCCGGATCCCCAACAACGTCCGCACGCCGCCGTGGGCTGCAGTATAAACGTGGCCGACTACCCAGCGATCGAGGTATCTGCGCACTGGTCAGCGCATCATTGTTAGGACAACGATTAAACCAACACAACAGTTATGTTATCGATTGAAACTACGTGGGAGGGAGGGAGAGAGGGAAGGACGGAAGGAGGGTGGGTGAGAGGGTGAGAGGGAAGGAGGGAGGGAGGGAGGGAGGGAGGGAGGAGGTGAGGGAGGGAGGGAGGGAGGGAGGGAGGGAGGGAAAGAGAGAGAGAGAGGGAGAGAGAAGAGAGAGAAAACACCCAGATTGAAACAGAGGAGACCGAGTGACAGGAGACAAGGGAAGACAGAATGAACTTTCAAGTTTTCCTCTCCATATAAAGACAGTCTCATCCTTAGACACGTTTTTAAAAGAGACTTTTAAAGACACAACGTTTTCGCAAGGCTTGCGACGAGTAGCGATTAGTATACATATGCGTCATGTTTTTTGACAAATTTATTATTAGTTATTTAACTCTTTCTTTTTTATTTTTTAAATATTAAATATGCACATATGTCATGTTTTAACTAATTTATTACCAAACACATTAATTTTATAACCTGTGTATTTTAAGTGCCTCTGTATGGACCTTGTTCATATACACGGCGAATTACACGTGTACTTATTAATATTATTATATTATATGTAACGTTATACAACTGTTAATTGAACTCTATTAAATGCGTTTTTATTCCCCTAAGCAGTAATTTCAGTAACTTTAATTTAGTGTGTTTTACGTGGCTTGTCCTATACTAACTTAGCCCATGCATAGGAAACAGTTCCACAAACATATCACCTGAAATGTTGCTCATTAACCGACTTTCATTGACCTTTTCTGTCACTATTTCTGTGACACTGTTATAACTTACGCAGTTAATAGGGTCTGCAATCATAAAACACTGCAGTAAACGTATACATCGCAATAAAGATGTGCAGATGATGGTAGCGATACATCATGCATGACTACTTTTGCAATCAGATTAGTAGCAATAATTATTTTAATTTTACATTACAAAAATATCATTTACGGGATTATGTCTGTTTTGTCCAATCAGCCAATCCCATTTATTTACTGCCCGGGGTCATCACCTACGTCATTTCCATAGTTACTACAACGGATGCCATCGTCTCAAGTTTACACCAAATAACCCAGGAGTTTTGTAGGGTCTGTACATATGTACGGGGCTATTTTAGTAATACTAAATTGATATGGAAACTATAATATTAGTTTAAAGCTCTTTTGTGAGTATTCATTGCATAGTTTCCAATCCTTGTAGTTGTCAATGTTCTCATGTTTGTCGTTGGGCTTAGGCTATGGCAGTTTTTTTCGGTAGTTGCCTACACCTACCACATTTTCGTTTGTGAGTGTTGCCGTGTGGCAGCGTGTGCGTGCGTGCGTACGTGCGTGCGTAGGTGCGTAAGTGCGTAGGTGCGTATGTGCATGCGTGCTACTTACAACGCCTCTGTCAACGTGTCTGTCAAAGTGCAAGTAGTATCACAGACATGTAAGGCGACTGAAAACGCGTCTGTCAAACTGCAAAGAGTATCACAGACATGTATGGCAACTGGCAACGCGACTGTCAAACTGCAAAGAGTATCACATACATGTATGGCGACTGAAAACGCGTCTGTCAAACTGCAAAGAGTATCACAGACATGTATGGCAACTGGCAACGCGTTTGTCAAACTGCAAAGAGTATCACAGACATGTCTGGTGACTGACAACGCGTCTGTCAAACTGCAAAGAGTATCACACACATGCCTGGCGACTGGCAACGCGTCTGTCAAACTGTAAAGAGTATCACAGACATGTATGGCGACTGGCAACGCGTCTGTCAAACTGCAAAGAGTATCACAGACATGTATGGCGACTGGCAACGCGTCTGTCAAACTGCAAAGAGTATCACAGACATGTATGGCGACAGGCAACGCGTCTGTCAAACTCCAAAGAGTATCACAGACATGCCTGGCGACTGACAACGTGTCTGTCGATGTGCAAAGAATCCATAAAGATACCTGCTCGACTAACGACAAGCCTGCAAACAGCCAAATTCCATACAACTCAATTAGTCAACACAATCAGGTTGACTGTTTCTCCGTAGGTCGGGTTAATCCAATCCTAACATAGCTACGACGTTTAATACCAGCCGTTGTCTCAATGATTTCATTATTCCCGCTGGCGACACGCCTCCATATTAGATCATGTTATATAACATATTAGATTAACGCGTAGATTAAAGCTTACTTATTAGATTGCCGCCGGCTTCAGGCTGCCGACTCGTAAATATCCTGACTACGTCGGTTAACGTGATTGCCCGGACATTGGACGCAGCGGTGCCTTCACATTGTTTGTCGGTATTTCATCCGTCTCAGCGAACCGATGAGAACGAATCAACAGTACAATAAATATGCCCGAGCCATCTGGAAACACACTGAAATGTATGTGTGAAAGTATTAAAATTGCTTTTAGATTTAGAGTTAGGATACGTTTTACCGATCTGCCCGGTGTAAGACTCCCGGTGTAAGACTGCCGGTGTAAGACTGCCGGTGTAAAACTGCCGGTGTAAGGCTGCCGGTGTAAGACGGCACATGGACCCTCGTGGTAAATGGACCCGTGTGTGTGTGTGTGTGTGTGTGTGTGTGTGTGTGTGTGCGTGCGTGCGTGCGTGTGTGCGTGTGTGCGTGTGTGCGTGTGTGCGTGTGTGCGTGTGTGCGTGTGTGCGTGTGTGCGTGTTTGCGTGTGTGCGTGTGTGCGTGTGTGCGTGTGTGCGTGTGTGTGTGTGTGTACTGATGACCAGAATATGACACTATCATTCCGCAGAATTGCACTACTTTTGGGTTGCAGTGCAACATATTCGATGACGCAACTAGTGAAATTGGCTACGCGTAGTAATATCCAGCAACTTTGTGGCAAGAACAAAACAGAAGAAATTGGTGCGCCACCTAGTGAGTACGAATTTCACACAGTAATAGCATTCAGTAGTTAGGCAGCAGCTGACAGCTAGCGTGAGTTAATAACTAAACAGCAGGCATTGATCCGTGTAAATCGGACACGTCTGGAAAAGGCTACACATTCTGCCAACATCGACTTTCTGCTAAATCAATGATGGCGACGACTCTAACAGTTCCGTTGGCGATCGTCGTCTTTATTATCGACTTATCAACGGCACCGACACTAAGAAATACCCTGGAATAGCTAGACTAGGCACCACAGCCAGAAACAGTTGGAGAGAGGGGAAGAAAGAGGGAACGAGAGAGAGGGGAGGGGAGAGAGGGGGGAACAGAGACAGGGAAAGGGAGAAAGAGAGAGAGAGAGGGAATAGAGAGAGGGAGAAAAAAGAGATAGGGAGACAGAGAGAATGCGATAGAGAGGGTGAGAGGGAGAAAGAGAGAGGGGGAGAGGGAGAGAGAGGGGAGAGATATATGGAGAAAGAGAGAACGAGATAGAGAGGGGGGAAGGAAGAGGGAGGGAGAGGGGGAGAGAGAGAGGGAGAGAGAGAGAGAGAGCGAGGTGAGAGAGAGAGAGAGAGAGAGAGAGAGAGAGAGAGAGAGAGGGAGGGAGGAAAAGAGAGATATGGAGAGAGGGGGAAAGAGGGGGAGAGAGAGGTGGAAAGAGAGAGAGGGAGGGAGTGAGAGAGAGACGTCAATGGCATCTGACTACTATTTTCCCGTAGCACAGTTTTCCCCACAGTTTTCCCCACGTACAGTTTCTTTTTGCAGAAAACCAACACGGAAGACGTTCGACGTCATTGTTCGCTTAAACCAATCAGCCACTGTCTACCTGAACCCGGAAATAATATAATGGTATGTGCCCCCCATTGTCCAGTTCATTGTCGGCGGCAGTCGGAAGTTGCCACCAGAGAGGAAACATCGAAGTTGGTTCTCTGTGCACAGGCTGACACCTAAGGTGAAACCAAAGGCATTGTTTCGGGCCTTTGCACCTATAAGAGTACCTAAAACTGGTCTAGTGTCAATCGTCGTAGAGGCTGACATAATCATCAGTGTTTGCAATTTTGACCAATCAGTGGTGAGCAGCCACTTAACCCCAAATGCGCCTGTGACGTAGACGCTGTTTATCGCAATAATTTTTTGAGTGGCTGAGATGTGCAGTTACATTTTTATTTGCTTTTAGATTGGATTTACTCGCAGCAAAATGTACTGTGCAGCATTCGGATGTAAATATGATTCAGCGAGATATAGAGATTTGTCTTTTTTTATTTTTATATGGAAAAACAGACAGTATTGAAGCAACGGATTCACAATTGCGGGCGGGCTGGTTAGAAGCACACGTGATATGCTAGACTTTGTTCGGCCCATTTTGAAGAATCGTGTTTTGAAGTTGATATATTTTCATCAACTAATGGGTCAAGATCCTTCATCCGGCGACGGATAACGTTAAGGCCTGACGTCGTCAGTGTCTACGATCAGGCGTTTAAAGTTGCAGTTGTGGGAAACCTAGTCAGCACTCTTGACGTAGGATTCTGAACAAATATGGCGCTGCTGTTAAAAAGATTTTCGGTGTTCAACGAGGTATATTTAGTTAACCACATGCGTGATATTCTTGATTATAGAAAATACATTTGGTTTCACTTTAACCAACCTTATACTCTATAAAACAGTGAGCCGGGACTACATAGTTTCTTGACGTTTATAAGGCAACCACGTTCGGCTGACTATTATAAATCGCAGACTTGAACAGACTCGAAGCGAAGGCTTCGAGTCTGGGGTTGACGTAAGCAGACGCCGCGTGTAATATGAGTATGACCTTTACAAGTGATATTTGATTCGCCGGAAATGCAATGAATTGCTTTGATTAATATCAGCCGATTATCCAATCCGTTATCCGCAACATAAACGATGATGGTCTAAGACGCTAATGTAGGCCTACGCCGTTGTTCCGATTCAACCTACTCACTTATCAAATTGCACTGAACGCAGGTCCCCCGTATATATTCATTCGGTTTGGAAATTAATGTAACTGCAATTTTAATTTACTTACAAAATCTGATCGTGTTCACGGGCGGATCCAGGGGGTGTCCATCAGGTGCCCTGGCACAACCCCCTTTATTACGGGCGGATTTTTCATCACGTTAGAAATAGCTGCCGAGACACCACCAGGTGGCACCCTCCTGCACTTGTTCATCAGATGAAGACATTTATAACATTCATACTTGCCACCAGTACAGCCATTTGTCCCCTATCGTTCTGATTTGCTCCCCGTCCTACCTTGTCTTCATAGTACCAATTACTAAACACAGATGGATTGTTTGTTGTTGTCAGTAGTGAATCTCCAATGATGAGCAGCGGTTGTCAGGCTTGCAAATTAGTGTCAGAGACAATCGCCTTCAGCTGCAAACCGTGCGTATTAAAGACGGATATTGCCCGTGACAAGCAGACTATCGCTATGGGATGACACCGCCATGACGCCACCCGTCTGGACTTCGGTGTCACAACATAAAAACAAAGGGCAGTTCAGCTTTGTCCTGATCATAGAAAAACAGAAGAAGGTTTTCTTGTGTTATTCCGAATTTACTTGCGCAGCCATCGCTGAGAAAGGCCGAACAACTTGGCTTGGACTGCCAAAGCACGTTCACAGAGTTGGTGTCCGAGGCCAGTCGCACGACGTTCGTGGGCTATTTGAGGATGCAATAAGTTAATCGTTGCGATGGACAGCATGTGTTCGCACAGCTCCACCTGGTGGTGATGATCGACGTGTTCGACCTTGATTGAATTTTCAAGACAATGTATCTTTTTTTGCAAAAAAAGATACATGAATTTGGGAAATGTGTTACAAATAAGAATTCATGTTATTAGATATGTATTTACGTATTGACTATGCACAATTATTTATAGTGGCCCCTCTTATAAGGCCCCAATCACAAAACGTCAACCTCACCATCACCAGGTCACCTTGCCATGCAGCAAATAAAGCTTTCACATGATAATTCCCCTTCATATGAGGTTATCGCAGCCTTGCAGAAGAGTGGCCTAATAAAAGAGTACTACTGTGTGTGCGTGCGTGCGTGCGTGCGTGCGTGCGTGCGTCCAATGTAGAAATTTGGAGAACAATAAGTCTTGCCGCCTAGTGTCATGTTTAAGAAACTGGGCGCACCCCCCCTTTTATGTTATATAATATAAAGTATAAACTTTGCCTTAGTCTAGTCTAACACATTGGCCGTCAAAGTGTGTATAATGAACCGCATTTTATAGATATAATTTGACCGTTGTCTGTTTATGAATATCGACATCGCCGTTCAACATGCAAGGTAAACATGATATTCGGGTCGAAATATTCAGATTAAACAGACGGCGGTCAAAACAATTATTTTAATTGTGGTTCATAAAGCACATTTGAGCGGGAAAGCTGCTAGAATAGATATAGTGTGTAGTATATAACATAATGTTAAGTTAAAACGACCCGACCATGTAGCTTTACAGTAGACGCTCGATGTCAAACAGCCCAGTCAGTAACACCACCAAAATGCAGAAGACATTAATCAAACAACAGACCAGATTGAAGAAACCAAATCTATCTTCGACATATACCGTTATTTCTACTCGCTTGGTTGAAGAAGCCATATTTCATGGACGTTATTACGCGAGTCATAAATCAAGCCGTTCCGCCAATTGCATGTTTGCGTCCAACGGTAGCTTCATAAAAACTGACGTTAATTTGTGACCACCGCCTGTCGTTATCCTTTGTGACCACCGTCTGTCGTTATCCTTTGTGACCACCGTCTGTCGTTATCCTTTGTGACCACCGTCTGTCGTTATCCTTTGTGACCACCGTCTGTCGTTATCCTTTGTGACCACCGTCTGTCGTTATCCTTTGTGACCACCGTCTGTCGTTATCCTTTGTGACCACCGTCTGTCGTTATCCTTTGTGACCACCGTCTGTCGTTATCCTTTGTGACCACCGTCTGTCGTTATCCTTTGTGACCACCGTCTGTCGTTATCCTTTGTGACCACCGTCTGTCGTTATCCTTTGTGACCACCGTCTGTCGTTATCCTTTGTGACCACCGTCTGTCGTTATCCTTTGTGACCACCGTCTGTCGTTATCCTTTGTGACCACCGTCTGTCGTTATCCTTTGTGACCACCGTCAGTCGTTATCCTTTTCGCAGTAGACAACACAAAAATAATCGTTGCCTTTTCATAGTTCCATGAAACTAACAAAATAATTACTCTGGGTCAAACTGCGAAAACGCGTAAACGAAGGCGGCCAAATGAAAGATTTAAAAACTGTCGTATATTTACTGACTGTTTGTTGCTACAATTTTGTCTTTAAATTCTACTTTATACAGACTGACGAATGCACAGGGGAGACCGTGGCTAGTTGTATACAGGGACAAGTTGTTACACAGGGGAGACCGTGGCTAGTTGTATACAGGGACAAGTTGTTACACAGGGGAGACCGGGGCTAGTTGTATACAGGGACAAGTTGTTACATAGGGGAGACCGGGGCTAGTTGTATACAGGGACAAGTTGTTACATAGGGGAGACCGGGGCTAGTTGTGTACAGGGACAAGTTGTTACATAGGGGAGACCGGGGCTAGTTGTATACAGGGACAAGTTGTTACATAGGGGAGACCGGGGCTAGTTGTATACAAGAACAAGTTGTTCCACAGGGGAAACCGAGGCTAGTTGTATACAGGGACAAGTTGTTACATAGGGGAGACCGGGGCTAGTTGTATACAGGGACAAGTTGTTACATAGGGGAGACCGGGGCTAGTTGTATACAGGTACAAGTTGTTCCACAGGGGAAACCGAGACTAGTTGTATACAGGGGCAAGTTGTTACAACGTCGTTTTACGAAAACATAGCACACATGGAGATACCATCGACAGTATTTGGTGGGAAGTCCACCAGCAGACACTGACACTGTCCAAAGTCGGGAGTTAAGAAAACAACATTAATGAGGTGTGGAAACAAATTACTTTTTAGCCACCTAAACCTTTTATTGATATACCCACATAATATCATCTCACGCAACCACTTTTTTTGCACGATACATTGAAATGTGGATGTTCGTGTGCGTGTGCGTGTGCGCGTGCGCGTGCGCGTGCGCGTGCGTGTGAGTGTGCGTGTGCGTGTGCGTGAGTGCGTACATGTGTATCATTCAATCAAGTAGAAGTCGCATTACATATATATCGTCATTCACTATTTCATACTCCATTCAATAATTTATATTCCATTCACAATTGTTATGTAAAAATCCGGGGAATGAGTGTCCTTTGGTAAAGCTGAACAGTTTAAAACTGCTTCCTCAACTGATTTAGCCTATCGCAAATCCGGTTCATTGGTGTCTAAATATGTAGTGTGTGAACAGTTTATGTAACATCCGCAGTCGATTTAATAAAAAAATGCCTATTTTTTTTCAAATCATCGAAAGAATTGAATTTAGTTGTTAGATCTGGTAAGGATCAAAATAGTGGATATCCAAAACGGTAAACACTGTGTGGTTCAATGCTGATCATTGGCGTGACTTTTATTTTTCAGCATTTTTAATTTCACTTCAGTAAATGCTTGAACAAGCATTAACTAATTTAATAGTTTGTTTGATGATTTCACAGAAACTACATACAAAGTTTACACAAACGAGTTAGCATGTTGTAGTGGATACTAGGTAGGTTTGTTTTTTCGCAAACTTAATTTTAAATGAGACTAGCAAAAAAAATCGAATTGATTAAGCACCTTTAATATATGAAGCTGTGAACACCTACATTTTATGCACACTGTGTATAAGATGTATATAATATTATGTGCATAATCCAATGATTGTGTCGTTGACCATACGATATCACCACTGCCGGACGGTTTGCGGAGTAATATAAACGATTGGATGGCATTGTTGTTTACGACTCGTTGACATTTATGCACTTGAGATAGGAGTTCCTACGTAAAATAGTTCCACACAAAAACGAGTGTTATTGCGTTTCTAGTCCAAAAGCAACACAAAATATTATACGCAACTGCACGCAATTGAAATTGAGAAATTTGTGACAAATGTTAGCAGTTGACAACATGAAATAACGATGTGTAAAATCTGTAAATAAATGTGGGTCATGGCAGGGGTGATACGATACGTGTTCACACATGCGCGGAGGTTGGTCGTTGGCATATTATTAATTTTACACAAAGTGTTCATTTGGTGCGAATCCACACACAATCACAACACATACATCTCGTCTATATAATGTGCGTGTCCTACATCCTCGTGTCGCGACTGTCCCGTCGACACATTCCGAAAATAATTGGATTTAGTCTGCGATACAGCAACTGTCGAACAGATCCAGTTATTGGACATAACCGCCAACGTAGACCTAATTTGCGACGACCTTACGTTCTGTACGCGCACAGCGTAAAATAAGGTTACCTTACAATACGGAGGCGACCACCGTGAAACAAGATTCCACACAACGGCTGCCTTGGCTAAATGATTTGATTTTGCACTAAAACAGCTGACAAAGCATGCGGCGAATTCCACTCTGGTGTATATGTTGGTGTCTCCCATGTTGTTGCTATCTATCGTATATAACGCTGTCCGTGGACACTATCACAAGCTCGCTATAGCAACATTTCTGCAACGTACTTCTTTAAATAATTGAGATGCTAAGGGGCCATCCATAAAGTACGTCACGCTCAAAGGAAGGGGTGTCCGAGTAAGCGTCACGGAGCGGGAGGGGGGCGTCTTGGCGATCATTCGTTCTTTATTAAAAATGTTTTTCTTGCTCGTCTAGCTGTTGATATCAGACTGATAGCATTGATTGCAATGCCAGTTTTTGGATATATTTCAACGAAATTCGAACGGAAAAGGAATGCAATTTTCTACCATGCGTCAGTGAAGTATGTCGTGACGCGCCAAAAGTCTACAAACTTGGTGAAAATATAAGTATGCATAATAGGTGTGTGGAGGGGTGTCTTAAAACGAACGTAGTCTTAGGGGGAGTTTGCATGCCCGCGCTACGAAGCGTGACTAAGGGGTGGGGGGGGGCTCAAAAAGGTATAAAAAAATAGCGTGACGTACTTTATGGATAGCCCCTAATAAAATTATCTTAAAATAAAAAAGTCAATGGCAGCGAGATATTGTTTAGGTGGTCTAACGATGAGTGATGATTCCACTAGAGACAGCTCGGTGATTACAAAACAATTATTTTCTACGAAGCGCCAACGGCTAGCGCATGAATGAATGCTCATTAGAGTCTTGAATAAGTTCTTTACGTTAAGGACAAACGATAGCCTTGCGTTGTTTTGACGTTCGTTTTATGTTCACGCAAAGCGAAGCGTCGTTAAATAATCCGTCGTGCTGTGCTGCTGGATTTCCCGGCGGGTCGCCAAAGGTGACATAAACGAAGCAATTTGTTGCCAATGACTTGTCGCTCGCGACTAATTGTCTCGCATAACTCGCCTTTAAAGACGCCGTTTGTCCGTAGTAGCACCGGCTGTATTATAATCTACGCACTATGTGCACTGTGATATGCTTAGTGACAAGAACGAGTTGTTTGGTCGTGCGTATGCGTGACGTTTCCGATGCACGTTCTCCAATATGCAGTACATTCTAAAAGACCAAACCCAGCCACGCAATAAGACACGCAAGATGAGCCACAGAACATCATCCACGCCAAAAAACAAAATGTATAAATCTCAGAACGCCATCCAGCAGTAAATTAGACCAGTAAATACCAATCCCGCAACATGTCCAAAAACAAGAAAAATATACCAAAAACGCGCGAGTTGCCATCTACAGTGTTATTGTTATCCGCCCTTTTATGGAGTACGCTTCCCAACTGTTCTAACAGAGCAGGTTCAACATCCGTGAAGTTTTTCGATGACCTGCAGGACAACCTGCAGGACAAAGCATTCTGCCTCACGAGATTCGACGAACCTCTCAAATGTAATAGTGTTCCTTTGTGTCACAAGTCAGAAACGTCGCATATCTGTGTGTTATCTATCGCCACATCACCCTGCGACCATCCACTGAGCTAACTGACGCTCTATCCCGTGATATGCACAATAGAAGAACTACCAGATGTTCAGTGACAGGTCGTACATATTGTGTATGCATTCAAAACAAACTGAGCTTCATTTTAACGCCTATATTCACAAGGACAAGCCGTTTGTGAAATTCCTTATCCCGTTTACAATTTCTCTGGCTCTCCAGATATAACTGCTTTCATTACAGCAGCGAATGAATGCATTTCTCATGGACCAGATATTTAGTTTTTGTTGTACTATATGTATGCGATTATCATTATGTCTATAATAGTCTTGAAAATGTGTTATTTAGGCCTAACACGAAGCTCTTGCTCTGGGTCGCGTTTCATCTTTTGATGGTTCAACCAGGTCCCATTAATAAAGATAGAAAAGATCGTAGGCCACAAGTACTAATGCAGTGGTCCAGGAGAATGTAATAAAGATCGGCATAACGTGTGACAGACCGGGACGGGAAAGCTGCAGCGCGTGCGGCCCTTGCAATGCGCAACAGACCGTTAAGCATCGCGCCAGATGGCAAGGGAACATCGTGGTCGTATGGTTGAAGACGATTACGTTCGTATATCGCAATCGAGCGAAATCATTCATCGAACCAGAATGTCTTTATAGTTGGATTTTATGACGCAAAACCCAATCATCTGTCATCACAGGATTGAATCACAGAACGTTTGCGTAAATCGAGCAACTGCGCAGCGGACCAGATCCATCCATCAATCCATCCATCCATCCATCCAGTCACATTAACGGAAACGCGTGCACTTCAAGCATATCAACTGGAGGTGACAAGGACATATTGGTTTATGGGAGATTATAGTCCGAATCGGCAAATATGGGAGATTAGTCTTATGACCTTTTTGCCAGACTGATATTATAATTCACGTTGCTGCCCGTGGCGACATTGAGAAATGTATGTATGTATGTATGTATGTATGTATGTATGTATGTATGTATGTATGTATGTATGTATGTATGTATGTATGTATGTATGTATGTATGTATGTATGTATGTATGTATGTATGTATGTATGTATATATATATATATATATATATATATATATATATATATATATATATATATATATATACATTTCTCAATGTATCAATGTGTTTGCTTGTCAGTTGGTGTGGTCACACAGAGAGCTAGTCGAAGTATGAGTCAGCAAAATAACGGCTTACGGCCGCCGCCGCCGCCGCCGCCGCCGCCGCTGCTGCTACTAGATTACGATTTATCAATTAACAACGCTTTTGCATTAACAAATTTGATTATGTGTCTTTATATTAAGAACATATTTGCAAAAGGGCTTACACTCCTTATGAATGATTCCGAGAAAAACACAAGAAACTGTAGGACTCACTGCGATCAATGTTTTCTTTTTTGGATTACTGTGATCAATGTTTTCTTTTTTGGATTACAAGATAGGTGCATGGTATGTTAATTATAAAAAAACATGCTATTAAAAATTAGTGACTTGGTTTTCGAATTATTTTCGGTAATCAATACCATTCTAAATGTGGATGACTGCTGGTAATTTTGGTAATCGACCAATAACCAAGAGAAAAACCGCCAAGGCGTCAGGTGTACTTTGTCTCGCGTTCATTTAGTTGACGTTCGGGTTTCGCTACGTCATCGGACACTGAACCTTTTAGCGGAAAATGGCTGCGTGTCTTGCGCATGTCACGCACACTGATCTCTATATAATACAAGCCAGGCTGCTCGGTGTTGAACGGGAGGAAGACAGCCGCAGCAAGAGCTTGCACTGCTCAGTCAAGTTTTAATAGGCCAATTCCAATGGCAATGACAACTTCGTGCCCCTAAAATCATGTACAACTGCCGGTTTCACGAAGAGTTCGTACCGCACGAAGGAACTTATGTGGACGTTTGACGTAGATCACGTAACTCGGAACAATCGTAGAAAAAAGCATGGCGTTGCTAACGATTAGGATATCGCCTACAAGTGCCAACGATTTCTGTCTGCAAAGACAGGCCAAAAATACGCACGACATTGTTAATGACTACGACACAATCTTGCGAATGGTACTCGATAAACATGCCCCTGGCAGAGTCAAGAGAGGGACAAGGCCATGCCCATGGAACAACGGAAATGTAGACGCCAATGTGCGCATCGCTGGAGAACGATCAAGCTTGAAGTTCATCGGCTGCTATATGTCAGCTGATAACAAGTCGGTGTTCCGGCTTATCTGATCCCTGGGAATTGAAAAGGAGGCCATTTACCCAGAATTTGAGTCCATTGAAGATGGTTACAGCAAGTATGCGCAACATTTCAACGAGAAGGTGCAAAAGATTCGGGCGGAGTTAGATGAGGCCCACTCCTCTAACCTAGTCATGCGGGAGAAAGCCTGTTTCAAAGAATCGCCAACATCGGGCGAGGAGATACACAAGATTGTGTCACGTTTAACTCGACCTTCTGCCAAGCAAGCAATTTCAGCACTGCCTTCCATCACTGGTACGAGTCATCACTGCTATTACCAATAAGTCGCTTGCAGAGGGTACAGTGGCGACGTCCTTGTTCGTCTGCTGCTGAAGAAGCCATCGTTGGACCAGGACGTGCTACAGAACTACAGCCTGTTAGAAATTTGCCCCATCTATCCAAGATCATTAAAAAGTAGTTGCACAGCGATTGTCCGATCATCCCAATGCACAGAACATGAATGAATCGTTCCAGTCAGCATACAGAAAGCTTCATTCACCAGAATCCGCCTTGTTGATGGTATGCAACTATGTGCGGGTGGCCTTGGGTCGTAGGGAAGGCACTATGCTTTTGCTACTAGACTTGAACTCAGCCTTCGAAACGATCGACCACAATGTTCCACTTAATCGGATCTGCAAGCATCGTGGACTTCATGGCTGCACTCTCCGGTGCGAGACTTCAAGGCTGCGCTCTCCGGTGCGAGACTTCAAGGCTGCGCTCTTCGGTGTGAGACTTCATGGCTGCGCTCTCCGGTGCGAGACTTCATGGCTGCGCTCTCCGGTGCGAGACTTCATGGCTGCGCTCTCCGGTGCGAGACTTCATGGCTGCGCTCTCCGGTGCGAGACTTCATGGCTGCACTCTCCGGTGCGAGACTTCATGGCTGCGCTCTCCGGTGCGAGACCGCAAACAACGTGTTGTGATTGGTCAGACTATATCTAGGCATCACAGTCTCGATACTGGAGAACCCCAGGGATCCATCCTGGGGCTTGTACTGTTCTCACTGTACGTCCAACCAATTGCCGAGGTCATTAGTAAGTACGGCGTAAACTTCCATTATTACGCCGATGATCTCCAGTCGATGCTTTTGCATTGAATTCTACGGCACAGCTTGAAGCCCTGCGACGTCTTGAAGCCTGTGTCTCAGAGATTCGAGTGTGGCTGACCCCTAATTATCTGAAATTGAATGATCATCAGAAAAGTGAGTTCCTTCCAATTGTTCCAGCGTCAGCAAAAAAAATGTGTAGATGGGCTCGCCATCACTGTTGATGGAGCTCTCATCCCGGTGGTGGATAAAATGAAAGACATTGGTGTCTACCTGGACAGTCGCCAACACGTCTACGATCATCAGGTCCTGATACTTCCACCTTCATTATATCAGCCAGATAAATACGTTTCTGCCGAGAAAGACTAGGGAGAGGGTAGTCAATGCGCTAATCACATCGAGGCTAGACTAATGTAACTCCCTAGTATATGGCACAATGGAGAAGAACTTCGTCAGGCTACACCCGGGTAGGGTAAGGGTACCCAAGTCAGCCAGCGTTACTCCGATACTCACCTGCATTGAGCGGGAGCGTGCTCGTTTCAAGCTCCTGTTACTGGTCCACAGAGCTGTCAACAACTGTGGGCCAATGTATCTGTGGGCCAATGTATCGGGCACGCGAGCTTTGTGGCGGCCTCTCCAGACATGTGGAACGACCTGCCAGTGTCATTAAGTGAACTGACCAGTGAGGCCACTTTTAAAAGGACTTTAAAAACACTCTATTTTAATCAATATTATAACAGATAGAAAGACTTTTAGACTTAGCTTTAAGCCCTTTTAGTTCTGAACTGTTAT
Organism: Lamellibrachia columna; assembly: GCA_963662155.1. NCBI lineage: Eukaryota > Metazoa > Annelida > Polychaeta > Sabellida > Siboglinidae > Lamellibrachia > Lamellibrachia columna. The sequence goes on from OY759262.1 coordinate 30,882,471, forward strand.
ATCACCTGCATGTATTTAAGACAAATTTATTAGCTATGCTATTCAATTGAATTACAATTTAGTTATGTATTTAAAAAAGTAGATTATTTAATATTAATGTAATTTAATTATTTCGTCTTACTTTTTTATGTTAATGTCGTTTTATTTTAATGTTGAATTATTTTATTTTAAAGAATTTGTTTAAAGAAATGTTAATGTAATTTTAATGTAACTTAATTATCTAGTTTTAAATTTAATTTAATTATTTAGTGATATGCGCCTTGAGTAGTTTTTTTTACTAGATTTGACGCTATATAAGTGAACTATTTATTGATTTAAGTACGTAACTACGTACTATTGTTCCGAATTACGTAATCTACATCAAACGTCCACATAGGTTCCTTCGTAATAACTCCAACCACTGGAGGAATTCTGAAATGTTTCCCTCCCCACGTCCGTCTTAAGGGCCCCGTGGGTCACCTTGCAGAGTTTCGTCTGGATCGGCCCACATATGCGACCGCGTACAGGTAGCCACATAAATACAGACACATTGCTTTATAGATTAGATTACATACATCAGTGGTCAGGAATGGTGCACATTGGGAGATTGTGTGATCCGCGTCCATAGGGACCAACTGGTGTTTAGGTTATACGCATAATTTCGCCTCTTTTATAATCGCTCCAGATAGACGAATATATTTTCTCTGAACATGTCACGCCCCATTGTTGCATTACGCAGCACAGTCATTCTTGGACACGTCAATGAATGACTGTGAATAACAAAGCATTCAATTAACAAGAAGTACTAAAAGCCCATGTTGAAACTGCCAGTATTTTCGCGACATACAAAAATCCCCAGAGTGCAACGCGCAACACACAGTGTCGGATAAACAACGTGGGGGTCTGGAACCAACTTGTTGTGCGGAGAACGTACCGAGTGCGTGAAAGACGAAGATTGAGACACGTCGTATTGAATATGGAGGTAAACCCTAAATATGGAGGTAAACCCTAAATATGGAGGTAAACCCTAAATATGGAGGTAAACCCTAAATATGGAGGTAAACCCTAAATATGGAGGTAAACCCTAAACCGCAATGTTTATTCTAGTACGTTTGAGGGGTAAGACCACTGTTGACCTTCCAGCTTATTGTTTCACGAATGCAGGGCGTATTAAATTGCGATATGTGAATTTAAACAATTCATATGATGTGACATAAGTGCAACTGAGCAGGCATATTCACAGGTTTGTTTGTACGAGCTATTAACTGTGAAATAGTGCATTTTTTAGAGTTTAACAGGCGGAGGGATTTATGGGAATTTTTTGCTATGGGCCACGTGGGCGCATGAATACATGGCTATTTTTGTCCAAATTTATTGGTATCGCACGTCGGGGCGTTTTAAAAGAGCTGAAGGTATGTGATTTTGAAAAAAAAATTAAGATGATGGCAGTTGCTGTAAACAAATTTCTGAATTTGTTATGGTCACGTTTTCTTATAATCAAACAAAACGTTAACATGACCACCAATGCAATTCTCTACATGGGTCTGACCCCTTGAGTATGAGCATTAGCACATGATTGGCGACGACGACACACGCACGCACGCACGCACGCACGCACGCACGCACGCACGCACGCACGCACGCACGCACGCACGCACGCACGCACGCACGCACGCACGCACGCACGCACGCACGCACGCACGCACGCACGCACGCACGCACACACACACACACACACACACACACACACACACACACACACATACAAGAAAATACAGTGTGTGATGACAAACAAGAAGATATAGCGTACAATAAGAAGTACAAACAAGAAGATATAGCGTACAATAAGAAGTACAAACAAGAAGATATAGCGTACAATAAGAAGTACAAACAAGAAGATATAGCGTACAATAAGAAGTACAAACAAGAAGATATAGCGTACAATAAGAAGTACAAACAAGAAGATATAGCGTACAATAAGACGTACAAACAAGAAGATATAGCGTACAATAAGAAGTACAAACAAGAAGATATAGCGTACAATAAGAAGTACAAACAAGAAGATATAGCGTACAATAAGAAGTACAAACAAGAAGATATAGCGTACAATAAGAAGTACAAACAAGAAGATATAGCGTACAATAAGAAGTACAAACAAGAAGATATAGCGTACAATAAGAAGTACAAACAAGAAGATATAGCGTACAATAAGAAGTACAAACAAGAAGATATAGCGTACAATAAGAAGCAAGACTTACAGTAAACAATGACAAACCAGAAAAGACAACACAGCATAAAATAGACACCGTACAAGTTCTCCTGAGAAAACAAAGATTGACCTCCACCAATTACTTTCCACCAAAAAATATTAGTTAGCAACGTTTCTAGAGATGCGATCATGTGATTGTTCAACTGTTGAACTTTCTCTCAAACACTAATGAACTGCGTTTTGGCAGCACTGAAATTGGATAAAAGATATTTAAGATTAATCCGACGCATGATGTACCATTCCGTATTGAGCATAGTTAGATGCACATCCTTGATCAGTTTCAATTTGGGAAAAAGACAGCGGCAGTAGCATATAATGAAGAGGATATGACGTCATTGTTACAACATATACATAGTAAAGTAGATGCACAAGGTAATGACTGTGAAAATATTGTTACTATTGATGATGTTTTGAATGATATTAACCGTGTTAAAAGTAACAAATGTGATGGATGTTTCTCTCCTCCCTGTCGTCCCGGGTGAAGCTGGCACCGATACCGGTCGTCCATTTATGTTTCCCCTTCTTCTGCATAACTAGTTCTGTTTTACTACAGTCTCCACCAATCGTCTCCACCTACCCCCCCCCATCCCTCGCCCTCATTCTCCCCTCCCCTCCCACTCCCACAAAATCTCTGTTCACGCGGTCCTCCCATCTCAGTCTCAGTCTTCCTCTTCTCATTCTACCCTTTACTCCAAGCGCATCCGCTCTCTACGTCAATCGTAGCCCTTGGTATATACGCAAATCGTAGCCCTTGGTATATACGTCAATCGTAGCCCTTGGTATATACGTCAATCGTAGCCCTTGGTATACACCGATCAATTTATTCGTGCTCCTCACAAACTGCTTGTTTTTTTATCTTAGCAATTCACGTCAACGGTGTATCGACGGTGTATCGACGGTGTATCAACGGTGTATCACTGGAATACCCCGGATGGCTTTAATGTAGCCAAAATTCACATCAACGGTGTATCACGGGAATACCCCGGATGGCTTTAATGTAGCCACAATTCACGTCAACGGTGTATCACGGGAATACCCCGGATGGCTTTAATGTAGCCATAATTCACGTCAACGGTGTGTCACGGGAATACCCCGGATGGCTTTAATGTAGCCACAATTCACGTCAACGGTGTATCACGGGAATACCCCGGATGGCTTTAATTTAGCCAAAATTCACATCAACGGTGTATCACGGGAATACCCCGGACGGTTTTAATGTAGCCACAATTCACGTCAACGGTGTATCACGGGAATACCCCAGATGGCTTTAATATAGCCACAATTCACGTCAACGGTGTATCACGGGAATACCCCGGATGGCTTTAATATAGCCACAATTCACATCAATGGTGTATCACGGGAATACCCCGGATGGCTTTAATATAGCCACAATTCACGTCAACGGTGTATCACGGGAATACCCCGGATGGCTTTAATGTAGCCACAATTCACGTCAACGGTGTATCACGGGAATACCCCGGATGGCTTTAATGTAGCCACAATTCACATCAACGGTGTATCACGGGAATACCCCGGATGGTTTTAATATAGCTACAATTCACGTTAACGGTGTATCACGGGAATACCCCGGATGGTTTTTATGTAGCCACAAGTCACGTCAACTGTGTATCACGGGAATACCCCGGATGGCTTTAATATAGCCACAATTCACGTCAACGGTGTATCACGGGAATACCCCGGATGGCTTTAATATGGCCACAATTCACGTCAACGGTGTATCACGGGAATACCCCGGATGGTGTTTATGTAGCCACAATTCACGTCAACTGTGTATCACGGGAATACCCCGGATGGCTTTAATATAGCCACAATTCACGTCAACGGTGTATCACGGGAATAACCCAGATGGCTTTAATGTAGCCACAATTCACGTCAACGGTGTATCACGGGAATACCCCGGATGGCTTTAATATAGCGACAATTCACATCAACGGTGTATCACGGGAATACCCCGGATGGCTTTAATATAGTCACAATTCACATCAACGGTGTATCACGGGGATACCCCGGATGGCTTTAATATAGCCACAATTCACATCAACGGTGTATCACGGGAATACCCCGGATGGCTTTAATATAGCGACAATTCACATCAACGGTGTATCACGGGAATACCCCGGATGGCTTTAATATAGCGACAATTCACATCAACGGTGTATCACGGGAATACCCCGGATGGCTTTAATATAGCGACAATTCACATCAACGGTGTATCACGGGAATACCCCGGATGGCTTTAATGTAGCCACAATTCACATCAACGGTGTATCACGGGAATACCCCGGATGGCTTTAATATAGCCACAATTCACATCAACGGTGTATCAAGGGAATACCCCGGATGGCTTTAATATAGCCACAATTCAACCTCTGGTAAAAACAAGAGGAAATCAGCAAATGACTCTGATAACTGTCGAGCCATTGCTCTTAGTAGCCCCTTGGCGAAATTATAAAAAGTGCGGATGCTTTTAAAACAAGTGATTTACAGTTTGGTTTAAACCTCAGAGCTCTACAGCTAAATGTACATTTGCATTAATGGAGACTGTGAACTAGAAAATTTCAGCAGAATAAATCTGATGTTTATATGTTATTACTAGATGCTACTAACAGATTTGATAAAATAAATTATGTTAAACGTTTTAATTGGATCGAGGAATGAATCTCCTTCTTATCATATGTTTACTTTATATGTACACTAATCAACATTTAAATGTATCATGGAACAATTCCATGTCATTGTATTTCTCCACTACCAATGGAGTGAAGCAGGGTGGGGTGCTGTCCCCCATTTCATTCTCTATCAATATTGATGAAAATATGTTAACAAGACTATGCATGTCTAGATTCGTTTGGATGATTGGTCATAAGTATTATGTTGCAGATGGCTATGCTGATGATATATCTCTAGTAGGTCCATCAATATATGCACTGAACAAAATGTGTGATATATGTCTAGAATTTGCATATGAATATGATTTTGGGTTTTGCAATATAAGCACAAAACGTCAATTATTTATGTAGTACTCTACATCTTTCTACGGTGTATGTCTGTGGAACTTACACGAGAAATGTGTTGAGGAGTTTCATACTACGTGGCGCAAAAGTATCAGAAAACTGTTCAATCTGCCAGTTTGCACTCACTGTAATATGGTGCCACTTTTAGCAGATTGTTTACCAATTCAAATTCAGATTATGATTCGAATGGTGCGATTTATGCAGAGTTCCTTAAAATGCAATAACACCAGTTTGAACATGCTCTCTCATCTAGCACTTCAAGGGACTGTGGACTGGGCGCCGCCATTGTAGTTTGCTGTTGTTTACGACATGTTACACACGGGACAATGTTTCTACATACTTTGTGGTTATCCACTGCCAGGCGCCGCGAGACACACTTCAAAAGGACCGCGCGTTAGCTCCGGCAACTTCGATGTATATTTAAACGAGACTCAACAAGATTGTTATCCAAAACATGAAGCTCCAAATGGCAAGTAGCACAACTGGCTTATCGAGAATCCAATCATTCTTACCTCGGCATTTACCTTAGACACATTAACGTCGCTAAAACATACCTTTACAAACAACACAGTTATGAGAAGCAACACCAGTCTACCTATGCGTCCTAGAGATCATCGCTTTGACGGAGTATAGGGTAGACGGACTGGAGGGTAGACGGACTGGAGGGTGGACGGAGTGGAGGGTAGACGGACTGGAGGGTAGACGGAGTGGAGTGTAGACGGAGTGGAGGGTGGACGGAGTGGAGGGTAAACGGAGTGGATGGTAGACGGAGTGGAGGGTAGACGGAGTGGAGGGTAGAGGGACTGGAGGGTAGACAGAGTGGAGGGTGGACGGAGTGGAGGGTAGACGGAGAAGAGGGTAGACGGAGTGGAGGGTAGACGGAGTAGAGGGTAGACGGAGTGGAGGGTGGACGGAGTGGAGGGTGGACGGAGTGGAGGGTGGACGGAGTGGAGGGTGGACGGAGTGGAGGGTGGACGGAGTGGAGGGTGGCCGGAGTGGAGGGTGGACGGAGTGGAGGGTGGACGGAGTGGAGGGTAGACGGAGTGGAGGGTGGACGGAGTGGAGGGTGGACGGAGTGGAGGGTGGACGGAGTGGAGGGTGGACGGAGTGGAGGGTGGACGGAGTGGAGGGTGGACGGAGTGGAGGGGAGACGGAGTGGAGGGCAGACGGAGTGGAGGGTAGACGGAGTGGAGGGTAGACGGAGTGGAGGATAGACGGAGTGGAGGGTAGACGGAGTGGAGGGTAGACGGAGAAGAGGAAGACCGCGACTGAGACGGGAAGACTGTGTGGGGAGATTTGGCGGGAGTGGGAGGGGAGGGGAGAACGCGGGCGATGGATAGGGCGGAGTGGAGACGGCAGTGAAACAGGATCAGTGATGGAAGAAGGTAATACAAAATCGGTGCCAGCCTCATACCGGACTTCAGGGATAAAGAGGTGTCGGTGCCAACCTCACCCCGGACTTCAGGGGTAAAGAGGTATCGGTGCCAGCCTCACCCCGGACTTCAGGGGTAAAGAGGTATCGGTGCCAGCCTCACCCCGGACTTCAGGGATAAAGAGGTGTCGGTGCCAGCCTCATACCGGACTTCAGGGATAAAGAGGTATCGGTGCCAGCCTCACCCCGGACTTCAGGGGTAAAGAGGTATCGGTGCCAGCCTCACCCCGGACTTCAGGGATAAAGATGTATCAATGCCAACCTCACCCCGGACTTCGTGTATAAAGAGGTATCGGTGCCAGACTCACCCGGACTTCAGGGATAAAGTTGTATCAATGCCAGCCTCACCCGGACTTCAGGGATAAAGTTGTATCAATGCCAACCTCACCTCGGACTTCAGAGAAAAAGAGTAGAGCAACCATCAACCCAATTTCACACAAGTTGTCCTCAAATGTATTGCACCGAAACATTTTGGTCCTTATGATATCAACGTGAAACAGATAAATCAGTTCATTCTACCCTAGACCTTATCATATACCTTGTCTCTTGTTGGGTAGTGTAAACATTCTTTTGATTCATTTGGAAGGGGCATGTTCATAAAAGTGTAATTCTGATTTAAACGATGATGTTCGACACCAACTGCACGATCTTTTTAGAATCAATCTTATGTGATCTTGAATAATACGAATACAATATCTCTGTGGCTGGAATATCGTGCGTTGCACACATAAGGTAATTTCCATGTCAAATATCGGGTTTCTTTGGCATCAGATGGTCAACAGTGATTTTAATTAGGTCGTGTATCGTGTATCGGGAATCAATAATAAAACGAACTGCATCGTTGCACTTTATCCACCTTAGTGGTGCTATCACAACTGTTAGCATAATATAACCTATACCAATACATTGTATTGATCACTATTACACATAACCGTGTCAATGCACTCGATAGGACCTATATGTACTCCAAGAGGTTCTCTATACAAGCCTCGTGGGGTTTCATGAGAATCTCCTGGGTATTACATTGCAATTCAAATTGAAGTAATGTCTGACTGCACATTGGTTGTGCAACATGTGCATGGAACTAAAGCTGTGTTCTATTATATTATATTCTATAACGGTATTGATAAACGGAATGCCGGTTTTAATGTTTCCGTTTAAGAGTTTGATTTGTGTACAGAATCAAACAACTCCTGACGAACACAAACTCTAGAAACAGAACGAAATGCCACTAAAAGAAGAACGTTACTAACTCGAGTGTATCTGACCCAGCCAGTGTGTCAAGTGTGGAATCGATGCTTTAACACATGCTAACAAACGTAATCGTGTACCAGAGCTCAGTTCATGGGCTAGGCCCACGCGAACACCACGTTTACTGTAGTAATGCGTGATAAATTCATAACAGAATGACGGAATGAGGCCACTCTTCCACACCGTTGGTCCGGTAGCTACAGTCGGGGACATAATCGGGTGGCGAAGGGTTGCACGTGACGTTACCAGCTTCAATGAGGGGAAAATAAGAATAGGAACGCCAACACAGTGGCACTACACAGGGGCAGCGTACTATTAATGTTTGCACCGAACAGAAAGTTAAACATGAGCATGACAATTCCATACTGTTCGCAAACATACGATTCGGTTATATCAAAACTGACCACTTTGCAGTTTGTTTGGCCAGATCTTCAGTAGCGTTTTGTTTCCGATAAAATCAACATGGAAGATGCTGTACATCACTTGTGGCCCAAACTGAACGCATTATATCTTCGTACAGCCGGGGGGTCCTTGCGCCACACGCTCGTACATACAAATACATGTGTCCAGGTTGTTGACCGTCCACGGTAACAATAGAACTATTACTAATTATAGTCCAAGTCATGTCTTGGCCAGTAAACGTCCCTGTATCAGTAACCAATGCCTGACAATGGGTCGGTCACCATTTTAACAAGATTTTAACAAGATTGCCATCCTAAACAACAATTTCCAGATGGCACGTGGACAAGGAAGCCATTGGCTTATCGAGAGTCCAACAATTGGGTCATCTATGTATAGCACGCCCTTATCAAATATCTGTCAATTCTATTTTTAAACATATTCACACTACTAGCATTAACACAATCATTTGGCAGTTTGTTCCATTCATTTATCACCCTCTGTGAGAAAGAGTACTTTCTCATGTCCAACCTACACTGTTCCTTAACTAATGCTGCTTTGTGTCCTCTGGTTCTACTGCCTTCTTTAAGTTTGAAGAACATATTCCTATCAACATCCTCATAACCGTTCACTATTTTAAACACATCTATTTGGTCTCCTCTTAGTCTCCTGGTCTCTAGTGTTGTCGAGCCACATTGTAAACCATGCACTGTGTTGACTCATGAAACGTGCAAATGTTCTCAGTTCCCAACGCTTTGACCTGCCGCCGAGTTCACTACCATTTATCTCCAGGCTTCATTGATCGCACACGCACACGCTCTCCCGTACTGGAGCATTTCACACCTATTGTACACAACGTTATACCTGCTAACTGGTACTCGAGAAGAATATTCCAAGTCCTTATTTGATCGTGTCTGTCAGAAAGTGCTTTGTGGAAAGGTTTCGACACTGGAGCACCAGCGATCGAGCTCTCCGTGTGTATTGATGTGTTAGAACTAATTTGCCTTGCGCACTACCCCGTTAAATGTAACGCGTTAATGTAGCACATTTTCGGCATGGAAGGTTAATAAATACCTTGTAGTGTCAGTTTAGGCAATTCTTCCAAGTATATCCAGTTTTAGCATATTTTTCAATTTCAGTTAATTAATTCATCAATTAAAACCAACATGATACATTTTACGCTCGGTGATACTATATCCTCCATTGCAAAATGACAATACATTGATAAAAATTATAATCGAAATATATAGAAACGCAAGTTTGAAGTACTTGTATATGACACATATGTACATTTACATTATTTGATGTTTGTCTAGCAAAAACTATACAAATATTGAACAAGTTTACGTTCCTGAATATTTAAAGTTTATCACGATTAGAACACTTTAATGCATTAGAAAAATGAACGCGTTATGGTAAGTTTTTGTAGTACATGAGAGGAAACGTTTTTTCTGTGTTAGTATATTCCATTGCTTAGCAGCTGTCCCTCTCCACCCTGGAATTGGGTGTTGACACCAGACACCAAGGAACGTGTTGACTTCTTCTTAAGCTAAACTCTGTTCCTGATAGAAATTATTTCCTCTGAGAGTTCGTTCGTTTTGCCCTAGCAGAGTGCCGCACGGGTATGCATAAAACTCTATCCTCATTTGACTTAACCTATCGTGAATCATGTAAATAGCTTCAGTAACATCCGCCGTAGATTTTATTTTTGAAATGCGTATTTTTTTTCAAATCATCAAAAGATGGTAAACACTTTGCGGATCAATGCCGATCATGGGCGTGACCTTCCTCTCGTCGGTCACGTGACAGAGTTATGAGTTTTCAACGTTTCCATCTTCATTTCAATTAATGTTTGACCAACCACTAACTAATGTAATAGTCTCTGTGATGATTAAAAAAAATACTTACAAAGTTGCACAAACGAGCAAGCGTGCTGCAGTTGTTACTAGGTAGGTTTGATTAATGAAACTATCGAACAAATCGAATTGAGGAGGGGCCTTTAAAATCAATGTTTATGTCCAGCGCTATTCCATTTTGTCGTCGATTATTTACATGATGATAAGCAGGCAAGTGAGCAAAAACGTTTACAGTATTATTATTGACCTGCATCCCTTCAGGCCAGGAAATAAACAGTCTAGGTCGATTGTCGTAGGACTCTATACATCAGCGATCAGATGACGGAATCGACGCTAGGCCAGCCTCGGAGTTCAGGTGGCCCTGTGAATATGTACAGTCGGCACAGACCATCGGTCATCGTCAGGTCGTGTGGTCGCCGAAAAGGTCGCGATAACTCGACATGTGATCGCACAGAAAGACAACACAACCGCGGTTAGCCGGCAACGAACGCTGGCAGTGATTGCGATAAACGGAGCTTGCCCACGGAACACCATAACATTTGATTGTCAGTGGGTGACGTCATACGAATCAAACTGAGAGACGTATAAGCGCATAAATGGAGAGACGGATTGGCAATCGAGAGGACGGCGGTTCGAATTATGTCGCTTCCTGCGAAATATCGTTCTATCATGAAAACAAATTGGACATGTGTAAGTGACACACCGATAATGCAAAACAGCGGGAACAAATACAGAATAACGGGATGTCAATCGAGAGAAGCGCAAGAGGCAGATGGACGAGACGATGGTGTGATGACATAATTAATTATGCAAGGGCACTTTGGACAAAAGACACCAAAGAAAGAGGAAGGTGGAAATGTCTAGCGGAGGGCTGCATCCAGAAGTAGATAGACAAAAACAACAACTGCGAAATGTCGTTGTTTCCACGTTGCCCCAGCGGCATAGGCAAATGATAGCGTCTAAACTACGTGAATATCAATTCCATTGCTGTGTGGTTGAAGCTTCTTATGGAAACGTGAATCTGCGTTGGGCTGAACAGGTCTACCCGGAGTAATGAGTAAAGCTCAAAGGACTAGATAAGATATTATTATTATTATTATCATCTTTATTCGGACTCAAGATCCACAAACATGTACACATTAAACAAATTGTAAGTTAGAAATAGCAGCTAGAAAACAAATTATATTGTGCTGAGATATGAAATCACAGCATTACATTCTTCCTTATTTAAGACAGCGTCATTGTTACAATCTTTAATTTCAATCAATTCACAAATCATATTTGCATTGACATTGATATAGATGAAAACTATCACTTTTATTTTTCACAGACATAATTATTTCAAAGCAAGAAAGTGGCGAAACGCGTCTCATTCGACGGTAGACACACGTCACTCTACTGCCAACCGTCGTGTGCTGAAGCCGCACTGGATTGCTTAAACCAACCAATGCATTATTTCATTAATTAATATCCATCTTACCACACAAAATGCACCCGTGTTGAAAGCATGGCCGACTAGACTCTAATCGACCCTGGTATTCAATCTGACATAGCTTCTGTGTATCCTCTCGACAGTACAGGTGTACATAGCAATTACGCAAAGTACTTTCCTCCTTCTGAGTTAACGTACAAACTGCGATAGGTGATTCTGCGCGACCTTGCCGTTCGAGCTCTGCGGTAGTCCGTCATTCGTACGCCACACCTGTAGCACCGAGTGTCGCACGCGGCCGAGGATGGAGTCGGTTGATGTTTTTACAGTCACGGCTGCTGTCGCGCCACTATTTACGACGTTGTCAGTGCACCGCCACTTGCGTCTTTATGACGCGCGCACACATGTCACCGTCAGATGTGCGTGCGTGCGTGCGTGCATGTGTTTATACAAATATGAAGCGCTACCGTCCGCGTTTGTGTAGTTCTTTTTGTGCATATCTGTCTATACCATGTGCACCTTTGGCCGAGATCTAGAAATCTAGTCATGACGTCAAGCAAAGTATCAAACATTTACTCCGTTGCTACTGGGTAAAATTTGCTTTTATGATTCACATGCAGAGTCTTCGCATACACGAACATGGTGAACGTTATTACTGGTCTTGTAGTCGTATATCTTAGTTACTATGTAGTAATTTCCGTTTGACAACAACATGTTGCATGCGCCTTTATTGCGTTCCCCAAAACTGCTAAGAATATTTCGCTATTACCGACCGCGGTGCAGGGTCCGTCTCTCGAAACGGCATCCGGGTTTATTTGCAGCTTCCGATAAGACACTGATGGTTTGTATCGTGGTCGACTGCATAAACCAGCCATTTTAATGTCCGTGAAACGAGTTCAAAGCAACGGCAGTGCAGCGATTACTCACGCTCGCTGTGAAGTAGCACAGACCGCGGCGAGTTATTAGTCGTCTGACGAGACAGGCCGGCTAGAGGCGCCACCGGTAAATGAAGAATTACAGAGGACGCAACAACATTGACGTATGCCTTCGAGAGGAAGAACTAGATCAGTAAAAGATTCGTTCGACATCGTGCATAAATCAGGCGTTAGACTGGCTTGGAAGATGAAGGAGGGTGAAGTGTGGGAGGGAGGTAAGGGGGAGGGAAGGAGGGTTGACGGGATAGAGAGGGGAGAGAGGGAGGAAGGAAGGAGGGAGGGAGGGAAGGGAAGGAGGAACTAATAAAAATAAACTACATAAAACATAAAGAAACACGTGACGATGAGTTCGTGTACAAATGAACGGACAGTATATAAATGAGTTCGTGTACAAATGAACGGACAGTATATAAATGAGTTCGTGTACAAATGAACGGACAGTATATAAATGAGTTAATGTACAAATGAACGGACAGTATATAAACGAGTTCGTGTACAAATGAACGGACATTATATAAACGAGTTCATGTACAAATGAACGGACAGTATATAAATGAGTTCATGTTCAAATGAGCGGACAGTATATAAATGAGTTCGTGTAGAAATGAACGGACAGTATATAAATGAGTTCATGTACAAATGAGCGGACAGTATATAAATGAGTTCGTGTAGAAATGAACGGACAGTATATAAATGAGTTCATGTACAAATGAACGGACAGTATATAAATGAGTTCATCAAAATATGAGAGTCAGACAATAATATTGAAACACGAGCGAAGGTGAAGCAATGGACACCCGCCTCTTCTCGGAGATACATTTACCGCTGCATACCTGACGTCGTTCAACGATAAAAATCGATGAAAACCGAGAAAGTGATGCTTACACGGACATAATGCTACTAATGTGTAATTGCAAAATTGGTCCAAAAATACTTGAAGAGGACCAGCTGAAAGATCTACACCTAAACATAGCCCACACGACACGATGGGATGGACGTCATGCCAACACGACATGATGGGATGGACGTCATGCCAACAGTGTTAATAACAGTTATGCCTTATGTAGAATATGACGTTCGCGTGTGGAGGCCATATTGTAAGAAGGCATAGGCTAGATACAACAGAAAGAAGACAAGGAAAGCAACATAATTAACTTATTCCAGAACTGGGTTATCTAAGTTTTGAAAAACGCCTAAGACATAGAGACCTAGAGATTAAGAGGAACGCATATAGAATGTGGTAAATATTGAATTGTAGTGAAAATATTAATAGAAATATGTTCTTCAAATTTAAGGAAGGTAGTAGAACTAGAGGGCTCGAAGTAGGGTAAAAATAAGAACAGTATATATATATATATATATATATATATATATATATATATATATATATATATATATATATATATATATATATTCACTCAGCTGCAACGCATGAATAGTACAAGTTATCTACTGATTGTGTAAATCCCAGCAGCGTCAACAACATTGACACATACACGACAAGGGCGGGCCCTGCATTAACAAAACGATACTAGAATATCGATAAGCCAATGCCTTTCTTGTCCACTTGCCATCTGGAACGTGTTGTTTGGGATGGCAATCTTGCTAAATCTTCTTAGCTATTGCTTTGTACAGGGCAGTGGCGTGTCTAGGATCTCGCTAAGGGAGAGGCCAAGAGGAGCAAGAATTAGTTTGCCATGCTATCATGTAGCCATGCCCCCGTTTGAGCCAAACGGAGGAATGACCCAATAACACCCTTCCCCTAAATAACACCCTCCCCCTAAATACGCCACTGGCTTAACGCCTCTGGTAGTTCTCCTAACCAATCCGATATGAGTTCGCAGAAGGTCATTTCTTTCCAAAAGCGAATTTCCTGTCCCTTTTCTCGAGTCAACACACCGCGCGTCACCCACCTTGTGGGGCGCGATAGCATACCGGTTAGAGAACCCGGTTTCAAATCCCACTGCGGTCGCTTCGAACCTTTGGCAAGTTTAATCACCCCACGTTGCCACAGTTCACTCAGCTGTATAAATGAGTACCTGGCAATACAGACAGTGGTGGATATGTGAACGAATAGCCTTCGCGCAGCAATTGCAGCGTGGCTGAATACTTCCCAAAGAAGTTGAGATGGCCTTGGAATGAACAGGTCTGCCAGGGGGTGAAGTGTAAAGCGCTTTGAGCAGTCCTATGGACCGGATACCGCGCTATATAAGAACATACCTTTTTACATGGTCGATATCATTGCTCCTCTCCGGTAGCAATGCCTAGCGACTGCTGGGTTCAGCCTACTGTTACGTTTCCCATTGGCGACCATGTTAACGTTTTGCATGATTATAAGAAAACGGGACGGAAAAAAATCTTAAACTTCTTGCCTGCCGTTATCATCATCTCATTGACGTGCTGATCGAGTTTAGTCAAAGCATCGTACTTCTAGCTCATTTAAAATGCCGGAACGTGCCATACCCGTCAATTTTTACCAATTTCTGCACGAATTACTGCGCACATGTGCCTTGTAGCGAAATAAATTGCCAAAAATCCTCCCGCCTATTGAAATCATCTAAAAATCCACAGTTACACTGTCAACATGTTCTATTAGCAAACTTGCCAATGTGCCTGCTCAAATGCAGTTATGTCAGATAATATGATTTTTTGGAAATTACACATATCTAAGCATGCGTCTGGAACACACCAGAAAGTGTAACTGAGGCATGATCCCTGCTAATGAATCGTTGGCGGCCATTGCCACCGCTTCTGTTGGCGACGCGCGCAACGCTCGCGTGACGTCAGCTTGTTTATATCGCGATCGCTGTAGCAACGATCACGACTTCCGGTTGGTGGAGAGCATCGACACCTCGTTAACGTGCTTCACAGTCATCGCAGCGTCTGCGTCGGCATTGTCGTATACTTCCATGCACGCTGCTAACTGATAAAGACGGGGGAGACCCGGAAACTGCGAAATGACAGGTCGGAAGCCCAGGCTGTATAATGTGGCTGTCCGCTTGAAAGAAATCGATCTTAAGTAATGCATCGACAGTCGCAGCACTTCCATTAGCTTTGTAGATTTGTTTATCTAGTCGAACGAACGTGGATGGAACGCGCGTGAGAAACGTCAGAATGAACAAGTCACGTGGATTAGACTAACATCGCTGCCTAGATCGACGAGGTCGTTGATGTTTTGGACACAATTCGTGTCCGCAAAAATAAAAATATTATGTGCACAAACGATTTAGTGAGAAGCCCTTGGCGACGAGGACGCCCCAACCTTATACAAGTTGGTTGTCAACTTAACCCACGGTACACGTTCTGTTTCGGAAGACGCGCTCGACACAACACGGTTTCTTGAGCATTATTGTGTGTGTGTGTGTGTGTGTGTGTGTGTGTGTGTGTGTGTGTGTGTGTGTGTGTGTGTGTGTGTGTGTGTGTGTGTGTGTGTGTGTGTGTGTGTGTGTGTGTGTGTGTGTGTGTGTGTGTGTGTGTGTGTGTGTGTGTGTGTGTGTGTGTGTGTGTGTGTGTGTGTGTGTGTGTGTGTGTGTGTGTGTGTGTGTGTGTGTGTGTGTGTGTGTGTTTGGTGTGTGTGTGTGGTGTGTGTGTGTGTGTGCGTGCGTGCGTGCGTGCGTGTGTGTGTGTGTGTGTGTGTGTGTGTGTGTGTGTGTGTGTGTGTGCGCGCGCGTGCGTGCGTGCGTGCGTGCGTGCGTGCGAGCGAGCGAGCATGCGTGCGAGCGTGTCCATCATCGAATCCCATTTTGTAATATGTAATAGCTACATGGATATGTCAGTATTGGTTATACTTGACATCACTACAATGAATTGATCACGGCATTTTTGCAAGTTATCAGCTTAAGATTCAATGTTGTACATTTCAAAAGGCCTTTATCTAATGATGACCCTGTAGTGAACCTAACGCACACAATGATGACCTTGTAGTGAACCTAACACACACAATGTGTGATATCAATTTGTGGTGTGATGTCCATGGACCATTTGTAGCTGTGATGTCCATGGACCATTTGTAGCTGTGATGTCCATGGACCATTTGTAGCTGTGATGTCCATGGACCATTTGTAGCTGTGATGTCCATGGACCATTTGTAGCTGTGATTGTATGATATTTTCCACTGCATAATTTGTGGCGTAAAGTTCGTGAATAAAAAGGCGATTTATACACAGGAGTTATTGTTTTCATAAGGTCAGAGAGTTAGTTGTACGTAATGCCTAATTTTGGCGTCAGTTGGCAGGAAAATGTGTTAAGTATATTTTGATTATTACATATTGTTTACCTATGTACAGTTTCTAGATAAATATGTCAAGTTTCTGCGATAAATATCCATCAAAGTACTCGTTAGGTTCAGATAATATTCACCACATATATAAGCTGCGAAAGCTTGGATATCTGAGGTCAGAATTGTTGGCGATACATTTATCATACTTCTGTCTCTGCAAACAAATCTCTCTTTATTCCACTCGTCTGACTGTCGTTAGTGTAATCCAGTTCAGATGATACACCCATTATTCGGACACGAACCTTATTATTGACTTAACTACTAACAGCAACAATCACAAGATGCATAAATAATTATTTTAATAATAACTTTATTTAAACACCATCAAATACATGACTAATGCCCCGTTCACGAGTGTGGACATGAATACAAAAAATTGTATTTTTAAATGACAAAATGACATGAAAAGATTAAAAATGCAAAAGGAAAGTACAATTTTAACAGACATCACTGAACTTTGCAGCAGACATAAGAACCCAAATTGACAGCGATTTTACATTTGTGTTAAATTTTTTCTCAGTGAGTCAGTCGCATGCGTCACACCAGTATCATCAGATGTCGCCGTCAGAATCCCTTTTTCAAATCAGACTGATCTGCGATGCAACTCTTCACCTTTAGTGCTTTTTTGTGACCCTGCCTCTTTTTATTTATTGTTATTTTTTATTTTATTTATTGATCCCGCTTGCTATGCTATTCCGATGGTATTCCATTTTCTCGGTATCCTCCTTAATGGACAATTCGAGCGTCGTAATATCCCATACGTTATCGGAAGGTGAAGGACGATTACGAACCATTGTGACTCTGGCAGCTTACTCATCTTGCACAAACACGTCATGGTGCGTCTTCGAAACTCCGGAAGTAGACAAATGACACCTATCTACAGCAACTAACCAGGTGTCTATCTCTCTCCCACCCTGTATTTGACAGTCACTTTTAATTTTATGCCACTCAATGTATTATTTACAGTCACATACAGTGACATACAAAATAGAATATTGTATGGTGTTAGCATAGTTTGTGTAAAAATAATTTTGTTGTCATTGAGACAAAGAAACATTTCCTGATTTATAACAGATGACCAGAGACTGAAAGAAGGCGGATTGCATCTGGCCAAAGATGTTTTATTTGTACTTGAAATCATGTGTGCACAATTATATTTAATCAGATGTGATTAACAAATTAACTATTGTTCATTCATTCAACGTGTGTGTGTGTATGTGTGTGTGTGCGTGCGTGCGTGCGTGCGTGCGTGCGTGCGTGCGTGCGTGCGTGCGTGTGTATGCAGTGGACAATGGCTCTATTAGTAACAGCCACTCGAGAGGCATCTGATGTCATCGGTATTTCGCGCGAGTCGTGTCGCAGATGGAAGTGTCACTGGTTGCTTTCTAATTAACGCTGTGACAGTTTCTGTGATACCGGAGAGTCTGGAACTAGGAATTTCTTAATTTAACTTCCACTATCTTAGTAATTAAACAAACAGTGGAATTCTCAACTGAAATGCTCATGATTGTTTATATATCGACTAGAATGTCCCCAAAAACGTAGAAAGCACAATTGCAAACACATTGTCCATGTCTAATCCATGAAAGCTAGACTAACCAAACAGAAGTCTAACCCCAACAAAATAGACCATGTAATCAAGTGAAGAATACCCTCAACAGAACAGCGGAATAGGCCGTTGAATAAAAACTGGTTTAACCACAACGGAGCATGTTGTCGAATCAAGCGATATCCAACACCAACGGAACAGGCGAGCTGTAGAATCAACCGACGTCTAACCACAACGGAACAGGTTGTTGAATCAATCGATGTCTAACCACAACGGAACAGGTTGTTGAATCAATAGATGTCTAACCACAACGGAACAGGTTGTTGAATCAATCGATGTTTAACCACAACGGAACAGGTTGTTGAATCAATCGATGTATAACCACAACGGAACAGGTTGTGGAATTAATCGATGTCTAACCACAACGGAACATGTTGTGGAATCAATCGATGTCTAACCACAACGGAACAGGCTGTATAATCAACCGATGTCTAACCACAACAGAACAGGCTGTATAATCAACCGATGTCTAACCACAACGGAACAGGCTGTAGAATCAACCGATGTCTAACCACAACGGAACATGTTGTGGAATCAATCGATGTCTAACCACAACGGAACAGGTTGTGGAATCAATCGATGTCTAACCACAACGGAACAGGCTGTAGAATCAACCGATGTCTATCCACAACAGAACAGGCTTTGGAATCAACCGATGTCTAACTGCAACGGAACAGAACGTCGGTTTGGAACAGGACATGGAATCAACAAGTTCTATCGGAAAACGAACATAAATTATGGCCAATGTTTTCGCATGCAGAAGTACAATGCAGTGTCCGCTGGGGCAGCCTGACGGCGTCAACATCTGCAACAGTAGCAGCAGCAACAACTGCAGCATAACAAGCAAACAACGTATATCATTGGCGCACTATTCGCCTGCCCATTCCCCTTATTACATTCTTAATTGCTGCAATGACACACATACACCGTCCCAGCTCCGTGTATCTGCGTCAGTACCGCTGTTCCGTTAGCGTAGCATCAGTCGCACTAATGCCAATGTTTGGGCGATTGACGTAAACAAGGGTGGCTCGGTAATATCCTTCTCCACTGGTCAGCCTAAGATGCTATCTACTGCCTGCCAAATGCTGCGTTGGCCAGATAACGGGCCAATTATTAGAGTGCTTTTCGGTGGCTGTTTAGCCTGGTATGTTGGTCCGATAAATACAATTTGATGCGTAGACGTATGGCATGGTTTGGAATGGCCTAAGTTAGAAGCAAACGTGTGTTGATTTTAGTCATCGCTAAATCATGACCAACAGTTTGGTTATTGCAATAAACAAACATGGCCGCAGCAGGAAGATTGCGCTCGTTCTATGTGGCGTTTGTCTTGAACCACGTGCTAACTTTACCAATTCAGTCACGTGCTTTCTTCCTTGTACACCTCAATCAAACAGATGCGTTCCTTGTTAGCGAACTCGTCCTAGTGTGTATTACTCTATTAGCCATATGTGTAAGCCAATTTACCGAAGTTGACATCGAGAACTGACTCGACCAGATGCGTTCTTCTACCCTGTTTGTTTTCACAGCCATGTCAGGTGCACGGCGTTGCTGCGATGTTGTTCATGATTGGCCCTGCATCTACACAGTATGTACGCATGTTCCATATTCAATATCACTTCATTCGTCTCCGTATCTGTTTATTCATCGAAGTAGCATTGTTCGGTGATCGATCAACGGGCCAGTCTTCGGCGCAGCAGTCGACAGACGCGCAACCAGCCGCGTAATAATGCACGCTAATAACTCCGGCGATGATCGTAGAAAAACAATCAAACGAATCTCGGATTGAACGCAGCGTTGCTCCAACGGCTCGGCTCGCTTTTCGATCAGCGCCCGAACAAAGGCGTAGCCGTGACATAACCACGTACCGAGTGGTCGTGCATTGACGCAAACCACAGCCATTAGCGGTCATGACACTGGTGCATGTGACAATTTACCACCCATCGACGCTGCGTTTGTGACGCTGGGCGATATTTCAAGACTCGCCTTGGGTGCATGCGATGTTGCATTGCGTGCAGTTAAATTTTTTATTGTCGTGTAACATAATAATGAGGGAAACTCAGATTAGATGTCTGGTTGTGCGTTTTAATATAGTCAGGTGGACAACGCGACGAAAATGTTTAGTAACATGCGAACAGTTGTGCACAAATGTAACTGCATAAAACGCGCATTCGTGCGCGCACGCACGAAGTGTACATGCAAGCAAAATGTAGGTTAGTGACTGCGTTATGTTTGTTGGGATAAAACGTTTTGGTGGAGGATACAAGAGAGACATAACACATAAAAGAAGTGTGGTCTTTCAGTTTACGAAGCAAGATATTGGACAGAGGAAATTAGATAGTTCTGCGGAAATACAAATTGTAAAATAATAGCATGCACTGTTTAGTAGTCTCAGTAAATCTCGGTATGCAACATCGAGTCTGTATATTATATCTTGCACTTTGTATTTGTTGTTAAACGTAACACCATTTTAGCAGGCGTCAATAACACTAAATGAGTTAAATGTTGCTCACCTGCGGTTCGGATACCATCATTGTGTTTCTGACATTTCCCGAAATGCTGAACAAGTTCCGGTTCCGGTTTCCAGACAATTGGTATATAAAGAGAGTTCTGGTTAACAAGATTTGTCGGCAGAGACAGGAAAATTACAAATATATCGCCAACATTATTTGCCTCTGATGTCGTGTACAACCTATAGGTGGTGAATGCTATCTGAACCAAACGCGTTCTTTCTTGTATCGATAAATGGGGAATCACGTCGCGTCCCTGTCATGTTAGTTAATTGTCCTGCAACGTCAGAAACCAAAACAAATGGGGATCGCGGTGCACTGTGGGCCTAATCGGGGGTCTAATAAGCGACGGTCCCGCTCTGTCCGCTGAGTCGTTATGTTGGCTTTGTCAACATGCTTCCCAATGAGTAGTTATGTTGGCTTTGTCAACATGCTCCCCACTGAGTCGTTACGTTGTCTTTGTCAACATGCTCCCCACTGAGTCGTTACGTTGTCTTTGTCAACATGCTCCCCACTGATTCGTTACGTTGTCTTTGTCAACATGCTCCCCACTGAGTCGTTACGTTGTCTTTGTCAACATGCTTCCTACTGGGTCGTTACGTTGTCTTTGTCAACATTCTCCCCACTGAGTCGTTACGTTGTCTTTGTCAACATGCTCCCCACTGAGTCGATACGTTGTCTTTGTCAACATGCTCCCCACTGAGTCGATACGTTGTCTTTGTCAACATGCTCCCCACTGAGTCGATACGTTGTCTTTGTCAACATGCTCCCCACTGAGTCGTTACGTTGTCTTTGTCAACATGCTTCCTACTGGGTCGTTACGTTGTCTTTGTCAACATGCTCCCCACTGAGTCGATACGTTGTCTTTGTCAACATGCTCCCCACTGAGTCGATACGTTGTCTTTGTCAACATGCTCCCCAATGAGTCGATACGTTGTCTTTGTCAACATGCTCCCCACTGGGTCGTTACGTTGTCTTTGTCAACATGCTTCCTACTGGGTCGTTACGTTGTCTTTGTCAACATGCTCCCCACTGAGTCGTTACGTTGTCTTTGTCAACATGCTTCCTACTGGGTCGTTACGTTGTCTTTATCAACATGCTCCCCACTGAGTCGATACGTTGTCTTTGTCAACATGCTCCCCACTGAGTCGATACGTTGTCTTTGTCAACATGCTCCCCAATGAGTCGATACGTTGTCTTTGTCAACATGCTCCCCACTGGGTCGTTACGTTGTCTTTGTCAACATGCTTCCTACTGGGTCGTTACGTTGTCTTTGTCAACATGCTCCCCACTGAGTCGTTACGTTGTCTTTGTCAACATGCTCCCCACTGAGTCGATACGTTGTCTTTGTCAACATGCTCCCCACTGAGTCGATACGTTGTCTTTGTCAACATGCTCCCCAATGAGTCGATACGTTGTCTTTGTCAACATGCTCCCCACTGGGTCGTTACGTTGTCTTTGTCAACATGCTCCCCACTGAGTCGTTACGTTGTCTTTGTCAACATGCTTCCTACTGGGTCGTTACGTTGTCTTTGTCAACATGCTTCCTACTGGGTCGTTACGTTGTCTTTGTAAACATGCTCCCCACTGAGTCGTTACGTTGTCTTTGTCAACATGCTCCCCACTGAGTCGATACGTTGTCTTTGTCAACATGCTCCCCACTGAGTCGATACGTTGTCTTTGTCAACATGCTCCCCACTGAGTCGATACGTTGGCTTTGTCAACATGCTTCCTACTGGGTCGTTACGTTGTCTTTGTCAACATGCTCCCCACTGAGTCGATACGTTGTCTTTGTCAACATGCTTCCTACTGGGTCGTTACGTTGTCTTTGTCAACATGCTTCCCACTGAGTCGTTACGTTGTCTTTGTCAACATGCTCCCCACTGAGTCGATACGTTGGCTTTGTCAACATGCTTCCTACTGGGTCGTTACGTTGTCTTTGTCAACATGCTCCCCACTGAGTCGATACGTTGTCTTTGTCAACATGCTCCCCACTGAGTCGATACGTTGGCTTTGTCAACATGCTTCCTACTGGGTCGTTACGTTGTCTTTGTCAACATGCTCCCCACTGAGTCGATACGTTGTCTTTGTCAACATGCTTCCTACTGGGTCGTTACGTTGTCTTTGTCAACATGCTTCCCACTGAGTCGTTACGTTGTCTTTGTCAACATGCTTCCTACTGGGTCGTTACGTTGTCTTTGTCAACATGCTCCCCACTGAGTCGATACGTTGTCTTTGTCAACATGCTCCCCACTGAGTCGATACGTTGTCTTTGTCAACATGCTTCCTACTGGGTCGTTACGTTGTCTTTGTCAACATGCTTCCCACTGAGTCGTTACGTTGTCTTTGTCAACATGCTTCCTACTGGGTCGTTACGTTGTCTTTGTCAACATGCTCCCCACGGAGTCGTTACGTTGTCTTTGTCAACATGCTTCCTACTGGGTCGTTACGTTGTCTTTGTCAACATGCTCCCCACTGAGTCGTTACGTTGTCTTTGTCAACATGCTCCCCACTGAGTCGTTACGTTGTCTTTGTCAACATGCTCCCCACTGAGTCGATACGTTGTCTTTGTCAACATGCTCCCCACTGAGTCGATACGTTGTCTTTGTCAACATGCTCCCCACTGAGTCGATACGTTGTCTTTGTCAACATGCTTCCTACTGGGTCGTTACGTTGTCTTTGTCAACATGCTTCCCACTGAGTCGTTACGTTGTCTTTGTCAACATGCTTCCTACTGGGTCGTTACGTTGTCTTTGTCAACATGCTCCCCACTGAGTCGTTACGTTGTCTTTGTCAACATGCTTCCTACTGGGTCGTTACGTTGTCTTTGTCAACATGCTCCCCACTGAGTCGATACGTTGTCTTTGTCAACATGCTTCCTACTGGGTCGTTACGTTGTCTTTGTCAACATGCTCCCCACTGAGTCGATACGTTGTCTTTGTCAACATGCTCCCCACTGAGTCGATACGTTGTCTTTGTCAACATGCTCCCCACTGAGTCGATACGTTGGCTTTGTCAACATGCTTCCTACTGGGTCGTTACGTTGTCTTTGTCAACATGCTCCCCACTGAGTCGATACGTTGTCTTTGTCAACATGCTCCCCACTGAGTCGTTACGTTGTCTTTGTCAACATGCTTCCTACTGGGTCGTTACGTTGTCTTTGTCAACATGCTCCCCACTAAGTCGATACGTTGTCTTTGTCAACATGCTCCCCACTGAGTCGTTACGTTGTCTTTGTCAACATGCTTCCTACTGGGTCGTTACGTTGTCTTTGTCAACATGCTTCCCAATGAGTCCCGAACGACGAAAAGACGACACTGGCACTGCACAAAATAGTTAACGGTAGGCTCTACAAGCCAGTTGGGGAGCCTCAAATGTAGGCGACGCAACGCATTAAATGTAAAAAAATCACAGGGTCATTGTTCACTTTTCCTGGGGTGCTTATTACGAATAATCGCATACATTTTCGATATTTTAAAAATGTATGAATGTTGTGCATCAAGCGAATTTGACTCTATTCTCCGATGACTATTGTGACAGCCGAAAGACCCGTGGTCCGTGGACCGAGTACTACTCTCCCAGCGAGTATCGATGGTCGTGACGTGTGGCATCGGCACGTAATCCAACGCTGTCAACCACTTTCTCCGGTAAGTTCGCATGTCATTGTGACATCCAATCGGTGTGTTTCAACTGTGAACGCTGTGTGAAGTATTCAGTTCTCTTCAAACTGCATGTGTATTGCAAAAAGGTTGTGTCCGGGTCAATCGTTTAACTGCTTTGAAGAAAAGATATATTTGCATATCACTGGTTAGAACCTGGGGAAAACACGTCGGACGAGGATGTCACGTAGCATACTCGGTAGGCCTTACTAGTGACTGTGCATAAAACAAACACAATTATTAATATTGTTAGTTGAATAAACATAATTATATAGAATCTGAATAACAATTAAATTCGAAATCGTACATAATTTTTTTTCTGTGTGCGCGTCCTTGCATCACCCTGCCACCCCGATAATGTAGAATTCGATTTCTCACTTGTGTTTTGACCAACACAATCGATGGCATCAAATTCATAATCGCACGCAGCATGCCACGGTAGAATACGCCAGTCGCAAAGGAAAAAAATCAAACTGCGTATTGATTAATTCTCGTCTATTCCTTGCATTTTGCACGTCGTGCGTTTGATTGACAATTAACCACATCCACGACTCGGCGTTAACTAATTCCGACCGAGTGTCGATTCCTTGTTTTCTGTTCTAAACACATGAATATTATGATACCAGCTTGCTTATTTTGTTTCTTGTTTTCGAGATACTGGATTTCCTGCGCGTATGATGTCAGTAAGCAGTTATCTGCTAGTGGAGAACGTTGCGCAACGATTGCAAATTTAGTTTGTAAAACACCTTTCTTGCGAGACGATGTAGTGGTTTCTTATTCAAACAAATAACGCGTGTGTTCCAATCAGCGGCTGGAAAGATGGCAGAATATCGCGAGTCTTGTATTGCGTGTGCGGTCTGTAACTATCGATGAAGGTCTACCACGCCAACGTGCACACACATCGATGTCTCCGGTTAGTACGCTAACAAAGATACACAAGGATGTAGCAGTAGGCTAACCAACGTATCTGCAACCACACGCGTACCAATACCGTACAGGATCCAGCGAACTGTGTGTGCACTTGTCCATGACAACAATTAACTGGAGCTAGCCAACGAAATTCAACTTGCAATTTCCTGCACGATGTATCTCCGACTTATCGACGTTGCCATATAAACATATTCCTGATATGTAGAGTTTAGAATGAAACAAATACCACAAACCAATGAACACTAAGATAAGTCTAATCTTTCTTTGCCTAATACTGAATTCGCTCTGGTCGCAGTTGATAAAACTGACCACGTCAGATAACTTACGATCGCTGATATACGACACTGAGCGGGCGGGCGCCTGGAGTGCAAAACATAATTGCGATGACTAACCGAAAACAACCCGTCGTTCATTCACGCCGAGTGACGGTCGTCACATAGCCCCAATATCTACCCAACATGCATTGCATTCGCTGTGCATCACGTGTTCAACATGACGACTGGTTCTACATCGGAAACCTGTGGAAACAACACGACGGTTACCTACCTATGGTCGAGACGACGGTGCCGACGAAATAGAAGGATCCGGCGAAGTCCCATCGTTGTCGTTGGCCCTTCAGTAACCCCCCGGCGGACGCCGCCGCGTGCGAGTCGAGCAGCGTCTGCAACTGCGTCCGATTCACATCCGGGTGGTTCTTGAGGAACGTCTCGAGCAAATCTTTGTAGCGCATGCGCTCCTCTGTCTCGCGGCCTCGTTCTAGCAGCATGAAGACAATGGCGCCGGCGAGCATGTAAAGGATAAGCACGACGGCCAGTAACAGGAATCGCGCGTTATCCTCGCGCAAATGCAGCCGGGAACAACATCCACCTCTGGCCATGCCGAGGCGGACCGAACCCGGCCGAATCTAGCCGAGACAAGCCGAGGGTTCCCGAACCTAGCCAAGCGGGTCCAAGTCAAGCCGACTTGATCCGATTGACGATGGCGTCCCGCCAGAGGTCGCGTTGCGGCCTCGTGGCACAGCCTGCGCGCGATATCCGTGGCGTGTTAGCAGTCTACACGTCCGTCGGCGGGAAAATACTGGTTCGACTCGGGGGAACAATGTCACAACAGCTGAACGATTCGGTTGTTCACATTATCGCTATTTACATAGTGTATTGGTGTCGTAGAATAAAAAACCAGTACAACTTGGCAGGTGCACAAACATGGAACAAAACAGACTTAACGTGTTACTTTATCGTGCCTCATTTTCGGAATTTAAAGAGCATATTTAAGCTCCCGTAATGGAAATTAGCAGCCAAGAAAGCCGCCTCGCTACGCAGATAATATGACCAACTGTTCGTTGACTACATCAATCCGCACCGCAACTGTGCGAATTTGCATCGTGCTTGCGTGCTTGTTCAATAAAAATGATGCAGTACCATACCTCTTTGGCATTTCCTTTGACACATTGTACAGACACGTCGCACGCATGCAGATCAAACACGAACACACGATACGGGATCAATCCTAACTTGGTGTGCGTTGGTGTGCGTTGGTGTGCGTTATTCATGTCGTGTCGCTCTGTCGTTTGGTTGGGTCCGTGTGCTGGACACAGTCCGCGTTTGACCGGACGCCTGGTCACGGGCGACACCCCACATGACAGCACCGACACAGCAGATCGAGTTTTTTGGTAGACGCTTGCTATCTGCGCGTCTGCAGCGCGCTTCTCGCAGCGTGATATTCCGAGGGATTGACGCTGCAGCGGTCTTCGCGTTGGTCCTTCGCGTAGCTGTGGTCGACTCCGCCGGCCGCCGCCCGCAGATAGCGGACAAATCGCTACGCGCACGAACGATAGCGCATATCACGCGTCAGCAGAAGTACCACCAGGGCTCGTCACAGACTGCCTGCTGTCCAGTCGACGCAGCAGCGGCAAAGGGTCTGGATTCATCCGGAGAACCCACCTACGTATCCTCTTTCATTCCGCCCACTTGGACACTCACCCGTGCCCGGCGACCGCTGCAGCAGCTGTGGAAGACTGCCTCCCCATCAATCCAGCGGCGGCGGTGATATCGGGCAGAGCGGTTCTTCCTTTCGGCCGCCGGTCTCCAGCATACACCTCAATGGTGAGCGTGTGACAAGGACATGTGAGAATCGCTGTGTTATGATCGTCCGCACTACCCCCGGGCGTGGCACTACGCTGGAGGACCTACGACTCCGGGTGTGATGAACTCTCCGTCGCGCGATGGCAATCAACTCACCTGTCGTTGGAGCGACGGCGGCCCCCTGGCGTCGTGGCCACCTGCGTCAGGAGGCGAGCTTCATCCGGCTGTCAACCACCGCTTCTGCCGCCACAACACGGGGAGCTCCACAGGGCACTGCTCAAATGGAACTAACAGTCGTATCTGGTGGTTGTAATTGGTTTTCAAATTACGTGTGATATGCCGCTGGGATTGTGATTGTTATTGTTTCTGCCGCTGCTGCTGCTGCTGCTGCTGCTGCTGCTGCTGCTGCTGCTGCTGCTGCTGCTGCTGCTGCTGCTGCTGCTGCTGCTGCTGCTGCTGCTGCTGCTGCTGCTGCTGCTGCTGCTGCTGCTGCTGCTGCTGCTGCTGCTGCTGCTGCTGCTGCTGCTGCTGCTGCTGCTGCTGTTCTTGTTGGTGGAAGGGATGATCGTCGTCGTTTGTGGTTGTAGGATACACCAACCTGTTTAGTTGTTGTAGGATACACCTACCTGTTTAGTTGTTGCAGGAGACACCAACCTGTTTAGTTGTTATTTTTTTTTATGTTCGAGGAAACGCCATTATAGACCGATTTCGAAATATTTGAGAGAATGCCGCACTGATCAGATGTATCCACCCAATGATGGCGACGTGTGTGTGCGTGCGCGCGCATGCGTGCGTGTGTGCGTGCGTGCGTGCGTATGTAATTTCCCAATGACAATTCAAACGAGATTATAAAACTACCACTTCATTAAAATATACATACAAATAGTATGTATATAACGTAAGTATAAAGGTTATTCGCTAGACGCGACACGGAAATTACTCCATATACTTTAGGGTAGTGGTAGTGCTATTGCATTGCTATAATCATAGATAAACTACCCAGCTGTCTATCGCGAATATCTCGAATTCTCGGTATATTTACTACATAGGGCCTAATTACTTTTGGATGTTCTGCTCTCCTCCTATTCCGAGACCGCTTCCGTAATAAAGGCGTGTATGTTCACTCAACGGATTACTACTTAGTCAGCTGATCGGGGAAATATCCACCCGGCGTGCATTCCGTAGACCCAAACAATAACTAAATATATCTTAGTCTCAAGATTTAACAAACCTTCCTTAGTCTCAAGATTTAACAAACCTTCCCATTTGCAGTGAGTGAAAAGTGTGAGATTGTTCCAGAAAAATTCGCGAAATATTTTCGCTGGAATCAATTCCTAAATTTATTTTATTTTGACCATCTCAGGAACACACAGAAAGCTAAGAAGACAACAATAACGCATACATACACATTTGAAATGGGACAATTATATATGCGGAGATAATGTCTTCTGGCGATATCATCCGATGTGAAAACATGACGATTCGGTCATAAGCCACGTTAAGAAAATCGTGAAGATTTCAGAAGAGAGAGGCAAGTTATTGTCAAGAGTGGAATATCTTACAATAAATCGTGTTTCTTGAAGGATTGTGTTAAATGTTGTATCATTAACAAGTAGCGGGTCTTCAGAAGAACGACACGATGGAGTGGCATTTTTAAATCCAACTTTCTTTAAAGTTTATAAAGTCGGGTGTGCTAAACATTTGTTTCCTCACATCAAATGCCAGTTGATTAACATTATAATTTACTTTCAATGCAAAATAAATGGCCACATGTGATATATTTATTATTTACATGACTTGCCCTGTACTACATGGTCACCTATGCCACGGTACAACGCGAATACCGGCCAGAACAGTTTGTGGGAAACTAACCTAACAACGCGATACTTATTAATATACGATGGCGGTACTGGTAAAAATCGGGGTTGTAGAGAGTCTGGCCGTAGAGCCGTGGTCTCGTTGTTACCCACTGCCACCACTCCATTTTGTGTGGGCATTCATGTGAAGCGCCAGCAGCCAATCAGCGTAGCGTCATTATCAAGATGCTACGTAAAAAAAGTGTTGCCTTCACTTTTCAGAGTTAGAGTTAATTCGAATGGCATCGTATAAACTGATAAATATTAACTCTTATTTTGTGAATTAGCAAAATGCCCGGATGACATCGTAATGAGCTAATCGTGTATGCACCCAGAAACAGGGGGCATTCATAATTTCAGGCACAATGAAAAGTACACATTGCATCCAGAGGATGATGCGTCCGACAAACGGTGGCGCCACCGCACGGAACCTGTATAATCGAGGTTAAGACAAACCCAGCCCATAATAGCAGCGTATTTCGATTTAAGTGGCGCGCTCTGGCAAATAGTTTAGAAAACACATTGAGCGTTCATGCCTGAGCGTTCTGACCTCTCGTTTTCCCGTATCTGGTAACATACCAGGGTCTTTAAAAACGGCCGATGTCTAAGGAATTTATAACGAAAGTAGCGATCGCCACGCCCACACCCCATGTAACGCTCCGTCTCGTTTACCCGGACACCACTAAGCGTGACGTATATGCTTTATGGATGGCCCCTAACTTATTCTTTCATATCATTCCTGGTAGTCAGTTACGCAGGTGAGTGAACCGAGCCAACAAAATAGGACAATGTCATAGGTTAATATATTTTGTAAATCCATTATCCTAAACACATGTATAACTTTAAAATTAACTGAACCAATAAGTTTAGCCGTACGGTCACATGGTACCACTGATCGAATTCCTTGCTCGTTGTCCTATCTAACGGTATCTACCAAATTATATTCGCCGAATGAACAGAGGTGTCAAGATCGGCTAAGCAAAGTGACGGTCTTTTGATAATTATCAAAACTTCTCTATAGTTTCATTTGTGTGCGTGCGTGCGTGCGTGCGTGTCACGGAAATAACGTAATGTGTGATGCGGTGTCATCTTGTACTACAAATGTGTTCTCTTCAATATCCAAGGATGGTTAACATTTTATTTTATATTGTTTTATTATTTGTTTTACTACCATGCATTTTTTCTTTGAAATGCATTTTTTCTTTGAAATGCATTTTGTTGTGATAAGTTTATTTGAGAAAAGACTTGTACACAAATACCCTTTTCGTGTCATTTTAAAAACAATTATAAATACTGGAGTCGCGTGAACTACTCTCCAAAAATGTGATTTAAAAGTATTTTTATAAAAAGAAGTATTTTCAAAATACACTTTTATTTTTATTTGATTGAAAAACACACCAACAGAAGGCGAAATTAAGGTTCTTCGAATATGAATGGTTGTGGCCCTGTGATCCAAATGAAATGTCTATTTTATAACATCAGTGAACTACTCTCCAAAAATGTGATTTAAAAGTATTTTTATAAAAAGAAGTATTTTCAAAATACACTTTTATTTTTATTTGATTGAAAAACACACCAACAGAAGGCGAAATTAAGGTTCTTCGAATATGAATGGTTGTGGCCCTGTGATCCAAATGAAATGTCTATTTTATAACATCAGTGCCGCTATGGTTTTGGCCGATTAAATATGCCTTCGCGTCACGGATGTCGACGGGTATTTTGAGTGTGCATTTCTGTGACTGCGTTTTGTACGCGAACGTTTGCTCGTTTGAACAATTTTTTACCGGCGTGGAAACCTGCGCTTCTACTTTTAAAACATGACGTACGTATATTTTGGAATAACACATTTAGAGCGTATTTAACTATGCCCTAGTAATGTATTGTTGTTATGTTAGGTATACAAATTTTTGGTTTTTGCCTACATGCAAAAGGCACGCCAAAATGGGTGATAATAGGGTTACTCAATTAGGTAATACCCTCAATTATTAATACTAAACAGCCCAGTGTTGGGTCTGGTGCAGGGGTCTGGATATTTAGGGACGTACGGTCGTGATTTGTTCTAATCCTTTCCAATAACTCGGATGTTTTACTTTTTATCTAGGGCTAGGCTATACCTTGTCCTTGGTATAACTCATTTTCATTTCGACTGTGCTAATAAATGGCATACACACAAAGAAACAAGTCTGCATTCGATTAATATATATATATATATATATATTTGTTGCAGGCAGTTTCGGAATGGGGACAAAGTGGAGATGATTCTCACTTGGGATGGACCATCAGGGCTTCACGTTTGAAAATAACAGGCGAGCGATAAATCGCTCGCCTAAATATGCCAAATTAATTTTTCTTTTTCCACGTGGTGGCGCCATCATTTCCCATTCGGATTCTGTCGTTGTCGCCATGAAATTTTAATTGGTACTTGTTGGTGCTATGACTTTTGTACAATGAAATGAATGCTTGCTTTAGTAAACCTGATTCATTGCAATTGGTGAAACGGTTTTGAATTGCAACATGTCATCGATCACCATAAGCGTAGCCTAGGCAAGACCAGTGCTGTGTCCGTGGCAGTGACCACGGTGCGGCACTGCGTCTGGTGTGCGACTTCGCTTAGGCGGTTTGAAAATTGCAATTGAAATTCACAAATATGCCACGAATAAGAATCAAATGTATAGTCATAAATGCAGCTTAGTAGGCAACACCAATATAAACTCGGGTGAAATGGCATACTTCCATTGCATCATAATGCCAAACGCACAACTCAAACTCGGTGCGCAAAAATATGAATTCGTCATCCGCACGTGAAACAGTGAATCGATGTTAAGTGGTACCGGAGATGTGCGTCGTGAATTTATGTGTTCAGAGCGGTTGAAAGACGAAGTGGAACAATGATTAAAATTGTCATTTTCAATGTTTAATCAACTTTTACACTCCTTGTCAACTCATATGCGTGTTCGGTAGCTCGGATCCAGGTTATTGTTTTCGATTTCCATTACAGCCTAGTTGGTCAATCAGATCGTAACAAAATATTGTTGATTCCTTATCTATTCCATAACTGTACATGTATACATGTATTTTATTCAGTTCGACATACAACAGTATGTGATATTTAAAGATAATACACATTGACGCTGGTCCACTCATTTGATAACTTCTTTAAAAATCGCGTGACCAGCACATCATGGCTTCGATGGCGTTTTTGCAATCTTGGTGCAGCGGGATCTAGGCTAGCGCTGGGCCTAAAATCTGTTTAGCCAATTTGGCTAAAGGTTCAAATTTTCTTTAGCCAAATGAGATTTTGTTTAGCCATTTTTTTTAGCAGACACTAAGATGACAAAACGTCAAAATGCAAAACATGACATAAAAAATGTGTTATGGCCTCGTAAAAAAGAAACTAGTTTCTTGTCCCCGCCCATTTCCTTTTTTGTCTCCGCCTCCTGTTTTATTTACTACTGAAAAAGATTATTTAAAAAAGTTTTTCCGGTTCTGTGAAGAAATCTTTGTCGAAACAAAATTTGCTGTACGAAGTACTGTTATACTCTTTCAGTTCACTCGTTATTCATCATACAAGGTGTAGGGATGTATGTGCATTCTACAGAGTCTAAAATAAGATTCAAATGATGATGCCTTGCATTAAATAGTCTTGGCAGATTCATTTACAAAATTCCAGTCTCAATCAGTATAAATACCATTCAGGTGTATGCCTGTGATACATACTAATGAAACCATGGTCAAACCTGCACATGACATTTATAAATATATTCAACATTGCATTTGCTTCTTGTTTCTTTCTGGTCAATTTAAGTAGTGTTCCGGTGTAACAGGTATGTGCCATATTACATTTACGTAAATGTTTCTATAAATATATTCAACGTTCCGTTTGCTTCTTGTTTCTTTCTAGTCAATTTAAGTAGTGTTCCGGTGTAACAGGTATGTGCCATATTACATTTACGTAAATGTTTCTATTCATCTGCCATTCCCACTAAAAAGTAATGTATTTGACAATGGAACAGCAGGCTATAATAGTAATATACATCATTGGCATGTTCCATATTGCATCGAAAAAAACTACAGCTTATCAACCACAGTGAACATCTAAGACATGGCGGCCATCTTCGAAACTAATACCAAAAAATTCATAAATAATACAGGCCTCCCTGTAACTTAAAAAAGAAACTAGTTTCTTTTTTACTAGGCCTAATATACGATATATTATATAAACATAATATACGTATATTAAACATATAGATAGTCACAAGAGAACATAACACCAATATAAATTAATATAACAACGTTTAATTATAAATATATAATACAAGAAAATCGAGCACACACTGCAAATCTCCAACACTGAGAACGTCGCCATGATGATACAAGTGTCGCCCCAAATGTCCACCACCACTATTCTGGTCTCTGCGACAGTGTCCACCCGTTTCACTAAGAGTGAATCCGGGACGCTGCTCCTTCACCGTACATATCTTGAAGGCTTCCTCATGAAAGCGTTCTTAGCTGTCGGGAGACGGTGCATCGCTTGCGTCAACACGGTCCGCCTATGGGCGATAATCGCCGAGTTCGCGTGATCGTTCGCAGTGACGAAGTCTATGTCTCTGGCGCTTCGGCAGTAACATCGATCTCCGGTGGTCTGCACATATATCATGTTTTGCCAAGTCTTCTTGGGCTTGGCGCAGTCCTTCCCGGTGACAAACACGTTCTTGCTTTCGCGTGCACGCAAACTTTGCAGCGAAAGACGTGGCTTTTGCTATCGTGAATAAGCCACGCAAAACGTACGAACCAGTCCGCCTTTTTCCTTTCCGCGATCTTTGCCGGCCAAAATACATTTACGAATCATTTTAACCGATAACAAATTTAAAAACTGCGAGGAAGTGAGCTCCCATATGTTAAGGTTATAATATTATTTTGTAGCTGCCCAGCAGGAGCAATTCCATCATTGCCAATTGGCTTATCGCCGGGCAATTATAGATTAGGCGGTGCGAAAAACAATTCCACGGATGGCGGGCAGCTATGATTCACGGGTTCACCGCTGCTTACACGAAAATGCGCGTTAACATGATCGTAAATGCGTTTCGCCAAATTGGCGAAGAGTTTTGTTTTCCTTTCGCCAAATGGGAAACCGTTTCGCCTATGGCGCAATTGGCGATCGGCAGCGCTAGCCTAGGGGCTGTGATCGCCATCCCCGGTCACGGATGATACGTGAACTCTAACACTTCGTTATAAAGAGAATAGACTTTCCTAGTGAATCTAATACTCAAGAAACTCCTTGTCAAGATGAACACTTGCATGCAGCGAGCGATTTTAGCAATTGATGCGAGCGATAAATCGCTCCCTAGATTATTGATTTGCTTGAGCGATAGGGAGCGAGAGCGATCGCTCACCTCAAAAATGATGCCCTGGACCATTGTGAGAATTCCCAAAACACCCGCCCAAGTGGGAATGGACTAAACGGCAGCAACCGATCAAATGGATTACGGTCTATTTGAACTCTGCCCGGCGTGATACCTTTCTTTGAAGATGTGCTCAGTCGAGGTGTGCTGAGCGTATCTTAAATTTGACACATGCGCCTGTATAAGATCCTGTCCTGCTGTAGAAAATAATAATATGCTTCTTTAGCACATAAAGCTTTGACTTTGAACCCATAGAGGGCCTAGGTGTTATAGGTCCATCACTTGCTACCAGTTCATAATTGGTTAGCCAGCACAGATGTTGAAACGTACTTTGTGTGTGTTGTGAATGTATTGAATCTGTAGTGGAGCAACAAAGGGGGTAATTAACTAGCTAATCCTGCGTTGTTTGTTTTGCTTATTCTGACCCTGCTCCTTGTATTGTGCAGAGTGGGAATAATACCGTTATTTCAAGCGTGCCGTTGTGAAATCGTGTATGCCTACGTCCTTTTTTTACTGGATGACCATATATTGTGTATAACATTCTAAATGCTGACTATGACAAACAGATGCAACGCAATATTTATAAATAACGTCTACATATAAAGCTTATTCCGACTTTGCCTCCTCTTGCATGGTGCAGAGTTGGAATAATCCCGTTATTTCGTTCAAACTTACATGTACAAGCGTGGATTTCATAATGTTTAGCCTAATAACGTGTGTTAAATTATAAATGCTAACTGGGTGACACCAACGTAACACATTATCTGTGATTAGCGTGTACTTATAAAGCTTATTCCGACTTTGCCCCCTCTTGCATGGTGCAGAGTTAAGCTTTATATGTAGACGTTATTTAAAAATATTGCATTGCGTCTGTTTGTCATACAGTCAGCATTTAGAATGTTATACACAATATATGGTCATCCAGTAAAAAAAGGACGTCGGCATACACGATTTCACAACGGCACGCTTGAAATAACGGTATTATTCCCACTCTGCACAATACAAGAAGGGGCAAGGTCGGAATAAGCAAAACAAACACTGCAGGATTAGCTAGTTAATTACACCCTTTGTTGCTCCGCTACAGCTTCAACACATTCACAACACACACAAAGTACATGTTTCAATATCTATGCTGACAAGCCAATTATGAACTGGTAGCAAGTGATGGACCTATAATACCTAGGCCCTCTATTGTACGTGTTCAAAGTCAAAGCTTTATGTGCTAAAGAAGCTTATTATTATTTTCTACAGCAGGATCTTATATAGGTGCATGTGTCAAATTCAAGATACACTTAGCACACCTCGACTGAGCACACCTTCAAAGAAAGGTATCACGCCAGGCAGAGTTCAAATAGATCGTAATCCATTTGATCGGCTGCTGCCATTTAGCCCATTCCCAGTTGGGCGGGCGTTTTGGGAATTCTCACAATGGTCTGTCCCAAGTGAGAATCATCTCCACTTTGCCCCCATTCCGAAACTGCTCGCAACATATATATATATAATTCGTTATGAATTATACTTGTTGAGCGGGTTTCAGTACGATCAGAGTATTTAATATACAAAGTAATTAGTATCTGCGTGATTCCCTTCAAACATTCATTTGTCCATTCTTCCTGTTTGTTATCGTAGGACGAGCATCGTGTGCGCCAAAACTTTACGTTTTCGGAGCCTTTTAAAATGTGACAGCCAGAGCAGTAAACATTATTAAGTATTTCGTATATGTAATCATTATTATACATATATAAAATTAAGACGTTTTGTGATGAAAACCGTACCATCACATGACATCTTGCGCACAGTGATTCTTTAGTGAGACAATAAATTGTGTTCTTTTACAATTTTGTTTACCATTTCTGTCCCTGTGTCTGCTGTAGTACACTAGCCAAGCCCAAGTCAGACATGACGGCAGAGGAGCTGTCGGCACGGGAACAGGAGGAGTTCAACACTGGGCCACTGTCGGTGCTCACACAGTCCGTGAAGAACAACACACAGGTCCTCATCAACTGTAGGAATAACAAGAAGCTCCTTGGCAGAGTGAAGGCATTTGACAGGTACAGGAATAGATCTAGCAATGGCCACTTTTATTATCCTGGGAGACCAGCTGTGTCCATTTAGAAATGTTTTGGAAGGGATGTGTTTTTTAACAAGATTGCCATCCAAAACAAAAAACAGATGGACAAGGAAGCCATTGGCTTATCGAGAGTCGAACCAAGCACAATTGTTCATTAATGTGTAAGGTGCCCTGTTGAGATATTTCTGAATTTTACACTAGCATTGCTATCATTTCAAATTGACGGTACATTCCAGTAGGTTGCAGCTTGTATGCCGTAAGATTCCAGTAGGTGGCAGCTTGTACTCTAAGATTCCAGTAGGTGGCAGCTCTTGCTACACATCTATGAATGCAGGTGAAGGCAGTGTTACTGGAATTTTTTTTATTTTGTGTTCTTGAAATATGCTATAATTTTCAGCTTTAGCTTGCTTAACCCCTTTTGTTTTGGTGCATTGTCAAGCTTGGGTTTCGCGAGGATTTTAGCGCAATAGATGTATTTTATTAATATAACTATTTTATATATTATCTCTATGTACTGTAAGTCTCTGTTACTGTCATGTTTCTATATAACACTAACATGTTCACAGTGATGTCCATGGTGTCATGCCTTGTCAGCAGGGCTGGGATCAACTCCATTTAATCACTTTCAATTCTTGTTTTCAATTCAAATTCCAGCTCAAATATTTCAATTCAAATTTACTTCCAATTTCAAATAAATTATATGGGAGTTTTTCCAATGCAAACGCATGGGATAATAGTCATATGTATTTATAATAGGCATTTTTTCCTGTAATAGTAATAGAGGAACTTTTTCAAAAGTAATAGTAATAGATCCTAAAGTAATAGATAATAGTCTAGTATTTTTCTATTACATCAAATATGATCTATTGGTGCAAAGTTACACAATATCAGGTTTGTTTGCATGTTATTCCAACTGTTAGTAAACAATGTACAGACAATGGCTGAGCCTTTATTCAAATAACATGAAAAGACCAGTAGGCTGATCATTTTATAGTTTCAGAAATACCTGCTCAGTGAAACAATGCAGGAGTAGCAAGCCAATTACTAATTGCTGAAATGCCCCATTGGGGTGGCTATGGCTTCACACATTCCTAGCACATACAAAAGGCATAGTTTCAGATATGTGCAGGCAGACAACAAATGTTATCTTACAGCAGGAGCTGCAGTCTGCATTGAATTCAAAGTAATCTCATTA
This sequence comes from Lamellibrachia columna, assembly GCA_963662155.1. Taxonomy (NCBI): domain Eukaryota; kingdom Metazoa; phylum Annelida; class Polychaeta; order Sabellida; family Siboglinidae; genus Lamellibrachia; species Lamellibrachia columna. The sequence continues at coordinate 30,920,645 of OY759262.1, forward strand.
CACCACATCATAGTTTGACTTGAACAGAACTTCTGAGTTCTTTTTTTTCCAATTGCCACATGGTAACATTGCCATACAGACCCTTTGTTCAAATTTGGACAAATGTTCTCACCTCAGATCTTTAAATGTATATTTAGCTGCTACAAAAACTTGAGTTCATATACAATTCTAGGGTTGGATTGAGGACCACATTGGAAATAAAACCAGATCGCATTAGCACAAGAAAATGAGGTTCAATTAATTTTCTTTCAATTCCAATTCAACTTACTCAAAATCTTTCAATCCAAATTCAGGAATTGAATTTAATAATTCCAATTAATTTTTAAATTCACCCCAGCCCTGCTTGTCAGCAAGCGTTATGCCATGTTCATATCCTCATTATGATTACATGATGCCATCTAAATCTGTTGTTGCTGTTTGTGTTGTCATGTTTACCAACTAGCAAGGTGATATTCATGATGCCAACTGGACTTATTTTACATGTTCATGGTATCATACTTCACCAGCTAGCACTGTGCCATGTTCATGGTGTCATACTTCACCAGCTAGCACTGTGCCATGTTCATGGTGTCATACTTCACCAGCTAGCACTGTGCCATGTTCATGGTGTCATACTTCACCAGCTAGCACTGCGCCATGTTCATGGTGTCATACTTCACCAGCTAGCACTGTGCCATGTTCATGGTCTAATGTCTTTGCGCTTGTTTCCAGACACTGTAACATGGTGCTGGAGAATGTGAAGGAGATGTGGACGGAGGTGCCCAAGACGGGCAAGGGCAAAAAGAAGTCTAAGCCCGTCAACAAGGACCGTTACATCTCCAAGATGTTCCTGCGTGGAGACTCTGTCATTCTCGTCCTCAGAAACCCACTCGCTACGAGCAAGTAGAAACTGTGTCACATACCCAAGGATCTGTTGTTAGTTGTGACATCAACATTTGATTATATCAGTGGGGCCAGTTAGGAGTTTTTTTGCAGCAGATAAAGTAAAGCTTTAAAAATGAACTCTTGGATTTTGACAAATATTTTGAAGTACACGCTGGCGATTTTTTTTTAGTTGTTATTTTGAGTCACGTTAAAACAAATGGTAAATTAACCCACAGTTTCAGTCATTCATCTGTCATTGTGTAATTCAAATGGTTCTCAGTGCACAATTTGGTTCCAACATTGTAGCACATTGCTGGGGTTTATATGTACAGTACTAAAGTTTCCTTGTGGCGCTTATCCTCAAATCCGTACATGCGTTTATATTTTGTAATGTTTTAGTGATACAATAAATTGTTCTTTTTCATGTTTTGTTGATCATTTCCGTGTTGTTAATTATGGTGGTGTATGGCTTATTCATGTAACATGTATGTTAGTGCCAGACTGCATCATAAAATGTATAATGAAATAGCAATCATAATTTGTGTGAGCTTTTCTGCTAACTTCAGAATTATTTGGTGAAACAGTAATGAAGTTACAACCACTAGTTGACTCTCCGAAGTGGTGAGATTATGTTACAAAATCATTCCCATGTTAGAAAACAAGAATTTTTTTAATATGGTTTCCATATCACAGATTATAGTCTGCCTCTTTGTGGCACTTCCAGGGTACTAGTTGGATGGTGCTACGCCACTAGGTCTACAGCCATCTCATCTACTCTGTTATACCCCAAGTCTGTGAAAAAAGGGAGTTGTGAAAGATATGTTGAGAAGGTGTAGATTTATGAACCTGCTGCACGTATGTTGGAGAGACAGGAGAAAGGTCGACCTGCTTTAGGGGATGAGGTTGTTATGGAACAGCCACTGGATGTATTAGCCCAATGCTCCAACCTCTGTGTATGCTCACTAAATGGTAGGTCTGTTGTGCCTAAGAACATTCACACATTCCATACGAATTGTGGGAGATGTAGTCACTAGGATAATGTGAGACACCACAGTTGAAACGGCATCTTTTGAGAAGAAAAATACTAAAAATGACCCAAATACAACAAATGATCAATACAGATTTAATTTATTGCTTGATCTAAAACACATTTTTAGCTTTGTGAAACCTGAGAAAAGCAGGTTATTCTACGGTAACGTCTATCTATAAATTAAATATAAACCACAATTACACACTTAAAGCTGTTGTATTTACAGGGTAATACTGAACCAGGCAATAGAGTTGGAGATCCGTCCACATGTGTACTGGATTCCATTATAATGACACACACATATCACAGTCTACGTTTGTTACCTATGTACATAATAATACTGTTTCTGGCATAATTTTGCAGTTTCCATGCAAGAATAAATACATTCCTATATTTTATTACATGACAGACAGTGTCACAGGCAAGAAATAATGTCTTAAAGAAAGGCATGCCAAAGAAGAATAACTGTCTAAACCAACAAAATGTTACGGTGTTAAACGTGCAGATATAATGCTGTAATTATCTTTTGTTAAACATGTGCACTGCAATTTACAAACATCTGTGTGTGGTTTTATATATTATGCATGTACATACAAAATGTCATTTAAACTTTTATTAAAAAATTCCCAGAAGTAGGCGGGAAATCATCCCACTGGCTTATCTGAACAAACATTTCATCATTGCATAGGGAGAAGCAACTTCTTTGTTTTTTTACACAGCTATCTCGCTATTTCTTATGTTATGGGAACATATTCTCTGAATGATCCAGTTGGGTTAAAAAAACTGCAGGACACAGATTTTAACTGATATTTTGGAAGAAGCTTCCTTCCTTTGCCATGATTAATTAACATTCTGCAAAGTGTACAATTTTAAGAGGAAGCGAAATATTTTCTCTACGATGACAAGCAGTCTTCCTCGGCTATGTGTATATTATAAGCTACAGTTGCAAACAATAGTCCACGGTCAGTCAAAGCAGTCAAAGCCATGTTGCAGGGTCATCTCTCTGGCTTCCTAGTAGCCAATTCCAAGTTTCATCAGACGACCTCCAATAGTCTGCTTGGGCGGACCTGTAAAGAGGACAAATTTTTACTTCCAGGCCAAACTGTTGGATTGCTCTATGTGTCAAACATAATGTGTTGCACCAACTAAGGTAAATGTCTTACATGGCAAACAGCATTCTGCAGACACAACGAAACTTCTGCCTGCTTTAAGAAAACGAGACTACCATTTAAACTAGCCATATAAATCATGACCTAGGTATTGTCAACAATAGCGAGACATAATATTTCCCTAGGCTGGAATTGAATATTTTATGTGAAGGACTGTTAATGGTGAAACGTTCATACAAAGAACTAGACATGGATTGAATCATTTAAGTGAAAGACTGTTAATCATGAACCAGTCATACAAAGAACTTATGTTTGCGTAAGCTGGAATTGAATCTTTCATGTGAAATGCTGAAACAGTCATGCAAAGTGGCCACCACAATGTAGCCAAAGTGGCGACCACAATGGAGCCAAAGTGGCGACCACAATGGAGCCAAAGTGGCCACCACAATGGAGCCAAAGTGGCCACCACAATGGAGCCAAAGTGGCCACCACAATGGAGCCAAAGTGGCCACCACAATGGAGCCAAAGTGGCCACCACAATGGAGCCAAAGTGGCCACCACAATGGAGCCAAAGTGGCCACCACAATGGATCAAAGTGGCCACAATGGAACCAAGGCAAGAAGACAACCAATTCACACCTGATGTTGGGAACTTTTCTTGGTACCAATACTTCATGCCTTGTTTTGCATGCTGATTGTACTTCGACCAGCGTGAATCCGCAACCTGGTGGCTGCTGTTGGGACCAAAGTTTGGCATCGAGTTGCCGACGTAGCGATGCTCGTCTACAAGACCGAAGGGTGGATATTTCTGTGTGTCTGTCAACTTGACGGTACCTGCAAGGATTAGTACTTTCGGTGAGTACAAAGGTGATAGTAAACACAGCATAGGTTACTTTCCAAACATGGGTTACTTTCTGTTCCCTGTTCCTCCCTTTATAAAGGAGGCTGTATTCTTGCACTACCCCAGCTGCTTTTTTTCGCTTTCCACTTGTCAGAGTCAAGTTGTCATCTTCCTCTGCCTTTATGCAGAATATTACAAAATGAATATTGTTATTGCTCTTTGAAAATGAGAAAAATATTTATTCTAGGTAACATATCCATCAATATGTTATACTTGCTCTGAGTCAAATTACCTAAACGACAAACTCTTTAAAATGTAACTATAACTATTTATAGACATTTTAATGAAATTCTTCACACATAAAAATGCAAAGATAGTTACCATCGACGAAACATATGTGATTGCCAAGGTTACCAGTGACCTGCGTGATATGCCTCCACGGTCCACCAAGTCGGCCTGACCGGAAGCTGCAACAAAACAATGGATGACTAATACTATTTCTGTCAAGGCACATTTAAAAAAAGAATATAATGTGCTATGAGTCCTACTGTTTTGTATGTAAATTATTCTTGTTCAACCTATGTCACATTTATATGGGACATTATAGGTGATATATAATTATTCAATTGGCTGTATTTATTTGAATTATCACGTTATAGTTAAGAATGCATTTGCCTCTTACAAACTTTGCTCAATATGACTGTACAACTGACCACTAACTGTAAATCTACAAGAGCAGGCTAGCAGTTAAATAAAAAACATCTGCAACAGTTTATTTCCACAAATTTCACATATCTGTTGCAAACCAATCTGCCATTGGGCAACATTTAAAACATGATCATTAAATCTGCTTCATAAAAACTGTACATCTGTTGTAAACAAATCATATGAAAAAATACATAAACACATTTCAATGACTGAACATGTGCATGCCTACATCGGTGAACCAGCATCGGGACTCCTCAGTGAGCGTCGCAGTGGCATTGTAGTGACCACTTGACCATTGAATATCTGCTGGTCAAGCGAGAGTCTGGTAAACCGGTCTCTGTGTGCATCTTCGTAGTGGAAGCCGTAGGGATCGCTGGACGACTGGATAGCGCCCATGCTGGATCTAGCACGCTGTGCTGTCACACCATCATCATACCCCATCATCGTCCTCTGGGCGGGGATGCGTGGCAGATAGCCCGCATGGTCATAGTCGAGGTCTGTCTGTCAATGCAAGCAGAATATACATGCAGTTGCATGGCTTACTATATGTGGTTCAAAATTATATTTAGTGCATTTCCATTAAACTGTATTTAATGAAATAAGAAAAATTAGAAATGTTGTGTTGTATTTACATTAAACCTTAAAAACCACCTATTGTGTCGATGATAACTATCTTTATCCATGAAGAATTTTATTCTAGGTTCCTTACAACAGTTATCCTTGTATGCATGGCATTAGTACTATAATCAGACTTAGTATGTAATAATCATTAGTTCATCTCCCATTGCAGGTGGCAGTGACATACGACAGTTAACTCCACGGTAGCACAGCAAGACTAATTTGTCTTCGTTAGATATTTAGCATTTGTTGGACTTTTGACCTCCCATTTTATAGAGATTGATAGAAAAGGGAACATACTTAATGCACCCTTCAATTATGGCAAATTTTAAATATCTATGCCAAATAACGACAGTTCTAAGGACAAGAACATTCGCACTCCTTGTAATATTGTTGTGGTGGGTCATAATCGCAAGAAATGAATCCAATTAATATGTGAACACAATGGCAGCTGGGGTTGTTATTTTTTTCAAATGCACATGTACATGCACATGAAAATATTACTTTAGTCTGATCACAAATATCATATGAAATATGGTACAGTTTCAAGATGGTCACACATGCATTTTTTTGCCATGAAAAATCACATTATTTAAACAGTTAGCACATCAAACAGTGCATGAAATTTAATATCTCTTACAAATGGAATATATATTATGTTTCATAAGAATAACAACACGATCCTTCGAAGCAGTCGGTGCACAGAATTCAATAGCTTTGAAGAGAACTTTTTTTTTAATATGTCTTCCAGACGTATATTGGAGAGTTTATATTGATTAATGTGGTGTTGTCTAAGGCAGGTGCTGCATTGCCATAGTTTTACACCTCTAATGACCCACAAGGAGTGATATGCCAAAGTCGCACTAAGCCCCTTTGTACGTTACAGATCATAATTCCCATTGGCGTATCATTGATGAAATAGTAGCAAGACAATTGCAGTGCAGACATATTAAATTGCTTTCCAGAATATCTCTGAAGCTTAACAAACAGTTTTCCAGGTGTTGATGGCTTAGTGTTAATTAACTCTAAGTATGCAATAAGACAAGACTTAACATGATATAACATGATCTAATAAGATATATTCTAAGCAACAGGCTGCAGATGACAAGTAGACAAGGAAACCATCAAATTATCGAGAGTCCAACAATTTTACATCTGTGTGTGACCCAGATACTGATATCTGTCAATTTGGTTTTTATCATACCGGTATTTACACTGCCGACATTTACACAATCAGTAGATCATTTATTCCTTTAATTTGTTGTGAGAATGAGTATTGAAAAACAGTGTGTAGTGTCATTTAGTTTGTTTTTCCCATTATCGAGAGCATCAAAAACAAGAACCCGTGAGCAGTTCCCTGGTGACCAGATCTATAGTAATAACTGACTTTTAAGTGAAACTTGCATTTGTTGCTTTCAATTGATTTCATTCTACCTCTTGGGATGAGGAAACAAGCTGTGACGAGACACAAGCAAAAACATTAATGCAAATCACGTGCATACAAATTTATAATAATCATGCACATTTGTGAAGCTGTGCACTCACTGAACTCCTTGGTTGGATGTCACATGGTAGAACATTTCCATGAATAATGTAGGACTTCCTGTTGGAAACATCAGATGGTACAATTGAAATGAGTTCAAAAGGCCAAATGAGGGAATCGTGCAACCTGTTGGTACTGGTTAATTAAAGAGTTGGGGGTCAAACAGTGGTAAGCCAATTACCGGTATCTTTGAACCGTTAGTCATTTTTCTCTTATCATTTTGATAATACAAAAAGTTGATGATACTTGTTTTGAAAGTGTATTCCAAAAATGTGGTTGTTTGCTCTGGTTTATATGTTTTGTGTTAATTACCGACGGTGTAATAGCCAGTGAAAAAATGCATCTACATAAGCTTTATTTTTCTACATTGGTTTCTTTATTTGGTAATTAACAGTTGTTCTTCTCCACTCAGTGGGAGATGCTGACTTTTCTCTTAAAATATTCTCTCTCCATGATTAGAACTATTTCCTCTGGGAGTTTGTTCCAGATTCAGGGAATAATAGCAAATGTTCTGGATTGTATGATTTTAAATCAGATTCTTATGGCAGTCGACGAAGAGTCGAAAATGATGTACGTTGCGTCTTACCTGGGTATGCATCGTATGTTTGTATTTCTGTCGAATCGAGTCAATCTGTTGCGCTACGTTTTCACCTCTGTTTCCCATAACATTACTGCAACACAGCACATATTGGCATGAAAGGTCTTCCATGGTCAGATGCCATAGCTCAGTAGTAGTGTTGCACTGTCAACTGAAAGCGCAGGGGGTTCGAATCCACTTAATAATTACTCCTGCTCAAAGCTAGGGCAATTTCATTAACTTTACATTGCTTCAGTTCACTCAGCTGTATAAATGAATACCTGGCTATATACAGTGATGGGACTCCAGATATGCAAAGGTAAGAATGCACAGCAATTGCAGCATTGCTGGATGCCTCCAAGAGAAGTTAACATTGTGTTTGAATGAACTAGTCTGCCAGGGTGAAAATGTAATACCTCCCGAACAAGGGTTGTTGCAGGGGCGCAGTAGGAACTGAATGCTGTGCTTTTAAGAGGCCACAGCATCCGCTTTACTCTGGCACCGAGTACAGATATGTGAAACAAGAAGATAATAAACAAGACTAGACAAAACAAGGGAAAAAATATGTCAACATCTGAAACATTTTCAGCTACTGCGGGAATGATTCAATATAAATTCTGAAGAAAAAATATTTTTTTCGAATATGAACATTGTTGGTTTTAGTTGACTCATTCTTAAAAAAGATTTTAAAAACGATTGTCATCCAAGGCAATATACCCTGATAGCCTGTGGACAAGGAAATCATTGGCTTAACGAGAGTCCAACATTTCTTCATCTATGTGTAACCCACCCTTCTGAGATAATTGTCAATTTTGTTTTTAAACACATTCATGCTGCTAGCATTTACACAATCTGTAGATAATTTGCTCATTTATTGTGAGAATGAGTACTTTCTGATATATAATCTGCACTGTTCCTTATATATTTCTATCAATATTTTCATACTCGTTCAGTGTCTTAAATAAATTCAACATTCTGTAAACCTTCAAGCTATCAAGACTGTGTGGGCCGCAATGGCACACATGTATGACATATCTATTATTAATACCACCCACTTAGACCACATGCATGTGTCAGGTATATATCCTAATACAATGAACTATGGAATATCACTAAACAAACCAGTGGGGGTCCAATATGTTTTGCATTAAATTAATACATGCAATGTCTAACAAAACCGGTGAAACAGAACATATTTTACCTGAGACTAATATTTAGGTACATTATAGACTCATATTTCAATACCGCATGACAAAGTTAGATTAACACATATTTGTGTGCATGTCACTAATACTAATACAAATACATGTTCTTTTTGCTTATTTGTATTAGTAATACAAATAAGCCAAATCTGCTTTATGAATCTACCAATGCGTAGACACCAGTAGACCTACTCAGCATATATGTTTGCAAGTGTTCAGCCAGAATTCAAGCACACCTCTAGCCAACGAGCTTCTTGCCACTTCAGCCACTACTACTGCAGCTATTATTCAATTATCACATTTGCCACATGAAATTTTCCCAACAGCTTCCAATAATGTAACCACACATCGATACTCGATCTGCTGCTAATGGCACTTGTCTGCAGGCACTTCAGCTGTCTATGATTAGCCCTGTGAGAGGTGTACCGACACTAGTTCCCACTGCCTGTTTGCCAGGCTATTTTCACAGTCCCAATGAGGACAGAGGAAATAGTAGAAGTTCTCCCATATGTGGCCATGTTTGAACAGACAGTTTGAGAAAATCGTGATGGAATCACTCGTGTTAGGTGGCACTTCAACCAGCAAAATTACCTGCATGCAGTCAAAGTCAGCAACATTACGAAATACGATCAGAAAATAAACAACGTCTTTGGGAAAATACATAGATGTATAACACTAAATTACACAGCTATTAACCCCCTCCCACATGGAACCTATTTTGTGTAGTGTCTTACATCAATGTTTTGAGAACATCCCTTAGAACCTTGATGCAACAGACAATACTCCTTTAAAGCCGTTCCAGCCAAGCTAACTTACTGTAAGCACAATAATATAGTCTCTTCAACCTTAGGATCAACAATCACTATAAAATAACATACTCACCAGAGCCGCTTCTTCAAGTTGTCTTTTCAACACCCAACCCACAGTATACACCCTCCCCATTCCCTCCCTCCCTCCCTCCCTCCCTCCCTCCCTCCCTGCCCCTCCCCAAGTTATCCCAACTCTTCAATTTATATCATTGCCGAGAAGAGCACAACTACCACTCTTGCATACACCCAACTGAAATGAGGATTGCCGTTCGTTCAACTGAATCTGTACCACATTGCCACGGTTGAGCAACTCTATTGATCCATGAGGTTGCATGTGATCAGGTATATATACTCCCATTATAAATTGATCAACCTCGACATGACGCGGGCAGAAAGGAGGGAGTTCAGTGCACCTTTTGAATAAAACACGCCATCGGGAAATTTTGCTAACGGTCAGGGTTTAATTGAGGTTATCTAGTACAGCATTCACATGGTCCGACTCAGCCATTCTTAGTGGAGCTGTCCAAAAATGAGATGACCCATATATGCTTTATGGTTGATAGGCTAATATGTGATAATGATAATGCAATGCTGAGAAAGTGCAAGTTATTATTTGGTAGGTGACAAGTTGGGTCTTTCAAAAATGTAGTGTTCATTGTTGACAGGTTGGATCTGTCAATAACATAGTGTTCACTGTTGACAGGTTGGATCTGTCAATAACGTAGTGTTCACTGGATATGTCAATAATGTACAGTATTCACTGTTGACGCATTTAATCTATCAATGTGATTCAATGATGTACAGTGTTCACTGGTGACCGGTTGAATATGTCACTAATGTACAGTGTTCACTGTTAACAGGTTGCATCTGTAAAAATGTAGTGTTCATTATTCACAGGTTGGATCTGTCAATGACCTACAGTGTTCACAGTTGACAGGTTGGATATATCTGTCAATGACGTGGTGTTCACTGTTTACAGGTTGGATAGATCTGTCAATGACGAACAGTGTTCACTATTTACAGGTTGGATAGATCTGTCAAAGATGTACAGTATTCACTGTTGACAGTTTGGATAGATCTGTCAATGACGTACAGTGTTCACTGTTAACAGGTTGGATAGATCTGTCAAAGATGTACATTATTCACTATTTACAGGTTGGATAGATCTGTCAAAGATGTACAGTATTCACTGTTAACAGGTTGGATAGATCTGTCAATGATGTAGCGTTCACTATTTACAGGTTGGATAGATCTGTCAAAGATGTACAGTATTCACTGTTGACAGGTTGGATAGATCTGTCAATGACGTACAGTGTTCACTGTTAACAGGTTGGATAGATCTGTCAAGGATGTACAGTTTTCACTATTTACAGGTTAGATAGATCTGTCAAAGATGTACAGTATTCACTGTTAACAGGTTGGATAGATCTGTCAATGACGTACAGTGTTCACTATTTACAGGTTGGATAGATCTGTCAATGATGTACAGTGTTCACTGTTTACAGGTTGGATAGATCTGCCAATGATGTACAGTGTTCACTGTTCACAGATTGGATAGATCTGCCAATGATGCACATTGTTCACTTTTGATAAGTTGGATAGATATGTCATGATGTACATTATTCACTGTTTACAGGGTGGATAGATCTGTCAATGATGTACAGTGTTCACTGTTCACAGATTGGATATGACATACAGTGTCAATGGTGTATAGTGTTCACGGATTGGATAGATCTGTCAATAGTGCTGTTCATGGTTGACAGGTTGGATCTGTCAATAATGTAGTATTCACAACTGACAAGTTGGATACATCAATGTACAATGTTCACATTTGACATGTTGGATCTGTCAATGATGAAGTGTTCATGGTTGACAGGTTGGATTTGTTAATGATTACAGTGTTCACTGTTAACAGGTTGGATCTATCAATGATGTACAGTGTTCATTGTTGACAGGTTGGATTTAATGTAGTGTTCACTGGTGACAGATTAAATAAAGTTGATGGGTGTAAATATCACACCTTTGAGCAATGTTTTTTTTTCAACTCTAAGCAATAAGTAATTTTCCCTTTTTGAAATTGTGACCTTCGAAAGTGTAATTTTTGCACATTCAATTCATCACTCATGTGAACTACATCACATGACCAGTGGTTGTCAATGCATTACTGTATAAATTTTGAAGAAAAACTCATTCACAGTTTCACGGTAAACATCCTCGCTACGGCCAACTAATTGCCCACGCCATCCGGTGCTTGTTGACTGCGTGAACGTCTGCTGCCATTGCATGATTTGATGTTAGCTCATTGATAACATCACTCTCGTAATTAGTTGACATTCAATATGCACACTACATCGCTCTTATAATTACCTCTCATTAAATATGCACACTGTAGTGGCAGCCTCTTGGTGGATCGACTGTCAAACAAGTGAATCGTATAACTCAGATTTTGTTTTTCACCTGATATTTCAAATGTGCATGTAGACAATAATAATGTCTGCCTGCATGCATGGGTGCATGTCTTGAGAGCAACATGTTTACAGCAAATGTGAAAATACTCTGGTGGGGGGCAATGAAACAGTTTTACGAGCCTTTCAAAATATATTCCAGCTGCGACAATAATGTATATGGTGTTGACCTAAATCGAACATATTAATATTTCAAATAATGAACACAAACTAAACAAAACCACAGAAGCTGCTGGCGGGGGAGTGTACTGAATCAAATTAATATTAATTGACAAGATATCCTATTCAACACCAAAGATTACGTGAAGGTATTATGTGATTTATACATCCTTACACTGGCAAATGTGACACGACTTAACCTTGAGATTGTTTGCAGTTACACCTCCTGGCCAGCCTATAAGTCCCCATATGAATCTGTTGTTAATAACACTTATCCTTAATCCAAGTTTATTAGCAATTTAGCACACAAACAAATAGAAGGTTATTATATCTATGCTGCTAAGCTGGAGAGACATCGAGGTCTTCATAAAGTCGGCTTTATCATACGGATCTCAGTTACAGATAGCATAAACAGATTGCCTGGACATGGAATTCCTGTCCAAGGAACTACAACTATTTTACTCATTCAAGAAAACCTGTTGATACAGTGCCGATATACAAAATGGTCATTTAAATGTGCAGCACCCATGCTTATTCCCAGTCCGTTAGAGTAATGTGCAGCACCCATGCTTATTCCCAGTCCGTTAGAGTAATGTGCAGCACCCATGCTTATTCCCTGTCCGTTAGAGTAATGTGCAGCACCCATGCTTATTCCCTGTCAGTTAGAGTAATGTGCAGCACCCATGCTTATTCCCTGTCAGTTAGAGTAATGTCTCCATTGTTTGTTAAGCCATGCATACAGCAATCAGTGCTTCAACTATTCAACCAGATAATTCCACTGCTGTCTGTCACCAGTAATATATGTAGGGCTTCAGTGAACACGTCTGGAATCTTCAATCTCTTATACAGCAGCAGTTGGTAGCCAGGGAACCAACGATACCAATGCACAGAACCTTACAAATAAGACCACCTGATTATAACGACCAACTAATAATCATTGATTGCATTAACTAATTAATATTGACCTCCCCGTTCAGCACCAATGTCAACATGATATTTGACTCGAAACATTCATTTGTGATTCATTAAAACACCTGTGGGTAGTCAAAATGTTAGAATAATATTATAATTATATAGTTTATACTGCAACACATGTAAATTTGGACTTTTGGTACACACATAAATGGAATACTTTCTGGAGAATTGTATGTTGTGACTAATATCACAGACTACATGTTGTATAATCAATGTCAACATGTTGATAGCGCCCACTTAATTACAGTATCACTAGTTTACAATGGAGTTGAAATAAGTGCTATATAATAAAGGTGTAGCTACATTCATTCTTATAATACATACACGCACATTTTTACAGTTTACCTGTAACTCTTATGGATTTCCTGAAAACTGATGGTCTCACAGGCATCTAGGAAACATGATTATAATCATATGGGTTCATTTGTGGGTCTTATGGATTTGTGTGTACCACTCAGGATTGGCACCTATGGGAATATTATATAATATAACAATCTTCGTACATTAAATGTTACATGCCCAAGCAGCACAGATTATTAGCTGTGATATTGAGCTGGTTGTCCGCTGGCCTTGTCAATTTATCAGTGTAATTGTTGTATTGTAATGTGAATATTAAGCCTCTCTGTGAGGTTAATTTGCGTGCAATGACTACTAGACAGTGAGGTAATCAGAAAGAGGATACCTTATTTTGCATGCACGTTTTTTTGGCTTTATATTGTTTTATATGCAAATAAGTCTATCTATTACACTTTTGATCATGATGAGCAAATGCTTCACAGGAATTCGTGCATAAGATGAGAAATTTGAGAAATTGTCAATGGAATTGATAAATATAATTAGTAAGAGAGAGTTGTTGATGTGAAGACAAAAATAGCAGGCCTGGACTCATCAATGCTATGTCATACCTTATCGACTAACCAACAGCCTGACTGACCAACACCCAGGGACAGCCAGACAGACAGGCAGACACATAGACAGACAGGTGGGCTGATAAACCCAGTTGAAATGTTGTTAGTATTCTATGCAGCAACATCCTTCAACTATGCATACATGTGTATATGCAAACACGCACGCACGCACACACACAGACATATGCAATCCACAAACTGACAGGTGTAGTACTCACCAGGCAAGCAGAAACACCACATCTGCATGTGCAAACATGCATGCACAGGCTACATGCCACATGCACAAACTTGTGCATACATTAGTACCAAGAAATAAAAAACATCATGCACATTAGTTGCACAAGCATTATGTGCATCAGATAATCTGCAGCCAGAGAGTCCAGCGACTCTAGGAGTGCCCTAGCCAAAACATGGCCCCTGTCACTACCAAACCTCACCGCAGACAAGACGCACCCATCAATTATATCATACAAAGCTTCAGACAGCAAACCTGAAAGTCTGGCTGGTCGGTTGTTATTAACACAAACCACAGACTACACCCTATTCTTGATTTGTTTGATATCAATCATTCAGACCAGTTCACCTATATATGTCAATGTTCCAGTTGAATAATGTGGAGGCAACTTGATAGCACCCACTTAATTAATCACAGTATGTCATACAGAAATATCACTGCCAACAATTTTACAATGTCTTTACACAGATTTTCAAAGACAGTCTTTCCAACTGGCATATCTAGAGAACAAAGTTGTTTGGTGATATATTTAATTAAACCTAGGACTAGTATGACATGAATGAATATTTCTGTCGGGACATGTTTAATTAACTTAGAAAGATTTGATGTTGACAAGATAACTTTTTTCTAGCCATACTAGTTTCTGCCTAGTATCACTGCAATGTTTGTCATCATCATCATTTTGTAGCCTTACTAGTTTCTGCCTGGTATCAGTGCCATGTTTGTCATCATCATCATTTTGTAGCCTTACTAGTTTCTGCCTGGTATCAGTGCCATGTTTGTCATCATCATCATTTTGTAGCCTTACTAGTTTCTGCCTGGTATCAGTGCCATGTTTGTCATCATCATCATTTTCTAGCCTTACTAGTTTCTGCCTGGTATCAGTGCCATGTTTGTCATAATCATCATTTTCTAGCCTTACTAGTTTCTGCCTGGTATCAGTGCCATGTTTGTCATCATCATCATTTTCTAGCCATACTAGTTTCTGCCTAGTAATTTTATTCTGTTTACTGATTTCTCTCTGTCAATTAAGACAAAACCTATGACAGTCGAATCATACCATGAATCTCTTTGCGTGAGAAAGAAAACCCTACGCAACAGCCATTGTTAATTAAAGTTAATCAATTGGCAAATATTAACTGGTATCTAAATGCTACATAGACAGTGGCCATGTAATCCAACATCTAAGCAGGATTATTTACTACAGCAGCTACAGAGGGTATTGTGCACGTTTCACACATCAAACAATGTCAGAAAGGTGCACATGGTCTTAACTGATGACCTTGTTTTAGTATTACATAACAGGCAAACCTGGCTGATATCTACATAATTATTATATCATGTGACTTCCTGAGAATTTTGTTGTGTGGCCTTGGGAAAAAAACAACAACCATTCATTAAAACACTTCAATCACAAATCAGTAACTGGCTATCAACGGGATATGTGTATCGGATTTCCCAACCAAGACCTCCCCGAATGTGGCGTGCTTAGGAGCATCCCCCATGAGTCGAGTTTTAATTTCACAAACTTTAAAAAACCAAAATGCATTAACTGTCACCTTGACCAAAGTGTGTTTACTCATGCGTGAACACCATGATGACAGGAACAGATACGGTTCAGCGGATGACTAGACTGGGGGAGCAGCTACTGTGACAGATAAATGATTGTCAGATAATATCATGAACAGAGGCGTGGGAATCGAACTGACAATGTGTACTTGGACAAACAATAACTATTCGTGCCAGACTTCTTGGTGTGAACAGTGAGTCATATTGCCAGTGTTATCACCTGAGTTATCAGCATGATCTCCTCTTGGCTTCAACGTAACAAATCAATCCAATTTTATTAGGGCAATTACTGCATTAACAACTTTACTGCCTGAGTGTAATGTATCAGTTCTAGTCAATTATTTCTGTATGGTGGATAATGCATGATTTGATTTATTGCATTAACCAATCTGGTATTCTGTACCAGTATATGTGGTGTCTGCACTTATGAATACTGTCTAGGCCCCACACTTAAATTTCATCCATGTTATTATAACCTTTGGACCTATGTATAAATCTGGTCAAACATGCATGAATGGCTATCTGTAACACATAATTTAGAGGCCCCGACTATAATATTGCATAGCATTCTGTAAATATTAATATATATATACATAAATATACATATATATATATATAATATATACATATATAATTTTCATGTAAAATACTGGTGTTTATATATATATATATATACACACACCAGTATTTTACATGGTTGGGTCCATGACAAATTATGTGTATTGATCTAATTTGTCTGAATTATATATATATATATATATATATATATATATATATATATATATATATATATATATATATATATATATATATATATATATATATATATATATATATATGTATATATATGTATATATATGTATATATATATATATATATATATATATATATATATATATGTATATATATGTATATATATGTATATATATATATATATATATATATATATATATATATATATATATATATATATATATATATATATATATATACATATATATATATATATATATAATTCAGACAAATTAGATCAATACATATAATTTGTCATGGACCCAACCATGTAAAATACTGGTGTGTGTGTGTATATATATATATATATATATATATATATATATATATATATATATATATATATATATATATATAAACACCAGTATTTTACATGAAAATTATGTATATTGATCTAATTTGTCTGAACTGCTCCTAAAATACACACAAACTACCAGTAAGTATTAGTGAAAATTATAATGTGATAGTTGTAGCAGCCAGCTTACTTGTAATACACAGCAACTTACTTATAAAACATGTGACAAATGGTTAATAGTAACCTGAAAACGTGAATGCGAAAAACTTTTCTGAGTGGTGATAAATGCGGGATTAAATGAGATCAAAACTATAAATGCATTTGAAATGTGATGTTTGAACTTGTTGAAAGAGTTGATTGACTGACGGAGACACTACTGGAAGAGTTGAGAAAGCAGAGGAAAACACATTGAAAGCTGGAAAATAGAAAAGCATAATTATACAATGGCATTTCTAAATTTCAATGACACTTAGCTTATCAATGCATCGTGTTAAAAAGCTCAGGGTTGATCCACCTTTTTTGATTAGTTGGTTTATTTTTGATGTGATATATACCACCATATTAAATTTGAAGCCTATTTTTAGGAAATATATGTAACACTGTGTTCCCAAAATGTTGGTGTTGAAGTAACATCATCTGTTGTGTTGGGAAATAAAATGAACCAAACAATTGGAACACGTTACATTTTTAGGATGCAGGGGAGTTTTTGTGCACCCTTTACATGGCAACAACAGAATTTAGACAATTAGGCAACAATTGTTAGTTCTACGTATTAGCAACACTAGTTCCTCCACACGAGGATAAGAAACCCAGTTTTATTCCCCCAGGGTGTCAACAAATCTGTCCCCCTTTGTCTAAATTTAGACATACACTGATGGATGCATTACTGAAAAAAATATTTTAGGTTCCATTATTTGATTAACCTCTGACTCTGCATACCAATAGTAAGACATTTTTGCAAGGTAACATAGTGCAAATAATAATTTTATTTAACCAAATATCAAATATGAATACAAATAAAGTCAATAAAGAGAAACACTGAAGGTGGATTATTTGTCTAATTCATTATATATTAACAGTAAGGTAACTTATATTGCATAGTATCCAGTCCGTGGGACCATTGAAAGCACTTTACACTCCACCCCTAGCAGACTTGTTCATTCTATCACTAACTGGACTTCAGCCAAGCTACAATTACTGTGTGAAGACTGTTATTAGATATTCAGGTATTCATATATAAAGATGAATGAACAGTATGTCGGGTATATTCATACTAATCAATAATAACAAAGTACTCCTACAGACATAATTATCATCACATGATTGCTTAAGTCATAACAGAATAGAAGTGATTGTATCACAGGCATGGCTTTATGATTAAACAAGACGGACACCTACCCCAACTGTCTGTCTCCTTGCCCAATATTCTACACAAGAGAGGACAAGAGACGAACTTGACTACGGCTGCAGATGTTCACATGTGCATATCGCTGACCAACCACCAGACTGCCCTGCTGCTGATTACTCTAGCCAACTGACCACATGTGCCACTCGTACATGAGCCTATATTATAATCTCAAGGCACTGGATTATGCGTGTATATTGTTACAGCGACCACAAGCACTGCAGGGGGTGTCTGGCTCTAGTCTGTCCACCATTAAAAAGCATCTACGTACGTCATTCTATACAACTCCTGAGGCACTGCTAAAAATCACAGCTGCTATTGGTTTTCTCCGAGGATTTTTTTAAGTTACTCAGTCTCGAGACTCCGCTATTGTGTGGCTTTCATTTGATACACCCCTGCAAGGCAGAGTGGACTCTCCCTGGAAAGTTGGTAGCAACCTGTAACTTAGCAGTCATATCCCAGCATAAAACTGTACTGGGTATACATAAATTATATTTTAATTATTTATTATATTTTAACTAATTTATTTTTAATGCGTATTTGTATATGGTTTTTAACCAGAAATAAAGGTTATTCATACCACAACAGCATGTATTTATATTTATTTAGAAAATAATTATATGTAATTAGCATACAGCCACAGATCATGTGGTATTTATTGATTACTAATTAGAAAAATTCAATAAGCTGGCCACAGTACAGCACCAGGAGTGAATCCAGCTAGTTACTGACCCAATTAAGGGTTAAGTATTCTGTCAAGTTTCTGGGGGAAATGTGCCGTCATTTGAAAGTTTTGAAAATGTAAATCTGAAATGGTACATAGTTGTGAATTCTGTGTCAGTCATGACACACTATTTTTCTGAAAAAGCTATGCAAATCATAGTCCATTTAGAATTGCCATGTGGGCCGGGTACACGTACCATGACATACAACGGTAAGAGTTTTAATCAATCTTACTATATTGTTTACACACTAAGAAGGTAATAAAATATTTTATGTTGTACACCAAAAATATATAAGTTGGCCATTTTTGGGGTACCCCTAAATCTATGCATGTAAATTCACACCATAGAATACACAGACATTTAAGTGAGGATGAGAACCAAGACATCCTGAGAGCATTCTTGTCAGCTATGCATTTAATATTTTTATGCAATTCAGTTGGTAGGGCCACTGACATGTCGACCAGTGTCCTCATTGTTAAATGTTTACGATGACAATCTCATTAACCTCGGTCTTTGTTAGAAGTCACTTCCCATGTTATATGAATTGAAACTACCTCAATAATTAAAGAAGCTAGAATTCTGAGCGGAAACAAAATCACTTGACCTTAACTGAACTGGTCTTAGTCATGCCGGATGTTATATAAAATTCTAACAGTACTAATGATTGTATAGAATAGTACAAGGTTCTTTGGCAGTGAAGCATGCTTTTTTAATAAAAAAATTCAATCAATCAATATCTATTGTTTGTAACTTGAAATAACAAATAAGCACAATACACATTTACACAATATGATATATTGATAAGTTATATAATAATACATATTTTTTATAGCTACACGAATGTTTCTTACATAGAGACCTCCCATGAGTAAAAAGCTTCTTTTCAAAAGCTTATTGGTAAAGTGATGCCATTCATGGTTCAATAATTTTGAGGTGAGAACTTTGCCGGTTTGGGGACTTTGAATGAGGTGCTGCCATCTGATGTACATAGTGAGGGAGGTAATAGGGAGAGGGTGCATATGGAGGGGAGGGTGGATATGTAGGGGAGAAGGTGGGTATGGAGGGGAGAGAGTGGATATGAAGGGGGTATGGAGGGGAGAGGGTGGATATTGAGGGGAGAATGTGGATACGGATGGAGAGGGCAGATATGGAGGGGAGGGGCTGAAATTGGGAATGTTGAGGATAAAGACCAGGTGTGGAAGCAGTGGAAAGAATGCAGATTCACAGGAAGAAAGCAAGCATGGGATAAGTAAGAAAGGGAGGCTAAAAAGGATGCCTAGGGGGAAAGGAAAGGTTCAGGAGAGATATGGATGGGTCAAGGAATAGGGCCTTTTGGAGAGGAGTGGGGAAGAGGGGTGCAGGGTGGGCAGGAAGGATAAAGGAAAGAGGGGGAATTGCAAGGAGAAATTCACAAAGGGGAGCAGGTAGGGATACGGGAAGGAAAGGGAGAATACAGTGAGGGAAGACAGAAAGGATGGAGGAAGCAAGGGAAGGAGGGAATGGTATGGTGGAAAGAAGCAAAGAGGAGTGAGGTAGAGGAGGCCACCTGTAAAATGGTGGTGAAAATGTAGGGGAAAGGGGGTTTCAAAAGATATACTTTGACTTAAATTAACCCGGATGTATTTCCTCACATTCAACCCAGGCTGCTTAAGGCAGTTAACTGTCTTGGATCTAGATTTGACCCATTCACCTTGCACCCCCATTAGAAGATTGCATTGGGGACCAGAATGAATTATTCACCCACTACACACTGGCTTGAGCAGTGATTTATCATGAATGATTAAAAACTATTGTTATCAGATAACAATTTTCCTTACTGGGGGACTATGTCTGAAAATTCATCTTCAAAATTCTGATGATAAATGCTTAAAATTTCATATAGCATAAAATTAAGATATCTAAACAAATGTTATATATATATATATATATATATATATATATATATATATATATATATATATATATATATATATTTATTTAAAATCACAAATCTAAAAAAATTTTGTTTATATATATATATATATATATATATATATATATATATATATATATATATATATATATATATATATAATTATATATTTATTTATATAAAATCACATCTCAAAAGCAGACTTTAATTTAAACATATTGAAATGAAACATGTTACAATTGCATTCATGACATAATGTGCAAATCTAATAAATAAAATAGTTGTCCTGCATATAGGACACCAACCAACCAGTCACACATGAATCATTCAAAAAGAACCATGGTATTATATCTGCAAATCTCATTCGGTGGTTCATAATGAAACTACAGCATTTCCACTGGACAACAACAATCAAGGTTGACAGGTGCAGTATATTATATGTCTGCAATAAAATAAACATGATGTTTATCACCAGCAATATATTTTCTATATTATCCTTTGTATATTTATTGAATCCCCTATATAAAACATCTACAAATTATGTTAACAATAAGTCTACAAGGAAAATAATTGTACAGATTTTATGTTAGGGATGTGCTCAAAATCAATCAAGTACAGTTAAATTTATATTTACATTACATATTAATAATGGGCATGTCAAATATTGAATGTACATTGGTGGTAGACTGTCATTATATCTGTCTGCAAATCTCATTCAGTGGTTCCTAATAAAATAATAGCTTTTCCACAGGACAACACTGATCAAGTTTCACAGCTACAAAATATTATGTGTCTGCAATAAAACAAACATTGAAGCTTATTGCCAGCAATATATGTTCTGTATTATCTTATATATTCTTAGCAAATGCCCTCCACAACCTAGGTGATAGATTACTGTCTGTCTGGTCCAAGGTAAAACGATTTACTGTTTCCATGTTAGGGATGTCCTCAAAATAAATAGAATAAGAACAGATTAGGGATCTCATCAAAAAGCCATATTTTGAAGAGTGAAATTAAAAAAACTTAAGTAAAGGCCATGTAACTGCTTTTAAAAGTTTTATTTTGTATCAAAATATTATAGGTATTTTGAAAAATAAATTTAAATGGTGTGATTTAAATTAATACTCGGAAGATATAAAAATTATGCACAACACCATTAGTTTTTCATAATTGTTACTGAGAAAACACAAAATAAGATGTCAATATAACGTTTCATTTTGTAATTATTCAACAGCTCTTGTTTAACTGATATTACTGGCACTGGATGTTACAGGGTCTATTTGATGTGCATGTAGCAACAGGTACTGAAATTGAATCCTGACATTATAAAATGTAGATCATTGAGGACACAATAAAGTACAGTATCTGGATGTCATTTGTTTAATAATAACAATAACTATTTTTTTAAGTAAATTAAAATTATGTGATTTCAATGAATAATTTTTTTTTATGTATGCACAACAGCATGAGTTTTTCTAAATTGGTAACGAAAAAACACAAAAGCATAAAAGCATAGAAACTGTTAAATTGATGAATTATTTGCCTTTCTGATCACCTGGATATCAATATTTGTTTTGTGCGGTGTGTTCTAAAGGAATTAGGCCCTACCTGGTAATGTTTGCTTGGCACTGAGTAGTGATGAAATAAACACGTTTACACACAGCTAATATATATCAATCAGTGTCATGTCTTTTACTTTTATGATGGCAATTCTCCATGGACAACAGTCAGCCAGTAAAACCTTAGTTATGAAGAATGACTGAAAGAATGTGGTTTAACAACCCCAGAGGCAAGGTAGTTAAGAGATCTAATTGAAGTTTTTAAGATATTGAATGGGTATGAAAATATTGATAGAAATATTTTTTCTCACTCAAGAAAGATAATTGAACTAGAGGACATGAGGTAATATTGGTAAAGGATCAGTGTAGATTGGATATCAGGAAGTACTCATTCTCACAGAGGACAGTCAATGAATGGAACAAATTATCTACAGATTGTGTAACTACCAGCAGCGTGAATATGTTTAAAAACAAGGTTGACACATATCTCAGGAGGGCAGATTACACCTAGATAAAAAAGTTTGAACTCTCGTTAAGCCAATGGCTTCCTTGTCCACTTGCCATCTGGGCCTTTGGCTTGGATGGCAAATCTTGTTACTAAACAATATGGTACTGTTGGTAACCAAGGACAGGAAACCACACTTGTCATATTTATTATATTAAACCTTTTGGTCTCTATGTTTAGGGTGGGGATAATGTTATCCGCAGAGAGGACAATTTGTCCAAAGGTATGATTATGTCATTCTGGTGTTATTTCGGCTTAGATTTTTGGACAATCAAAAAGATTTTAAGATAAACAAATATAATATGAAAGCCCATAATATAAACATAATGTTGCAATGTTTGCCAATGAAATAATTATTCTGTCCAACTTTTTTCTGTATATCCATAACTCTCAAATACCTTTTTAACTCTCATATGTGTGTGCCATTTCATATACATTGTTGGTTATGCCTGGGGTAAATTTGCACCCTAATTACTTGTTATGGGAAAAACAAGATATAATTACAATTTGCACATTTAGCAAAAACCATCAGTTACATTTATACCCTGTTCACAAGTGTGGAACTTCATAAGAACAAGAAGAAAAGAGAATGAAATAAGGTCTTTCTAAATTTGACATTTTGTTCATTGTCAGTGCTCTAGATATGTTCTATAATGTTCAACAGTAACTATACATTGAATGTTATACTGAAAATATAATGCAATACACATTTATTGCATAAAAGTTTCAGGGTCAGATCTAGGATTTGACCAACAGAGGGGGGCACAACACCCCATGCATGAGGGTCCGGGGAATGTATTTACTATTCTTGAAATGGTATATTCCGGGACATTATGTGGTGAAAGTATGCTCAGGTGGATAATATGCAAACCACCGTGGATAATCATCATATTAATTAAATGGAAAAAAAAATCAAGGAACATGTTGAATCGTTTAATGTACCGGTATTAGTGTATTGTACATATATGTATGATTAGTGTGCACCAGTCAGTAGCAGTTCAATTAGCCCACAGAGGATTAATGAAAAGCATCACATTTTTGGGCACTTCCTTTTGTTCTTGTCAATAATTGCTTGGATGTCGAGTCTGTTGTCCTTGTGTACATGAAGTAGCACCAACGCATTGAGGCGATCCTGGTGCGTGGTGCTCTGCTTTATGGTTTGTACCAGTTTGAGGGTAGAATTAGCACGCTCCACTCCAGCACTTGTGACTGATATTAGCATCAGCAAGTGAAAAATGAGGAAAAGATTTTGGGGCATGGAGCTGGACGTTGCATTCATTGATTCCTGTAGATTATGGAGATTTGTTTCTTCTGATGAATCCCATATTTTCTTCCACAGTCTGACTTCAGCTGACATGAACGCTGGGGATGACAGGTCATGGCAATAGCATTCCTGCAGGTCGGTTATGTTAGCATATGTCAGCTTGCCCATTGGGTAGGAACTTCAGGCCAAGAATGTCTCTCCTTGTTATCACACTGGATCTTGTGCCAAATTCCCGAAGTAGTCTAGAAATGGTAGGAATACAAAGCGTGGCCAGCATATTTCTGGGGTTCTGCCTCCACGTTTAGTTTGTTATGGTCTGCATCCCACGGTGCTTTTATATCGAGATTGATGTCACTGTCCTAGCAATGTTAACCATATCTGCAGTCATCTTGTAGATATCACTGTACTCCGCATCTGCAGATAACGATGTCCTTTACCAGAGCGACTTCTTCGTAGGCCCAGAGAACATCCTGTGTAGAACCCTGGGGCAGCTTGAGGAGGCATACGGCGTACTCAAACATGTACCAATTCACTTGGAATGCAACTATGAATGCAGAGCTTGAGATAGTGCAAAGTAGGCCAAAAGCATCCGTCATTGTTTCTGAACTCCATTTTTTGCCCTAATTGCAGTCAGACAATCAAGGATGGTTTCATTAAGTCCACGAAACTCCTCCTCCAGTGTAGAGAGTCGTTCTACCCGCCTTGTTTCACACAGTAATTTCACCTTTCCAACACCCACTTCCTTCGAACCTTCACACTTCCTCCGGATGTTCATCTATTCTGTAGGTTGCTCTAGTTGTTGTCTCTTGGGTGAGTATTTGAAGAATACAGCAAGGGTCTGCAGGGCAGACATCATGTTTTGTACTTCAGGACCCTAGTTTGTATGCCTTGGACATGGCCAAATTCAGGCTGAGGTTGTACACAGTGGTAATAATGTGATCTCAGCTTAATTAAAGTTATTAATGTGATCTCAGCTTAATTAAAATTATCAAATAAGAATAAAGCCCAAGCAAAACGGGGAGCGTGCACCCCCCATGCGCCCCTCTGGATCCGAAACCTGCACTTCTGACAAAAATGCTCCAAATCCCAATAATGTAAGTTTTGGCTTTGAGCCTGACATATACAAGATAACTATTATATTTTTATACAATAAATTAAATTAAATATACCTGGTTATCTTGAAACAAATAAATGGAAGGCTATACAGTTGAGAATAATACTAGAGAAATTATCGCAAAAAGTAAACAGCTGGGGTACAACATAAAAAGGTGCACATATGAAGGTTAATTTGTAAAAATCGATTTACAAAAAAAATAGCAAGGAAAAGCCAATAATAAGGTGTCTGATAATATGCGAGCAACAGTTTTGGCGGCAAAAACACAAACAAAAACACAAAAACTACGCATTTTTTAGAATACCTATATTGGCAAATGACTGCCAATACTACATTATATTATTATTAGATAGGTTTAATGACTTACTAGAAAGTAGAAGAGACGTTCACGGGTGAACTAAGTGGCCGGTTCCACGGGCTCCACGCCATCGTAACCGACACTGATCAAAGTATAACTTCAGTCTGCTGGCTGTATTGGCTGAAGTGACATTCTTATTCACACTGTAACTTCAACTGTCTGAGAGACTTGCATATATACACAGTATTACGCACACCATAGGTCTATCAGGTCGAGATTGTTTACAAAGTGCCATAACACCGAGTAGGTAATGTTTAAATAACTTTTTTATGACATAGACAGCGGGCGCATGCTAGCCTTGATCTTGGCCTTGACTTAATTTACATTCATCCAACTCATACCACGTCCGGGCAAGTCCCAGCGAAGAAGTGCACACATTTAGTGACTCCACTAACAATCGTTATAAAGATATTTTTTCAATAAACGAGTTTCAATTTAATTTGTGCTTTCATTGACATTGTAGGAGCCGACGCTATTGCGGACAATTTTTGTGGCACTAAACTCTACTGAGTACGATCAATATCAGTAATTATCGAGGTAAACGGTTTGTAAGAATTCATTATAATGAATAAACGCTGGGGGAATGAAAACGTTGGGGGAATGATATTGATTGACTGTTTGGTAACAAACTTTTGCATTGTACGTCACTCGCGTTCCCCACCAAATCAACGACCGAGTTTTCAAAACACTGTGCTGCCATCTACTGAGCATGTTCGCATCAATCATTACAATTTCGCGCACTGAAGTTCCTTTATGACGTCACCGCGTATTATATTTTTCGTCACGAACAGCTATCATTTTCACATTTACGTAGTTCGTGTGACGTACGGGCTGTTTTATTATTTGACGTAATGTGCTAACAATAGCACAGCTGTTCCACTTTACCGCCCCACTGGCGTCATTGGCATTATATCTCCCGACCGCTGCCTCGAGCGAATTATTTCTTTGCAAACTCAACCATTTCCAACATTCCTATTGATTGTTCAACTCATAGGCCAATATTAGGGGTGTCCCTTGCCTACTTCCCCTTAAACAAGTCCCTGCTTATTATGACGAAACAGTAGTAATAAACAATGAAAGTTGCAATTAAAATAATTGTTGCACATAATTTACTATTGTTTGTTTGTAATTTTCACATTATTTTTTACATATGGCTTTACATGTATATCGATATACCTCTGATGTTTTGCAATGCGTCAGGTTTGTAGGGCATACGCGAGAAACAAATGTTGAACGCACTGTTTACGTCATAATGGAAAAAAATAATCTAAATATTGTGCCGACAAAATAGTACAACATTATCTATATAAAAAAACTATAGTAACTTTTACATGTTTCCTACGATGATGTTAAAATAATTACATTTCGGGGAAACCTCAAACACAGTAGACCTGCATAATGTTCTTTGTGACGTAGCGTCTTTTGTTCGTCAGTCATGTTATACGAAATTCATGGTTGACCACGTATATTAATTTTACCTGACACTACTTACTCAGCCCTCTTCTCTCCCGCTGAAGCACAGTCTTAGGCTGGGTTCATATCCAAGTCTTCCCAGCCAGCTTCGTGTCTTCTTGCGCAGGTCTCCCCCAGGTGCCCAGTGGTCGGCCTTTTATCCTTTTTTCCAAGCGGTGTCCATTTCTAAGCGACATATGAAAGACTGCGTGAAGAGAGATTTAGTGGGAGTGGGAGAGGAATTGAGAATGAGGGCGAGGGATAGAGGGGAGTGGAGATGATTAGTGGAGACGGTAGTAAAACGGAACTAGTTATGCAGAAGAAGGGGAAACATAAATCGACGACTGGTATCGGTGACAGCCTCACCCCGAACTACAGGGAAAAGGAGGAGAGCAACGTGTGAAAGAACATAGCCAAGCCACATCCACTTTCTTTGTTTCGTCTCGTCGACGCTGGTGTTGTTGTTGGTGCGTTTGGAGATTGTGCTTTGGTCACGTGCTGCTCCCAACTACACGAGGTTGGAAGTACTCAACTACACGAGGTTGGAAGTACTCAACTACACGAGGTTGGAAGTAATCAACTACCCGAGGTTGGAAGTACTCAATTACCCGAGGTTGGAAGTACTCAACTACACGAGGTTGGAAGTACTCAACTACACGAGGTTGGAAGTACTCAACTACACGAGGTTGGAAGTACTCAACTACACGAGGTTGGAAGTACTCAACTACACGAGGTTGGAAGCACTCAACTACACGAGGTTGTAAGTACTCAACTACACGAGGTTGGAAGTACTCAACTACACGAGGTTGGAAGTACTCAACTACCCGAGGTTGGAAGTACTCAATTACCCGAGGTTGGAAGTACTCAACTACACGAGGTTGGAAGTACTCAACTACACGAGGTTGGAAGTACTCAACTACACGAGGTTGGAAGCACTCAACTACACGAGGTTGGAAGTACTCAACTACACGAGGTTGGAAGTACTCAACTACACGAGGTTGGAAGTACTCAACTACACGAGGTTGGAAGTATTCAACTACACGAGGTTGGAAGTACTCAACTACACGAGGTTGGAAGTAATCAACTACCCGAGGTTGGAAGTACTCAATTACCCGAGGTTGGAAGTACTCAACTACACGAGGTTGGAAGTACTCAACTACACGAGGTTGGAAGTACTCAACTACACGAGGTTGGAAGTACTCAACTACACGAGGTTGGAAGTACTCAACTACACGAGGTTGGAAGCACTCAACTACACGAGGTTGTAAGTACTCAACTACACGAGGTTGGAAGTACTCAACTACACGAGGTTGGAAGTACTCAACTACCCGAGGTTGGAAGTACTCAATTACCCGAGGTTGGAAGTACTCAACTACACGAGGTTGGAAGTACTCAACTACACGAGGTTGGAAGTACTCAACTACACGAGGTTGGAAGCACTCAACTACACGAGGTTGGAAGTACTCAACTACACGAGGTTGGAAGTACTCAACTACACGAGGTTGGAAGTACTCAACTACACGAGGTTGGAAGTATTCAACTACACGAGGTTGGAAGTACTCAACTACACGAGGTTGGAAGTACTCAACTACACGAGGTTGGAAGTACTCAACTACACGAGGTTGGAAGTACTCAACTACACGAGGTTGGAAGTACTCAACTACACGAGGTTGGAAGTACTCAACTACACGAGGTTGGAAGTACTCAACTACACGAGGTTGGAAGCACTCAACTCCACGAGGTTGGAAGTACTCAACCACACGAGGTTGGAAGTACTCAACTACACGAGGTTGGAAGTACTCAACTACACGAGGTTGGAAGTACTCAACTACACGAGGTTGGAAGTACTCAACTATACCAGGTTTAAAGTACTCAACTACCCGAGGTTGGAAGTACTCAACTACACGAGGTTGGAAGTACTCAACTACCCGAGGTTGGATGTACTCAACTACACGAGGGTGGAAGTACTCAACTACACGAGGTTGGAAGTACTCAACTACACGAGGTTGGAAGTATTCAACTACTATGGACAATGAAACGATTCGAAGCAACAATAATTAAATAGTGTTCTAAATGCTAATCGACGTTTGTTCAAGCGATAAAATTGTGGCAAGGCTAAATATGCCCCTATGGGTCAACCAAGTTTTCTCTTATACCCACGGAGCTCCATGGTATGCTACTTTGGTCTGACTACGTGGGTACCTTCGAAATAATATGTATGTGACCATAATAACAAATTAGCTAGATGCGACCCTCGCAATGTTGGCTCAACGTCCAGAACCGTAAATCCAAGATGGGTTTATGGAAAGTCACAATATCGGTCATATATTAGTACGCAAGACACATTAATAAAAATTTCGAACCATATATTTATTCTAGCCTATACTCTCATGCCAACACATCATGATAGTTATCACAAACAAAAGCTGCAAATCAAAAATTCTTGCCATATGATTTTCCCAAAGTTACATTTGTTGTCAATGATCTCTACACAAAACACATAAAGCTTTCGAATACATTTCTAATACATTTACTCTCGCTATGCAATTATATCAGTACATAATTTTATAATTATCGCAAAAATATTTGCGCATGAATTTCATTAACATATAAAATTATCATTCTAAATTTGCATTTATGTCTTGACACCCGGTACATTTCCCGTGTGTTCCAGTGCATTGGCAACCAATGTAACCGGAATTCCTCTCCGAGAACATGAACAGTTCCTACTGGTACAACCTGGTTGCAGTTGCATGACGGTGACTTTGACACCTATTCGAGCCAGTGGTCGGTTGCTGAAGAAATCGGATCTGGTGAGTAACTCACTGGAGAACATACAGGGTACTTTCAGAGTTTCTTTTATGTTTTCCAGTCCAATCGAAGTTGATAAGACAGGTTGCACCAAATGAGCACTTGTGTCGATTATGCTAATGAGAACACATGCGACACTTTGCGTGTTGCCTGTGGGGATCATTTGTAGGTGGAAGTAGATGCAGGATTGCAATAATGTCATTAAAATCATAATCATTACTGTATAAATACTACATACTACAATGATAGCAATATTGCCTCCTGGACTATCTCCTACACACTATGCGTCGCTTCCAATTATGTCTGATTTCCTGTAGTAGGGTAGTTCATATATATTCCGCTGAGACTGTGGACACGTGGATGTGAACGACACAGTGACGATCCAAGTGCAGTCAGCTGTGGTGTCATCAATTGGCCGGGAGCTGCTGTGGTCCCTGCGAATCGATCTCTCACAGACCTGTTAGTCTGTATATGTTTGTAATTATACATTGTGTTGAATCAGGCTTGAATACCGGCCTGACGGGAGGCTCTTCGAGCTGAATTGTATCAAGGCCAAGACAAACGTGATGAATGATAAAGACAGCCGTCGTCGACCTCCAATACTCCAGACTAGCTTAGACCTCTTTGCGGCAAACAGCACAGCGGGATCTTCCGAAATGAAAGTCTCCGGTGGAACCCCTGAAGTTGTCGAGCACGTCCCTTACCCACGGAGACGGTGCGGGCGGCGGCGGCGGCGGCGGCGGCGGCGGCGGCGGCGGCGGCGGCGGCGGCGGCGGCGGCGGCGGCGGCGGCGGCGGCGGCGGCGGCGGCGGCGGCGGCGGCGGCGGCGGCGGCGGCGGCGGCGGCGGCGGCGGCGGCGGCGGCGGCGGCGGCGGCGGCGGCGGCGGCGGCGGCGGCGGCGGCGGCGGCGGCGGCGGCGGCGGCGGCGGCGGCGGCGGCGGCGGCGGCGGCGGCGGCGGCGGCGGCGGCGGCGGCGGCGGCGGCGGCGGCGGCGGCGGCGGCGGCGGCGGCGGCGGCGGCGGCGGCGGCGGCGGCGGCGGCGGCGGCGGCGGCGGCGGCGGCGGCGGCGGCGGCGGCGGCGGCGGCGGCACCTAAGGACCATGTATCCATGGTCCTTAGGTGGTAACGATAAAATAAGTGATCTAGGCCGCCTCATTGACAGCAGTGACGCAAACGGCTTAATTTGTATTACTGACCGGGCGTTCACATGTTATAGTAAGACATAATTATACTTATTTACTCACTTATTTGTTCTTTGCACCCAAGTTGGTGCATAAGGCCACTTAGTAGCCTATACTTACTTCAACAGTCCTTCTCCGTGTTGAGTTTGGTCTTCCTATTTTCCTTTTACCTCCCGATACCTTTAACCTCCCAGTTACCTTTTACCTCCCGGTTACCTTTTACCTCCCGGTTACCTTTTACCTCCCGGATAGCTAATGCCATTCTAATGTTATTATTCCCATATCTCTCTAGTGTGTTGCCGACCCATCTCCATCGTCTGATGTTGATGTCTTCTTATATTGGTGACATACAAACATGGTTGTTTGTTACAGCTCTTCGTTTGACACTTTCTTTGGCCAGTGTATCTGTAATATTCGACGTAGGCATGTTCTTTGAAAAACGTTCAATTTATTCTCATATGGTCGTGTCATTCTCTAAAATAGCTCTTGAAGATGTTCAGTGTTGTCTTTGTGCTATAATCCATATTTGTTTGAGTGTTAGTACCAGGGACGTCCGCAGGCTTTTTTCCAGAGGGGCAAAAAATTCTGCTGTCTGATTTCGACCAGAAATCTTTACACTTACCAAAATGTCTACTTTCAATGAACAATATATGACATATTGCATATACATAACAGTTTTGATTGAGTCTACATATGGTAGGCCACGTACTGTGCAATACTCTTATATTTTTTACTTTATTTGTATGTTTTTTATGAACATCTGTACATGCTGCACAGTTGAGTCTGCAATAAAGTATTGAATTGAACTGAATATAATTGTATACAATTAATTAATAAATATACACTAGACGATGTACTTAACACAAATGGTAAACAATATACTCGTCATAAAAGGCCTCAATTAATTTTACAAACATCCCGATCTAGGGGGCATATGCCCCCTTGCCCCCCCCCTGAACGCCCATGAGTTTTACGAATGCACCTCTTGCCAAAGGTAGCCTTTTTGTTGTCTTCCCGTGTTCATCCATGTTTAGATAACACCGCTCCTTGACCATGGTATGTGAACGCAGCAACGCTTTATAAGTTCTCGCGTATAGGGGTGGGAGGGGGTTGAACGATCGAACGAACCCCCTTTCTGAGATAATTTTGTTTAACTCCCATAGATCCCCGGCTGATTGTGTATGCTCGACCCCCCCCCCCCCCTTCAAAACCCTGAGATCGGGACTGAGGCCCTATAGTATCAGCATACACAGCTGCCTGGCCTGGAAGAGAAAGGTGATCGCCTCTTAATTACCTAACTCATCGAGCTCAGGCCAGCGGGGTCCGCCACTTTCTTAGCATGACGCGCGTGTAGCAGCTATTCGCGTGAACTGGTTTGAGTGTCAGGCTACGCGTCTCTGTATTTGTGCGCATTGTTCAGTAAGAATCGTGTCATTCGTTTCCTGGAGTAGGCCTACAATGCTAAACTATAAATAGCAGAGTGGCGTAAGCGGTAACGCGAGCATCTGTCGTTCGGACATTTCCGCCAGTTAGGAGGACCAATGAAACACGTCCTATTTTGTTCGGCGAATTCCGTATGATCAACATGGCGGGTGTTGAGTAAATGCACACTGTAGATGTGTTGAAACAGTAAAACTCTTCGTTTTTTGGAGTAAAACGTTGAATGAAGAAATTAATATGAACATAATTTAAATATACTGTCAATAGAATATTGACAGTAGGCTAAGTATGTGTGACATATGCACAGACTTGGCGGCGTTGCTTGAAAGTCGTAAGTATTCGTTCAAGAAGTCTGCATGTTCACCGTATTTCACTTTAATATTTATCTATTTCAGTTTAATAACTGAAACTGCCAATGACGTTAACTTCATTCGCGGCTTAATATGTTAGTATTGTTGTGAAAAGTGGACTGATTAGTGACGATAAAATAGTTTCCTTTGGCATTTACTGACATGTCTTGCAACTGATCTGCAGCAGCCACTGTCTGGCAAAGCAAAAGGCATAAATTGTAACAGATATCCGGCCAGTCAAAATCAAATTTGTTGTGTTGTTAGCATCTGAGTGAAAATTTTGCACAACTTATTTCTGATTGTGGTATTTCTGCAAACTTTGTAAATGATAACTTTTAGATCCGTACTTTTCACATATAATATCAATAAAGACAATATTAATAACAATAATTGTAAAACAAAGTTGCTTTTTTGCATATATAGTTACCGGTGCAGTTTTCGACCCGCGCCAGTTTTTGATCCATTGAAATATCGCGTTAGAGACGTCACAGCGTCTGTTTACGACAATAATCATACAGAGTCTTGTCTGAGCAAAATATATTTTTATATATAATATGACATGGAACACGTTTATGATATACATACCTTGTTAAAAACTGACTTTGCATGCTTACCGGACATTATTATTGAGCGTCTGCTGACGCATGTCTCGTTCTTGGCCACGTGACAATAATAGCCCTTTTTGTGGTAGATGTATGGCAAGCTAGTCTTGTCATAAAAGTAGGAATAATTAAAATGTGTTAAATATACGAGAACAAATGTACTACGTTAACGTTATATATTCAATGCAAATATATGTGTATGTGTTTTATAAAGCGCTATGTCAAGCCTGGTTGATGAAAAGGTTGACATAATTGGAACAAAGTGGTAAAATTAAAAACGGTTGTCTGTACGACTTGCCATAAATATAAGTCGAATTCCGCCGGTTTCCTCGATTAGCGCGACATGGTTCAGACGTTCAATATTCGTAAGTTTTTCACTCAAAACAACTGTTTTAATACTATGTTTGCATTGAATAAATAAAGTAGCTTTTGCTGATTTGGTATATCGATCTCTTACACAAAATGTTTCTTAAGATTTTTTTAAACGGCATATTCTATTAAGTAGGTCGAAAACTACACCAACCAGTATACTGATATGCCGAGGCATAACTCCATGTGTTGGCTCACTTAAATTGAATAGGCTGTTTTCACAAACATCTGAACCGATATTCTAATTCGCTAACAGTTATTTCATCAGTTGTGTGCAAACAAATTGTTAGAAAGGTGTTTTTGGGTGAAATACCACTATCGAATGGTTAAGGTTAGTGCTAGTTTTGTGTTGTTATTCGCATCTCTCCTAAGTGTTTGGCTGATCCATCTCCATTGTCTGTCTTCTGATATTGGTGACATACAAGCACGGTTGTATAGAGTATCTTCTTTTGACACTTTCGTTGGCCAGTGTATCTTCAATATTTGTTGTACCCATGAACACCAGGGAATTGTTGTAAGCTGTGACTGTTCAACACAACGAAAGAAGTAGAAACAGTCAGATATACACCTCCATATCTGTAATCATAATCATGCCCTGTAATAATTGTTACTGTCCAATGTAATCGATTGTAATCTGACGAATATTGTTTATAATTACTCTGCATCATTACCAAAGCATTCAACATGCATCCTGCCCATTCAGTACTCAGATTCTGAAAACATAATCTAGTTGGATCAGTAGAACTTTAAATCTTACTTTATCGGTAGCTTTACCAAATGTAAAATATCTGTTATTGGACAAATCGTGCACATTATCAGAACCTTTTCAGGAGATACACTGATCATATTTGTAGTGAAGCTTTTGTTACTGAACCAAACAGAACTGTTATTGTTAACAAATTATAAAAGGTTTGGCATCCATTCACCATCTGAGGACTTTGCATTGTGTAGTGTTTTCTATAATTTTATCATTTGTATCCAAAATATTTGGCATTCCTGAATTTGGTTTTCCCATATGAAATATTTCACACTGTTTGTAGACAAATGACACCTATCTACAGCAACTAACCAGGTGTCTATCTCTCTCCCACCCCGTATTTGACAGTCACTTTTAATTTTATGCCACTCAATGTATTATTTACAGTCACATACAGTGACAGACAAAATAGAATATTGTATGGTGTTAGCATAGTTTGTGTAAAAATAATTTTTTGTCATTGAGACAAAGAAACATTTCCTGATTTATGACAGATGACCAGAGACTGAAAGAAGGCGGATTGCATCTGGCCAAAGATGAAGTTCTTGCAGTCGTTCTCTATGTGCAAGTCTGGCAGCAGAGGTATGGACTCGTGTGCATGCGTGTCAGACATGGGGTCAATTCCAGTCAATTCCAATTCCGCCTTGCAAAAATCAATTCCCATTCCAAATTGTCAATTCCAACTGCAACTTTTAAAATCCTAGGCTAAGGAAAAATTCAATTCGTTTTAACACAGTTTTATTTGTACTTGAAATCATGTGTGCACAATCATATTTAATCAGATGTGATTAACAAATTAAATATTGTTCATTCAACACATCTTTGTGTGTGTGTGTGTGTGTGTGTGTGTGTGTGTGTGTGTGTGTGTGTGTGTGTGTGTGTGTGTGTGTGTGTGTGTGTGTGTGTGTGTGTGTGTGTGTGTGTGTGTGTGTGTGTGTGTGTGTGTGTGTGTGTGTGTGTGTGTGTGTGTGTGTGTGTGTGTGTGTGTGTGTGTGTGTGTGTGTGTGTGTGTGTGTGTGTGTGTGTGTGTGTCAGGTTTGCTATAAAAAACTTAAAAATGGCATTCATCCATTTGATATGTACTTTCTGCTGCGACACCTCTCCTGGATTTTTGTTAACCCTGGACAGTTGGGTCATTAATCTGAGTTTTGAACAGTTTCCCCCTGTTTATATCAGTTGTGGTATCATTGTTGATGACAGATCATTTATAAAAATTGTTGGGAAAGGAAGGTGGTTATTGATAGGAGAGACCTTTCACAAGGGTTTTGCCTGTAAGCCCAGTGGTTACTTACCGGTAAATGTCCTTTGGAAAAAAACTATATAATTTTTTTCTGAAAAGATCATACTGGAATTAGTATTTTATAATGTCATTCACCACAAAATTCTAAGCCATACAAAACCTAAGTACATGTATGTGAAAACTTTTTTTTTTCTTCCAGGCAATGCATGTGCTGCTATAAGGAGTACAAGAACTTTGAACGGTTCAATAACATCGTCCAGGCGATGCTTAATGTCGCCATCGGTTTCATTCAAACCCTTCCGCAGCATTGCCAACAGCAGCAGCAACAGGATGCTACGAGTGACAGAAAGGAGGACGAAAGCACATCTGAAAAGCTGAAAGACAAGTCTGACGATGACGCAAAAAAAACAGATGACGCAAACTCTGACAGTGCCACATCATTGGACACCGACGTCAAAGAGAAGACAGAAAAGAACAAGGAGGAGAGCATCTCGGAAGAGGAGGTGTGGACTCTGGAGGAGAAGGACAGACTGTTTCAGTTTGTCACGAAGGTCTTCCTCATGAACTTCCCGATGTACATGGCCTACAAGCACTCAGTGAACACATCCCTCGAGGAACTCTCACAGCAGGAGGCGGCTGCCCTCAATAACTACTGCGAACTCTCCGTGAGTACACCTACGTTCTGGCCTTCTTAGAAACCTCTGCAGGGTTAAAAAGTTGGTCAGATCATCAGGAAGTCTGTTTAGTAATTATGTTGGTATGCATGACCATAGGAAGCCAGTATTGACCGTGCTGATATTAAGAATTAATCATGAACCTGTCAGAAATACCTTTTGCCTGTGAAAAACTTAAAATTTAATATTGTTGAACGGGCATGAACATGACGACGAATAACATGTATGAAATCATTTTTATTTGTTATAATAGTATTTAAACTATCACAGACTTGGTTTCCACCCTTACACCTTGCCATTCTTCTGCCTTCTTGATGTTAACCTTCAATCTATTTTGCTCCTGCTGTCTTTGCCAACCGAACCACATCTTTATTAGCCCTTTCACACTGCCACTTGGTATGTTCTTACATGTTGTTTGCGCTGGTTGTTTCCAGGACTCCGAGATTCCGGTATACCTGCTGCGAAACGTTTGTTTCTACTGTGATAGCAATGGCATTCAAGCAATTGCACGTTGTTTTGATCAAGCCGACCCTGAGCTTCTCCCATATACTGTGGCACATACTCTTATCAACATCATTGCAAATGTAAGTAGTTGCAACTGGATTGTACATGTTCACATATCATCAATCTATTGACCACAGTGTCATTAACAAGGGGGCGTTCATGAATGATGTCATGCTGTGGGGGTGGTTGTCTGAGTAAGGGTTATGTAGTATAGCATGTGCCATGTGGTGATATCTGTGTGATTATTACATACTGATTAAGACAAACGTTTTGACATGTCTAGCTCACTGTTTTTGTTTATTATTGACTATGCTGACCTGTGAATTACAAATCGTTATGTACAGACGTGCAACGAATAGTAAAATAGATGTGTGCATTTTGAGATGTTGTTTTAGAAGAATCTTTCTCAAAATGAACATAGTTTTGGGGGAGTATAGCTCTAGTATTACGAAACAAATATGAAGTGTGGGAGGTTATAAAAAAAAAAAAATTGTGTAACATACTTTATGGATTCCCCAAATATTTTGTTTGTTTTCAATTGACCTGATTACCTTGAACTGTGTCCTTACATGTAGTTACGACTGTGGATGAACATCGCCACAGTGATGCAGAACATTGTGCCACTGCGAAGCTATGTGATTCGCTACATGTGTCGACTGTCAGACCGTGACCTCCGTCTAGCAGGCACGCGGAACATGACCGACCTCATGTGGGCCGCTGTCAAGGAACCAATCGAAACACAGGTGTCGTTTGACAAAGAAGGGCTTGATCTCGCATTCAAGTATTTCACGTGCTCGACGCTTACGATTCGGCTGGCCGGTATAACACAGATCAATGTGAGTGTGGGTAGTGTTGTAACCAGAAGGAACAGTAATTGTTAAAAAAGGAAAGTCTTAGCATAGTCTTTCAATAGTATGTTTTTAGATGCACCAGAAAAAACTGTATACCATATAAAATATACAGTACATACCATATAGAGCCGTATGGTACACAACACTGCTGAAATTCCATATTGACACATTATTTACTTAATACTGTGTGTTAATAAATTTAATATGGCATTTGTGAAATATTTACTAGTTTCTGTTGTTTTCAAATTTTCTGGCCTATTCAATTAATTATATTTATAGATGAAACAGCATAGATGCCGGAAATTTATTTGTTGTTAAAAACGCTGTGAGATGTTTGCTTGAAAGTAATCTGGTTCCTGTTTCATTTACTATGCACAGGAAATGCATTCATGTTGATCCAAAAGTAGTGCCACACTGTAGACTGGGCTTAAATGCATTCATGTTGATCCAGCAGTAGTGCCACACTGGACTGGGCTTAAATGCATTCATGTTGATCCAGCAGTAGTGCCACATTGTGGACTGGGCTTAAATGCATTCATGTTGATCCAGCAGTAGTGCCACACTGTGGACTGGGCTTAAATGCATTCATGTTGATCCAGCGGTAGTGCCACACTGTGGCTGGGCTTAAATGCATTCATGTTGATCCAGCGGTTGTGCCACATTGTGGACTGGGCTTAAATGCATTCATGTTGATCCAGCAGTAGTGCCACACTGTGGACTGGGCTTAAATACATTCATGTTGATCCAGCAGTAGTGCCACACTGTGGACTGGGCTTAAATACATTCATGTTGATCCAGCAGTAGTGCCACACTGTGGACTGGGCTTAAATGCATTCATGTTGATCCAGCAGTAGTGCCACATTGTGGACTGGGCTTAAATATAATTTGCTCTTCCGGACATACGCACTTTGTACACAAGGAAGTGTGCATGCCATGATGAATTGAAGTCGTTCAAATTCTGTGACTTACATGGTTTTGGAAGCTTCCAGGATTGTCAATTGAATATGTAGCATACCGTATGGAATAATGGTTCGACTGTACAAAAATACCAATTTCAAAACCACATCAAAATACCAGTATAACACAGATATGGGGTCGAATACATTGAAATGTATTTAAATAAAAATAATCTTGAGTGGTTCAAATACAAATACAAATACAATGAAATGCAAAAGTATTTCAATACAAATACATTGTGAAGTATTTCAAATACTTTTTAAAATGCTTTTTACATTACATCCTATAACAAAAACAATAGCAATTCTTGTAGGCAAGTAACTTCTGTTAAATGACAAACCTGTCTTTTTATGATGATGATGCCATCTGGCTTGGGAAGCCCCCACCTTCCCCTGAAACCACAGACAGCCGATATGTCTTATCAGCTCACACAAGCGTTGACACAATAGCAGGCCTTAGCACCAACTAGGTTGGTTAGCTGGGGCATTGAAACCATGACCACAAGACAGGCTGTTGTTGCTAAGTGCATTATGGTGACAACTGACATGTAAAGTGATGTTGGCTTCTCTGGTATCCTCTCGATGACTTCCCACATAATGGCTTTATCTATGGCTTCATTTGTGACTGAAAAAATATGTAGTAAATTACCAAATGGCAGAGTAAAATTGTTTGAAAAAAATTACATTAAATATCAAACAGATATGCTGTTATGTGACACCAATTTGTATTGTATATTAATAAATAATAGCAAGCATATTTTGGCCAACTACTTATTGTAAATATAAGTAACTGTATTAATATCATTGTTATTTTGTATGTGAAACTGACATTGTGGTTGTATAGTCTGATTATTCAAGCTTGAGCATGCATAATTATGTTCAATCAAATTAGTCTAAGCCATAATTAAAAACATTTCTATTACAAACATTTGGCTGCTGTGTTATCATATTTATGTAAGTATGACTCGGTTGTCAGTGAGATGTCTCTGTTTCAGAACCAGATTAGTCTGTACAATGAACTGGCAAACAATGAAAGTCTCATGTTGGAAGCTGATGGGTAGGATCATCTTTATGTGACATCTCTTGATTTTCTTACAACTACTATTTGTCAGGCTTGTCAATTAGGGCTTAAGTCATATTGCTGGGATCTGCTGACAGTGTTAGAAAATGAAAAAAATCCTGTTTTTCATGACATAGATAGTAAAGCTATGCATTTATTGTAATAGTAGTTTTTATAGTTTTTTTACAATATCAATAAATCCTTTGTCTTTATATAAATGTTATTATGTTAATAATTATTGTATATTGTTGCCCTTCACTGTAGGCAAATTTAATATTTATGTTGTTACTGTCAAAATATTATCAACAATTTAATTTACTTTATATTGACTGTAACTGCCCATTGCAGGG
Source organism: Lamellibrachia columna (assembly GCA_963662155.1). Classification (NCBI taxonomy): domain Eukaryota; kingdom Metazoa; phylum Annelida; class Polychaeta; order Sabellida; family Siboglinidae; genus Lamellibrachia; species Lamellibrachia columna. Next base: position 30,960,782 of record OY759262.1, read on the forward strand.
TAATATCACAAGAATAATATCAGCTGACATCTTGGGCATCAATTTGGTTTACCACTTTATGATAAAGAAACTTACCCCAAAACATGCTGCTATTTGCAAATGCTTAGTTTTCTGTGTAAATCAGCTGGTTGTTATCCCATTCCCATTGCACATTCACTGGACTATTGTCACAAGAAATGTCACAAAATATTGTCACCATTTTCGTGTTGACAGCAGTGGAAGTCAACTGGCCAACTGGCTGATTGATAACAAGATCATTGACCACATCTTTGGGCCCAACCTGCACGTTGAGGTACAGGGTTCTCTTGTATTTTCAAAGCAATGTTGCATTTAGCTTTTTTAATCTTTTGGTTTTTACACAGATATCAAAGATTTTTATATTTAAAGGTAACATTACTGAGTGCTATTTTAACCATTTGGTTCACCTGAGGAGACAACCATTTTTACACAGACATCGATGATTTTGATAAAAAAAAATTCCAAACTATTGTCTCTGTATACGTCACATTTAGTAGTGAAAACATAGGGTGATGATCTAGTAGTACAACAAATGAGCTGTCACTGTTCGTGGACTCAAGTATGGTTCACTCATATTGCCTGCCATAAGTTTGGCATTCTAAATTATTAGTGGTGTCCCACCGTGAATAAACATGATTATGGTGTTCCTAAAACTAAGCTTAACTTGATAAAAAATACTTTCTCTAGCTGCGCTTAGGGTCTGAAATTAACTCCCCACCACTTTGAAATCATCTGAAACTATGGCTACCTTCGTATTTATTCCAAATTGCATTTCCACCATAAACCTTCAGTGGTCCCTTGTTCTGATAATAAGTTTTGTGCGTTCCTGTTCATAATTATGTTTAATGATTCCGGTTTGTTGTGCCTCTGAGCTCATGTTCATCACTATTATTCAGATTATCAAGCAGAGCCAGATTATCCTAAACTTCCTAGCGATGGAAGGCAGAATCACGGCGGATCACTTGGACGTCATCTGGGCAGCAGCGCAGGTAACTAACTCATGAACTTTATCCTCGTCAGCAAGCAGGGTTTTCTCTTATGTTAATTTGCATAACTAGGCAGTGTCTTCTCCAAAATCGTGGGGTATCTCCAATGATCATATATTCCTTAAAATGAAAAAAATATTAGTTTTCTAGTGGAAAAGATACTGTAAAATGGCTTGCTGGGAAACATCCAAAAACCATCGTGATTTAATCCTGAAACCACCACATTTTAAACACGCGTTTAGTTGCTAACACATAATGCCTAATAATTTATAAAAATGTCAGCGTTGTGTTATTACTCTGTCATATAAATTGTGTAATTCTGAAATCACTAAAAAATAAGAGTACTCATTGACATGTTTCTGTTGATTTGATGTGGCCCACTGATGACACTTGACACATTATTGTCACTTCCATCATGCACTGTTGTATCACTGCAGCTCAAGTACTGTGGCCGTCAAGTGCTGGACATTCTCATCGCACTCATCAAGAACCTGGACGTTCAGTCGACTCAGCATTTACTGCGACTTGTCTCACAGCTCGACCCAGCGGCCCTCAACGAGCAGGTGAAATATAAGTCGATGATTCCCTGATAATATTTAACTTAGGAGCCATCTCAGAACGTCGCTGTGTGACACTGCATAAAAGCAATGTCGTATGCATGCAAAGTCAGCACCCTTAATGAAATAATAAAAAAATAAGTATTCTCTTTGGGAAAAGGACGTTGATGTATGCCGCTAACCGAAACCTCTGCTAATTCCACCAATAAAACAGATTTGTTGAACATTGATGTTTTGAGAAGGCACCTTAGACAGTTCCCCATTTTTAAGGGGAGACATCCCAGGTAAAATGTAATTTTTTGCTAAAAAAAATATTCAGAATGTGTTTCCACTGTATGCTGATAGCTTTGTATATTTATTATCTATAAAGTTCGCTTTTATAGCAATTACATACCTCTAAATCACTTTTATTCATTAATAAAGCATGCTTCTTTCATCTTTCAAGTAATAAATCCCATTTTTCAATCTTTGACAGCCATTTTCTCAAAATCATGTTTTCTGCATTTGGAAAAAGGATATCTCTGAGTAATTATGCTATCCAAATAAGGTTTTCAATGTTGCATTCAGCATACTCTACTCTGCACAATGACGAGACATTTTAAAAATCATCAACAGTTTGAAAGATAAACCTGTATTTGTTGCCAAAAACGAAGTTTTTTCTGCACTTTACCAAAAATTATTTAAAGAATAAAACACAACATTTTAATAAAATGCTCTGGTCATTGTACAGTAGAATGTGTACTGAACATGGATTGGCAGTGTTTCTAAATTTGCCAACGTGCTCAAAATGGAGGACATTTTGTTTGTTACCATGGAAACGGGGTGTTTGGCTGAAAAAAGTTCAACATATTTTTTACTCTGTAAGACCCATTATATACTTTTGGCAGAAAAAATGTTATGATTTGCACAAATAAAAAAATTTTGTGGCCTTAATACATTGTTTGAATCAAGTCCAAATAAACTTGAATGGAAATGAGATGTGGTTTACTAATAGAAGTTACTTGTCCTTGTATCAACAGGTCCATGAAAATCAAAATGTATCATAATAATAATGAATTGATACTAAACCTTAATAATGTCGTAGCAATGATAGCATGCATAAATTCAATCAATTGCTTATGTAAAATGATTAATATTAATTGTGGGTGATGCGTGATTTGCCTGTTTCAGATGTTGTATCTGGCGTCTGCGTTAATCAAGTTCCTATGGAACACGGCCTACAGTCGCATTGCTGTCGTACAAGTCAATCAGCCCTTTCCTGTCGGCCTTGGCGATAATGTCCATATCAGCACAGGTAATGCCTTGGAAAAAGAATCTTTGTAAAGACCACTGTATGTAATATTGTAATTTTGTGAAATGATGACATTCCATTTAATCGATGTTGTAGTGCAAGGGTGTAAAAGTCATATTTACTTCAGATAATAATATTGCAGGTCTAATGTGTAATTTCACGAAAGCCAATAATTTCTTGAGTGTGATTGTAGACCAAGTTTGTGGACCAACACAACATTTGTTTTCTTATTTTTTAACTAATTCCTGGTTCCTGGTTGTTCCACATTAATCTGCTTTTGTTCATTCAGAGTTGCGGAAATCAGAGAACTTCTCATAAATCATATACATTGAGCCTGACATGAAAATTTTTTAACAGGGCCAGGATACCCATTTAGAATGTATTAAATAAAAAAGCCAGTCCAGAAAAAAAATTCTAATAAGTATTATTTTGTGAAATCTTGTTAAGTGTGGAGTTAGGTGGAGAAATGTATCGTAGCTGTAGAAAACCCTAGAAAATGTTGAATTTTTAAAGCACAATGATTGAAGTGCTGAATGACATCAAGGACTCTACTTACTTTAGTTACATTTATGCAGTCAACAACACAACACAGATATAGACATATGAAAAGGCCAAATGAATGACATTTGTTGTGGGGATTAAGTGTAAGCCGACTTTTAAAGAAATTTAAAACAAAGAAATGTGGGCTCCACAACCCAACGCCAAGCTGACTACGCCTGATGCGAGCCTCCTCGACGTCGGGTTCATAGAGCCCACATTTCGACGCAGTAGCAGTATTCCTAGAACAAATTAAAGAAGCAATGGCATTACTATTGTCATGAACGCCGCCGATATTATAACTGTCAAATACCGCAGTTACATTTCCCCCAGGTGATGTGAAAGAAGCAGACTTCAGTAGCAGCGAGCACTCGGACAGTGCCGAGGAAGGCAGTAGTATGGAGACAGAGGAGGGCGAAATAAAACTGTCGCCAGCCCCGCCACATTGCTACTACCAGTGCGAGATGGCCCGCTCACCAGAGGGCGCCACCAAGATGAAGATCAAGATGCGGCCGAAGCGAGACTGCGATCACCCAGGCCACCATGAACTGGATGAAGATGACAGTAGTTTGTGTGCAGCGAACAGCGATCTGAGCAACATCAGCGAGGGCAGTCTCCCCAGTGACCTCTCACCTGACAGGTGAAGTGACAGGTTTTCTCTTGATTAATTTTATCAATTGTTTCATTTTAATGTTTATTTATCACAACAAATATACTTAAATCATTTCTTTGCCATTTTTTTTAGTTAGTTTCCACAGAAATAAAAACGTCTTAATTCAGCATTTCATTAACCTACAATAATGTATATATACTAAACAGTAGAACTATGGTCTGTGCAATCTAATTGTCAATTATCAGGGAACAAATGACCTCCCGGACTTGCTGCTTTAGTGATTTTGGACATGTTTATGATACGTTTGCAACAACATCATGTGACATATAAAATTGTAATTGTCTAGGAACAATCATGTCATAAATTGTGTTTTGTTTAGATAAAAAAATTTAAACTCATTAAAGTATGAATAAATAAATGTGAACTTAGAATAAAAAAAATGGTAATTGTCCGTAAATTGCTAAAAAAAAATTCAGTGTTGCTACCTACGAATACGATTGCTGCTTTTATTTTGTTTTCGTTGATTTATATAATCTTTTGTATTTGCTAAAGGTGCAGTAAGGGACAGACAAACCACAAGCGACGTCACATTAGACGTCTGATGCCGCATGGTAGACGTCTGATGTCACACGACAGATGTCTCGTGCCGCATGATGGCAGTGGAAGCGAGAGCGAGAATGCAGACGAGATTCATGCGCACGTGTGCACGCGACACCACCATCATGGCCGAATTGATGAGGCGTCTGACGAGGAGGAGGAAGAGGATGAGGAGGATGAGGAGGAGGAAGAAGAGGAAGAGGAAATAGAGGAATGTGACACGGATGAGGAGGTGAACATGCACATGAGGGTGGTGAATGAAGCAGACGAGAATAAAGACGACTTGTCCGACTACAGCGCTGAGGAAGGCGACGAACTGTTGAAGGCACAGAAGACGGAGCAAGTGGAAGAATGCGGCAACAAAGGACGACAGCACAAGCTGGCACAGTGCAAGAAGCTCCCGAAGCAGGGGATGGTGCAACGTCCCCACGGTGATAGTTTGAGCTCGACACCGAAGCGGCGAGGGCAACAGGATTGTTGTTCGCATCGACACCATGTGAAAGGGTCGCCTGCACAGCTGAACGTGGTGTCGCAAGGCAACCAGAGTGTCGACTCGATGAAACATGGGCCATGCACCTCTGGTGTAAGTAGTAGGCAACCCCCACAAAGAGGGTTGTATACCCAGGTTGCTAGCTATCTTCATATCAATAGTGATTTCTATCTACATCAATCCATAGTTGATACCCACGGAATATTAGCATTTTGTATTGAAATACATTTCGGTCCAATGATTTCAGGTCGGTTATAAAAAATGTAGGTTTAGAATTGTTTATTCACGGGTTTCTAGAGATATTAATAATATACATAAATCTATTGGGTGAACACCCAATGTAGAGTTTATTCCTCGATATTCGGGGCATCTACAGTATTATAAAGAAAGAAGAAAAACATCATTACAAGGAGGTATGGCTCATGTATCTGACAGAATAGTACTGGTGACTCATTTGCATACAGATTTTATGTAATGCAGAAAAATACAAATCCCTTGCCACCAAATTTACTCGAAGGTTTCCAAGTTAAGAAACCATAATTCACAAATTGACTGCCCTCAGATACAGGGTTTTCATGCTAATATAGACATCACTAATCCAAAAATATTTTTTGCGTTTCAGGACTCCCTGAACAGCAGCAAGGAGGCAGCACTGCATGAGGAAATGGACGTTGCCATGGGAACAACAAGCAGTGATGAGTGCTGCCACCTGATGGCAAATGAGAAGGCTTACTTGCAATACAATCAGAAACACGAACTAGACAGCTATCTGCAGCACGTCCACACACAACGTCACATCCATCGTAGGAGTCTCGGGTCAGTTTGGATGTGTTTAAAAAAAATTATATGTAGGGTAATGGTGATGTTTAATACATATTTTACTTGTTATGCCCAAGTTTGGTTTATCTTTTTTTAAATAGTTAATTTCTGGGCATTCTGCGCAAATGTGCATTTTTATGATTCTTTGTAAACTTTAATTAATTTTTACTTTGGCAAGAAATCTGGTTACCAGAATTGTAATTGCGATCAGGTTTAGCATAAAATAAAATTCCTGTCTGATCAGAAGAGTGTTTGATTTGGGCATTGTGCGTGAGTCATAAACCTGACACTACTCTGTCACAGTGGCTACCCTCGTGACGTGCCAAGTCCAGGAAACAGCTCCCACCTGAGCACGAAGTCCGACAAGAACATGGCGGACTTTGAGGGAGAAGACGTGTTGAGTGAGGAAGAATTAGCGCACATCAATGCGCATGCACACTTTGTCGCGGCTGCTGTGTTGGTGCGCGACACGGGCCACCACACCATGCAGCACCACTTGGCCAACATGGCGTCTAGTTATGACGTGCCGCTCGAGAAGGGTGGGTGGGGGTGTTGCCGTGGAGCAAGGCGGTGTTTATTTCGTCTTTCTGTGAGCTTTGTTGTGTCATATCTTGGTTTGGTAAAGGAAAATCACTGTGATTAGAATGGCTTGTTGAGACTGTAAATAAAACTCTAGCATCGTGCAAGTTTTGTTACTAGGAAATGTTGGAATAAACATTGCAAATGTGTTATTTTTACCTGTGGATGCATATCCATGAAAATGTCCTAGTCCTTCAAGCTGTTGCCATCACACACCACACGTACATGCCCACAGTAGCGTGATTGTAGCAGAATGTCATTTAGTTTGTCCTATTTCGTCATGAAATGAACTATGATCAGATAATATGATATGCCTTGTGACAAGAAAGACGTTTGCGTTCAGTCAGCCAGGTACATTTGGCCGTGTCTTGCAGGTGTGATTAACGCCCACTGCAGCATGAAGTGTGACACTGATGAGGAGACGATGGGTAACTTAATGAGACTGGACGACGTGTGTAAGCCAGGGAACACGATGCTGTGGGACTTGCTGCAAGACGACACGGCGGTGAGTTGATCTAGTGCTGCATGAATGCTGCGACCATTCGCTATGCTTGTACTGCGATACTGTGGAGCACAGCAGCCCAGTGTTAGAACGTCGGATTCAATACAGGTTTCGAATCCTCTTGCAAGTTTGTTCACTCCCAGTTGTCTCGGTTATCTCTGCAATATAAATGAGTACTTGGCTTTAGTCAGCAGTGGATATACTGTATGTGAATTATTAGTCTTCGTGCAGTAATTGCAACATGGCTTAATACTTCCCAGATAATTTTTTACAGCAACACAACCATAACATCTTCATTTTATTTACGTCTATCACATGTGTGTAGAAAAATAGCAAATGTCGGCACACATTTTTTTAAAACGTTTGATGTATTACATGAAAATCATTTAGTTTGTCCATATTGTAAACAGTTGTACGAATTGTCATCAGCACCTACATTTGATGTGTAATTTCTGGTTGCAGCATCTGCTGCCAGAGGGCCTGATCGTTGAGGCGGAGAAAGTGCTTTGTTCTCTTGTGTGCTTCTCCACTGACCGGTGTATAAGGACTCAGTTCATAGAGGCGTGTATAGAGAACCTCGCCAATAACCGGTGAGTGCAAGCCATGGCCATATAACATGTCAGAGGGAAGGTTGATAATGCCCAATAAATAAAAATAATGTGTAGACATACCTGTAATAACTGCTGCCATGTTAGAAATGGTTATTTGTATTGCTCAAGCAGGGAAGAGATTGAGGACAAGCCAAGGCATGAGATGCAACACGGGTGATCATGATCATAAATCTTACTAATGAAATTACTGAATCGTATTTCATCGTTGTAGCCTTTGTCTGGGTTAAAACTGTCTCCTCACTTCCTCCTCCTTTTTGCCATAGTTCTGCCGGGCCCAGTCAAAAATAATATAATAGTTTGTCCAATGATTTCATAAAACTAAATTACACATTTGCATTAACTAGCTTGCATGTTGTAGTGGATACTAGTTGCGTTTAATTTGTCATGAAATTATACTGAAACGAGACAAGCCAATGATTAAACTGAGGAGGGAAGTTTAACGTATGAGTCTTTATTGTTGCTCTCCTCTTTAACCCTGTAGTCCGGGTTAAGGCAGGCACCGATACTGGTCATTGATTACAGTTTCTTCGTCACTAGTCCCGTTTCACTGCCTTCTCCACCAACCGTCTCCACTCCCCTCTATCCTTCGCCCTCATTCTCTCCACTCCCACCAAATCTCTCTTCACACAGTCCTCCCATTTCAATCTTGGTCTTCCTCATCTCCTACCCTCCGCTCTCTATGCATCTGCTCTCTTTGTCAACCGTCCCCTTCCATTCTTTCCATGTGTCCAGCCCACTTTAGTCGGCTCCTCACCAGCTTCCTCGTTCTTTATTATGACCTGTATTTATATAGTTGTTGTGACTTGGTGTTGATTACAGTAGCATTGTCCATATCTGTATCTGGCTGTGAACCTTGTGTTGGTTTATGTCCATAGGTCGGTGGTCATCTCTCTACGGCTACTGCCCAAACTGTTTGGCTCCTTCCAACAGTACCGCACCGGACTAGACACACACAGAGTGACCATGTAGGTTCACACTATCTCTTAAATGTCTAATAATAATTGAACTAATCATACAATGTTTGACCTATTAAGTGTACATTAATTAGCATACACCCCTTTTTAATCAGCAGGGTCCATATCTATTGTAATTTGACTAGTGTGGAACAACTGAAAAGGGTCGCCATCTGGTATTAAACAGTTGGCACCACATTTCAATTGTTCTACACTAGTCACCAAATGACACCACTAGTGTTAAACAGTTACCTAACTAACCACATTTTGGTGTACGCTTATAAGAACAGATTCTTGAGATTTTTCCATGGCCCAATTTTTTTAAGCATACTGTAGGCTTATTAGATTGAATACGATAATTCTTGTTTTACACACTTGATTACACACTTGATGATTATACAGAAGTTGCACAATTTGTTTCGTCCTATTACCATAATTTATTCTAATGAATTGAACAGTTGGCCAACATTTCTATTTTGATTGTCATGTAAGGGCTGATGTTAAAACATTGAAACTGGTGTCATGTGTCGTCGTCGTCGTCGTCGATGAATGATGCTATTAAAATGAAGCAGTTGCTAACTTCCACCCATGAAACTGTGTTCAGGTAGTGTCATACATGAATGTTTTGACATATTCCCTGTGCAGTTCATTACTATCAGTAACCATGTATTTGTGAAGTGAGAAGAAGTGATGACGTCATAACATGGTCTGTGGCAGGTGGGCTGAGAAAGAACTTCACATGATGCAGCATTTCTTTGACAACCTCAGCTTCTATACGACTGCAGTGAAGACAGGAGTCCAGTTCACACATGCCCTGTAAGCTGTATGTCTGTCTGTATTCAATGATTGGATGGTGTATTCTTCATAGGACTTACTTGGATGTAGTAATACAATCATTGCGAAGAGTCAGCAAACAGACTGGTTCCCTGTGAGTTAATCAGTCATTTTAGTATTATGGTGGTTGGTATAATTTTTTATCTTTATCATCATAGATATATTTGTTGCATGTGTGTATGTATGTATGTATGTATGTGTGTGTGTATGTTTGTATGTATGTATGTATGTATGTATGTGTGTGTGTATGTTTGTATGTATGTATGTATGTATGTATGTATGTATGTATGTATGTATGTAGGAAAATGTGTGTGAATGTAGGTGTGTGTGCATGCATGTTAATAAACCAGCGTTGTCCTTCTCAGCAGAAGTAAAATGTACAGGACTTGAAGTGATCCCGTTCTCACCTGTCTATAGGTACAGCTACAAAGAAGAGATCCAGGTGCGTCTACAGTTCCTCACCTGGGTCTTCTCCATGATAGGGTCACCTGAAGGATTCCGTAAGTTCATTTGCTGCAAGTTTTAGTATAGCTTTAGTTTGGTTTAGTCAAATACACAGTAGTATATATAAATTATTAATTCATTATTTAAGTAAATAATACATTGGTTAAAACATTACCTACATATAAAATAAATATAAAATAATTAGTTAAATAAATAATAGTAAATTATGCAAAGCAAACAGGCAAGTCGTGTTACTGAACCCAGCCCCTTGTGTGGTCAGGTCTGAGTCTGAAGCAAGTGGACACTTTGTGGAACAGTCTCGCCACAGACCTGGAGTGCTCGGACGACTGCTTCAACTGGTTCCTCAACCAGGCCAAGAGCAAGGACCATCATGCAATGGGACTCGAGACATTCAAGCACATTTTCGTTGAGAAGGTCAGTGAGGTCATTGTAGCCATTATGTTTGAACTGCAAGGCACAAGTGTGCTTTGTCTTTGTTAATTTTTATACTTCAAAACAATTACTGTATCACTTCTGTTGCATGAAATACCATCTAAGTTATCCAGTTGCTTTATGCTAATCCACCTTTTCCCCAGGGGGTGCTGGTATTTCGACAATTTGTCAAACAAAATGTGTGAAATTACACCCCCAAAGGGACAACATGTATAGTCAATAGTGCCGTGATTTTTAAAGTGGTTTGTTACCACAAATTTCCATCAGTGAATGTTCTGACATCTATTGTGAATAATTTTTTCTAACCAAGTTCTGTCTAGTCACCCTACAGAAATGGCCTCGCCAACCCTTTACCTAAAACATATCTAAAGCAGATGATATGTGGTCAAGCCATAGACCAGAGATGTTTAAATTTTTTTCAAATGGGCAGCCATATTAGCACTTCCTACACTGGTGACATTAGAAAGTTTCCCTGCCTTGTTTCCCCTGCCATCGTTTAAGTTCCATGTTTAATTGGTGACGTCACAGATGCCGCAGTTGAAGCCCGAGGCAATGACGGTCATTGGCATGAGTCTCTTCACACAGCTGTGTAGTCTTGCAAGGGTCATCAACGCCTCGCTCGACAAACCTCTCACTGAGGAACAGGTATGTGCCACCACAAAGGAAACCAACCTCGTTTTTTTAAATCCATATTTTTTACTTGAAATTCTGTGTGAAGACCTGTAAATCCTTATAACATTTTTGATTGGTTAATCAGCCTATAGCATTCAGATCCCGATCGAGTGTCACCGTCTGTCAGGCTACAAAATATACCCGCATAAATGTCATCAAACAAAATCTGCTAGGTTTTTCCAGACATCAGCCTAGCATCGAAAGTTTGTATGCGTCAACCACTATAAGTTTGTCATTTGATTTTGTATTTGTCTGATGAACACAAGAAAGTATGTACTTTATCAAAATGTTTCCATTTAAAACAAATCCGTATAAAAATGGGATAAGTTCTGTTAAAATTCTAATAAATTCTACCTTCCACTTTTTTTCATCTGATTGTATGTCTGTATAGGTGTTTGGGGTGGACCAGCTGTGGGGTATCGCCCTGAGAGCACAAGACACCAACGTCTACTTGCGTGCCATCCACTACCTGAACGACCATTATATCAACTGTAAGTAGACTGTGTGCTCCAACCACTTGGTCAAATAGCTCTTGCTAGACATACGTTTCCTACTACTCGGTCAAACAGCTCTTGCTAGACATACATTTCCTACCACTCGGTCAAGGAGCTCTTGCTAGACATACGTTTCCTACTACTCGGTCAAGGAGCTCTTGCTAGACATACGTTTCCTACCACTCGGTCAAACAGCTCTTGCTAGACATACGTTTCCTACCACTCGGTCAAACAGCTCTTGCTAGACATACGTTTCCTACCACTCGGTCAAACAGCTCTTGCTAGACATACGTTTCCTACCACTCGGTCAAGGAGCTCTTGCTAGACATACGTTTCCTACCACTCGGTCAAACAGCTCTTGCTAGACATACGTTTCCTACCACTCGGTCAAGGAGCTCTTGCTAGACATACGTTTCCTACCACTTGGTCAAACAGCTCTTGCTAGACATACGTTTCCTACCACTCGGTCAAACAGCTCTTGCTAGACATACGTTTCCTACCACTCGGTCAAGGAGCTCTTGCTAGACATACGTTTCCTACCACTTGGTCAAACAGCTCTTGCTAGACATACGTTTCCTACCACTCGGTCAAACAGCTCTTGCTAGACATACGTTTCCTACCACTCGGTCAAACAGCTCTTGCTAGACATACGTTTCCTACCACTCGGTCAAACAGCTCTTGCTAGACATACATTTCCTACCACTTGGTCAAACAGCTCTTGCTAGACATACGTTTCCTACCACTCGGTCAAACAGCTCTTGCTAGACATACGTTTCTGCATAAATAGTCCATGTTTCACAGCCATATACTTCTCAGGAACCCGAGCTCAGAGCCACATCAAACCATAATCGTTAAGCATGATATCATGAACAGAGATGCTCAAAGAATCATCAAAGTATATTGATTGATTGAACTTGAGTTTAGTTGGCAATATGAGAGACTTATGTGGATGCGATGCTGTTGCAGATGGTTGTGGAGCCTTGGAGAAGGAGGAGGAGTTTGTACAGAGATGTATGGACAGTCTTGTGAATGCTTCCTCCGAGCTCGAGAAGGTCAGTTTACAATTGCAACTTTAGAACCTCAGAAATAAGACCAGTTGTGGGACTAGTAAAAAGTGGTCGTCGTTCTGAGGTGGCCAGCATTCTGAACTACCTGTCTGATTCAGTATTAATATCATTATTTAAGGGATCGGGTAAGATGGTTGCATTTCCAAGGTGTCTTAATAGCAGGGTGGTTAAGCAGGATTCTTCTGTAATGTATCAAGTAATAGATAATTTCTAAACAATTGCACCACTGCTGTGACTACTTTTATCAACATGATATTTGTGATAAAAATGTATTTGTTAGTGCAAATTGTGTTGTAAACTTTAACAAACATTTCGGTGCAAAGCAATTTGTATTGTGTTCTTGGTTTATCACCTAAATTTTCCCTAAACGAACTGTTCCAAGTATCTCTGAAACAAGATCATGTGTCAATTTAAACATGCACACAGAAATCAGGACAGTAATTTTGTTTGTATGAAATGCCTTACTTATGTTTCATATGCAACACTTAAATCGTCTTCAATCTGCATCATTTTTAGATGGAGCATATGGACATTTAACTAGCATTACATTTGGTTTGTTCACAGACGGACGATGCTGAGAGCATGCTGCAGGTAATCCAGCGGGGCCTCATTCTGTTGACCAACCACCTCGAGAGTTTCCGCAAGCGTTACGCCTTCCACCTGCGCATGTGGCAGCTAGATGGCGCTGGCATCAGTAGCCACCAAAAGAGCCAGCAGGACAAACAGTCGGTGTCGATTCGTGTCATTCTGCAGCCTGGGGGAACGTCAGAGAAGGTACGTTTACCTGTGAGGGTTTGCATCCTGTGATGCACAGTGTTCATAATCAGGATTATGATGCACAATGTTCATAATCAGGACCTCTTCAAGACGCCACCTCTCGGAAATGGCCATCATCTGAAAATGGTTACTCTGTCTGTCGGTTTTTTGCCAGATCTGTGTATCTTGTCACTTGGATGACCTCTATGGAGGGGATACACAATATGTAGACTACATATAGAAACATCGTTCCAGCGTGCATTGTCATATTAGGCAACCCATTTTAAATCCAGCTGCTATCATTTTGAATTTTGTGCTGTGGACTCTCATGGACATCTCTCACGAGCCACTGCAGAACCGTTCATGATGCAGATCTATTCTGCTAACTACCTCGCAACAGACTACAATTGATTGAATGATTCACGTAATGTCTTGTCCTGCCTCCTACAGACGACTGTGGAGATGAACTCGACGGACTTAGTGGCTGAGTTGCGTGCGGAGGTGACTCGCTGGTGGCAGAGTGTGCAGAAAGAACAACAGAGACGACAGCAATTGCAGCAGCAACAGGTATTCTTAACTTTTTTACTGGAGCGGGGTGGCGCAGTGGTTAGAACATAAGACTCTCAAGAATCTGGGGTTGATTCCTCTTGCTGCTGTTTTGAAGCTTAGGCAATTTTTATTCCGCATTGCCTCAATTCAGTCGCATTGCCTCAATTCAGTCGGCTGTATGAATGAGTATGTGGTTACAGACTGGTGGATATGTGAACGAATAGTAAGTGCAGTGTGGCTGAATGCTTCCCAGAGAAATTGAGTTGGTGTTGGAATGAACAGGTCTGCCAGGGGGTTTAAAGCGCCTTGGACAGTCCAGGATACCGTGTTATGTATTATGTTCCTTTTACTTCTAACAACAAGTTCAGTTGGTGTTAAAATTAACACATCTGCCAGTAATGTAATGTAATGTAATGCATGTAGAGTATTAAGGACTGGCTACAGTGCTTTATAAGAACTTACCTCATATCCTGCTGAGACGACAAATGATCCTGATGATATCTTCCATTCCCTGACTTTTCTAAGGCAAGACCATGCCAATCAACCTTGTCAAAATTCAGGTTTTGACAGTGACAAAAACAGTTAATTCTGATTTTAGATTGGATTTGTAAGCAAAATGTTATAACCATATAAGCTTACATATTTTGAATGTTAATTATAGTTTGTTAATTAGGGGCATGACATTTTGAACGAGGAAGAAGTCGCATTAGATCTACCAAAACTGTTATTATCACATTTGGCTAGGTTTGCTGCATGTAGTTTTTGGAAGTCCCGAAAATGGCTGTTGAGATTTATTGGTGTGTGATTTAATCACTAATTGTGGTCAACAGGTGGCAGCAGCAGCAGCAGCTGATGCTGCTTCAGGCAGTGGTCAACGAAGCTCCATCCTCACCCCGATACTTGGGGCGATGCTGGGTGACGGACCCATCCGTATGATCACCCTCGGCCAGGAACTCACTGTCGACATGGATGAGAAGACATTGGCTGAGATGCAGTTCAAGGAACTACAGGTGAGACATGTCTTCCTCACCTCCTTGGCCATATTCCTTCATCCTTCCTGCTCTAATCATCACACATACCACACAGGCATACACACACCACACAGGCATACACACACCACACAGGCATACACACACCACACAGGCATACACACACCACACAGGCATACACACACCACACAGGCATACGCACACCACACAGGCATAAAACACCACACAGGCATACACACACCACACAGGCATCCACACACCACACAGGCATACACACACCACACAGGCATACACACACCACACAGGCATACACACACCACACAGGCATACACACACCGCACAGGCATACACACACCGCACAGGCATACACACACCGCACAGGCATACACACACCGCACAGGCATACACACACCGCACAGTTTGAAATTCCTCCTTGAAGCTGCTTTTCACAATTAATTTTGTCCATCACAAATCATGTTGGTTGATGGTGAAATCCATAGTGCCTGAATAGTTTAAGTAATATGCACGGTTGATTTAATAAAACAGTGTATTTCATTAAGGGGATGAAGTGTACATTACATTTTAACTCACCTCTGTCCTGTCCTTCACAGTTGTCTCTGGTGTTTATTTCAGCTGGTGTTTGTGTCCCTGGGCGCCAGTAGACAGCTGAGGAAGCATGACGGATCAACCCCGGCCTCCTACTTGCCCCAGCCTGACCGCAACAACATTCCCATGATGCTTCTGCTTGGGGAGCCTCACTTTGGTCAGCTGTTCAGTCTGTTGCAGCAACTGAGCAGCTTCCAGCCGGCCAAAAAGTCTGCTGTAAGTCTGTTATTGGATTACATAGCTGTCATTTGAATAGTCGAAGAAGTATGTGTATTTTTGTGCTGCTTTCTGTGTTTTCCTGCTTCTGAATGTTTCCTTTTCATGTTGCTGATATGACAAATTGAGTTGAAACCATGGTATTCCAGTTAACAAAGTAAACCTACCTTGCATAAACATTACCATAGAGAAAACGTAGGGTTTGTCTTATTTGCAATAATGTACTACTTTGCTATTGATATTATCAATAAACATTATTGTCAGCATCTGTAATACTTTTTTATCACTTATTTGGCAAAACTCTCCTACCTTGGTTTTGAAAATGCCAATAAGCATGATATGAGATGGTCCTTTGAATGGCCATCTATCAAAGTTTTTACCAGTTGTCATGTCACGGGTTTAGAAATCTGCTTTCTTTTAGGTTAATTGTTTGTGGATTGTGGTCAGTTTGTCTACCAAACATGCTGTGTAACTTAAAATAATGGAATAATTAATATATCATAAGACTTGAGCCATGGTTAGCTGATAACCAGGCAGTGGTAGATATTAACTGGTACTTCTGTCTCCAGGACTTGCAGGAGGAGTACGGGTTGAAGAGCAAGGCGACAGTGTTGTCTCGCAATGTCTGGGACATCCTTATGTTACTGCCTACAAACCCACACATCGCGACACAGTTCCATGACTTCAAGTCTGACGTGAGTGGGGGAAAGTATTCTAGGGCAGGGGTTCCCAAACTGGGGGCTGGGGGGGCCGCCATGTAGTTCAAGGGGGTCCCTTGTAAACATACACAATTATTTGTGAAACACTAAGTTGGGGGGTGAAGGTGAACATTTTGGGGGGTCTTGAGCTGAGAAAGTTAGGGAATCCTTGCTCTATGACATCAAAGTAACAAGAATAATAAGTCTTATTTATTTGGAAGGCATGTTATATTTGGAATAACAATTAGGTTCATGGATTGCATAGGTAGTATTTGCTTGTAAGTGTATATCTGTGGTCTTCATATCCAGTATGCAGTGTTTTGCTTGCCTGAAAAATTATGGGCAATGCAGCTCCTCGGTAAAGTTTAGACTCTCAGAGCAAAAGCCCTCAGGTGAGACACTCTTGTTGATGTTCGAGTTGGGGATGGCAATGATAGCAAGGTAGAGTTTCAATATCTACTATACACTGGTATGTTCACACTGACACACACACACTCACTGAATATTTAAATGTTTCGGAATGTGTGCTTTTTATTATGGATGTCTGTGTATGTTTGAGAAGAAAACCAAGTAATTGTCATTAGTTGTAAAAAAAACTTAAAACCTTCCAATTGTTGACCTTGCACAGTGAATGTATGGGCAGCCAAGGAACATTGTGCGTACATGCATGCATGCGTGCGTGCATTTTATTGTATCAGATTGAATGTAGGATCAACCCTGACACTGTGTCTCTCACTGACAGGAGACTGAGGATGCAATCAAGTGGGACAACCTCCTGGACCGGTACAACGCACACAAGTTGATGTACTCACTTCAGGTGGTTGAGTCTCTGTCCCGGCCACTCCGAAGACGCAGGCGCTCTGTGGTACTTGTCAAAACGCTTCTTGATTTCTGTAATCGTCTGTGTTTTTAGCATATCATTTTAGGATTTGGTAGTGTACATGATTTGTCAAAAATGTGCCTGAGATTTGTTATTTATGTTGATAGCTGTTTCTAATTTAAAGTGCTACAACATGCTACATTTTGGTCGCAAAGATGCATTTCTTTCTCTTGCTTAGTGTTATGTTATTTAAACATTTTAAATGTTTGTTTTAAGTTAATTATTAAGTACTAATATATCCTTATTTTAATGTTATACCAATTTGATGTATTCTTAAGTTGTGTGAATTTTTAAATGCCTGTTAATAATATTGTTATATATTTACCGTCTTTTATTGTACATGGCTGTTAACTGGCTGGTGCTGGAGATATGGTGCCTTATATCTATGTCTACTACTAAAACAATATCAACAGCATTAATTAGTAGCCGCCTTGATCTCGCAGAGGGGGGGCTCAGGTTCCTGAGGATATAGGCACCATAGAAGTTTATTATTATAATTGCTAGTTGTTATTATGTTATCAGCACTGTGTATATGCTGTGTGATCCACAGCTGTCGTCAAGATCACAGTCGATGTCGACCCAGATGAGCATTGACTCCGACGTGTCACCAGATGAACAGGAGCAGCCGGAGCAGATCTGGAGCAAGAAGGTAACAGAGGACATCGGTATTCTCTTCTTTTTCTGCCTTCCCGTGGACAGAAATAGGAATGGAAATGATGTGTCCGTGCCCATTGTGTATATCTATTGAAAGCGTCTTATTCTCATGCAAAGACTTGTGACCAGAACTAGAGCACTATGTTTGTTATTACTGCATCCAGTTGAATGCATTAACTTTTTGGTTGTCTTCTGAAGAGCTGTGTTTTTAATAACATATGTGGAAAAATAAGTTATTAAAGAAAGGTTGTTAATTATTAATTTCCCTGCTGGTTGTGGGGGGGGGGTTGTTTAACAATAGTGGAAGATTGCCAGTGCTGGATGAAGGCAGATGATTTATGACCTCCTGTCTGTTTGTTTGCAGTTCATTACAAAGCAGGGTCTGAAGCACCTCTTCTCTGTCTTTCTCTGTGGGAGTCTGCAGACCAAAGATGGAGATCACTGGAGTGAGGTAAGAATTTAGGAGATATAGTTTATTGTGGGATTAATTAGAGGTTTAGCTAACTGAAAATAAACTGGCCTTCTGCATTTTAAGTTTGTACTGAATCCTGCTTTCTAGTGCTGTGACCTGTGATGTTTGCTGCAGAACCCTGGTCTGTTCCTGGTGATCTGTTATCCAGGTCATTTCATAAACACTGTCTGTATCCCATAACACAAACACACACACAACATAGGTACAGGTGTTTGAGTTGGCAGGTACAGGTATATGACCTGGCAGAGTTGGCAGGTACAGGTGTATGACCTGGCAGAGTTGGCAGGTACAGGTGTATGACCTGGCAGAGTTGGCAGGTACATGTATATAACCTGGCAGAGTTGGCAGGTACAGGTATATAACCTGGCAGAGTTGGCAGGTACAGGTATATAACCTGACAGAGTTGGCAGATACAGGTGTATAACCTTCCAGAGTTGGTAGGTCCAGGTATATAACCTGACAGAGTTGGCAGGTATAGGTGTATGACCTGACAGAGTTGGCAGGTACAGGTATATAACCTGGCAGAGTTGGCAGGTACAGGTATATAACCTGGCAGAGTTGGCAGGTATAGGTGTATGACCTGGCAGAGTTGGCAGGTACAGGTATATAACCTGACAGAGTTGGCAGGTACAGGTGTATGGCCTGGCAGAGTTGGCAGGTATAGGTATATAACCTGGCAGAGTTGGCAGGTATAGGTATATAACGTTGCAGAGTTGGCAGGTACAGGTGTATGACTTCAAGCTTGCATCAAAGTCACTCGCTCATGTCGGTCATTAGTGCCAAACTCTGCTGACTCCAACCACCTGTCTCCAGACACCTCTGTCCCTCATTGCCATATGCAGCTGTCCAGTCTCTAGTCCCACCTCTTCCTTTAGAGAATCAAGAAATATAAAGGCTGGTCTGCCTTGGCTTGTATAATATTCCATGTGCTGTTTGCCACAGGATGGTCCTTGAGCCTATTTCATCATTGTCTGTAGCAGTGGCCAACAACTCTGTCTCCTCCCCCATCACATTCACCATGTTGTCCTTGTGTCACCAGTGGCAGCAGGAGTGTCTGGCCTACCTGCTGCGTCTCGTCAGTCAGTTTGCTGTCATCCAGTCAGACATGGAGATGGGACAAGATGACGTGTTTGACGCCCAGGAGAGTCCCCGCAAGAAGATGAAGAAGGTGAAGGCCAGCGAGAAGACGGTCATCCCTCGACTCAATCAGGTGCGTCTCTCGTCATAAATTTAAAGCAAATCTGTATAAACTCAGAATACGGCCATATTCAATTTAATATTGGAGAGTCAATATTGAGTACAAGTAATCCATATGAAATGTAATTTATGCTATTTAGCATTGTTTGTAAGCTCTAAGTGTTCATTTAAAGCTACATTGGATGCAAAGTAAACATAATTAGTGATATTGTGATGTATATCTTGCATGGATATAAGAAAACTTTATCGACACTGGTTTTAAATGGTGATACTTTGATGTGATTTTAAAAAAGCTAAATATAAATTATGTAAAATTAAAATAAAGTGAAAATTTGGAATGCTTTGTTTTTTCGTTGTAATAATTTATTGTCTGTGTTGGATGAAGGCACTAGTCAAAGTTAATTTTGAAACCAATGTTTCTACCACTTACAGACAATGCTGTCCATGATCAAAGTGGATTCAGTTGTCAAGATTCTCATGACAATTCTCTACGATGCTGCAATGCCAAGGTAGGGTGTCACTCAAATAATTCAGTTGCCTTCAGCTATGTAGCCATGCTCAGGTTGCAGAACATACTACTTAAAATGTATTGGTATAAGATTTTATATTGACAAAAACTGCATTAAAATATATCGCTTGTTGGGTTAATTTAAGTACTGTTCTGAAAAACCCTGGTTTTTTTATGTGTTTATTTTATTTCACTTGTATTTCTCTGGCTTATAGTGTTCACTACAAGCAGTGGCCAACGACTTCCTGGGGTCGAGTGGAAGGTGAGAGCTTCTTACCATCACTGCATACAAACATACAATGTTAGACAGTAGCTGCAATCATAAGAAATGTGGCCTGCTTGGTTATTGTCACCATTGGGCCCTCCTTACTTGACACTTGTACTAACAAGGAATCAGTATTGATAGATTGATTGATACAGTATACAAATGAGACTTGTACATACATCAAGTATGCACACAAATGTACATTAAAATATAAGGATGACACAAGAATGTGCCAGCACTTATTTCCTTTGTGATCCTTAAGTAGCTAAGTCTGAGGTAAATATAAGGATGACACAAGAATGTGCCAGCACTTATTTCCATTGTGATCCTTAAGTAGCTAAGTCTGAGGTAAATATAAGGATGACACAAGAATGTGCCAGCACTTATTTCCATTGTGATCCTTAAGTAGCTAAGTCTGAGGTAAATATAAGGATGACACAAGAATGTGCCAGCACTTATTTCCATTGTGATCCTTAAGTAGCTAAGTCTGAGGTAAATTTTGAAGTCTCCAGTGAGCAGTGGTCAGTGTTGTTCATTGACAAAAGTACAGCTTTGTACCTTCAGATATTACTTTTGTACTGTACCAACGTACCAGTTAGCTCATGCTAGTCTTCATGTCTGTCGTACCAATGCACCAGTTAGGTTATACTAGTCTTCATGTCTTACTGTTGTACCAACGCACCAGTTGGGTCATGCTAGTCTTCATGTCTTACTGTCGTACCAATGCACCAGTTGGGTCATGCTAGTCTTCATGTCTTACTGTTGTACCAATGCACCAGTTAGCTCATGCTAGTCTTCATGTCTTACTGTTGTACCAATGCACCAGTTAGGTCATGCTAGTCTTCATGTCTTACTGTCGTACCAACACACCAGTTAGCTCATGCTAGTCTTCATGTCTTACTGTCGTACCAATGCACCAGTTGGGTCATGCTAGTCTTCATGTCTTACTGTCGTACCAACACACCAGTTAGGTCATGCTAGTCTTCATGTCTTACTGTTGTACCAACACACCAGTTGGGTCATGCCAGTCTTCATGTCTTACTGTTGTACCAACACACCAGTTGGGTCATGCTAGTCTTCATGTCTTACTGTTGTACCAACGCACCAGTTAGGTCATGCTAGTCTTCATGTCTTACTGTTGTACCAACACACCAGTTAGGTCATGCTAGTCTTCATGTCTTACTGTTGTACCAATGCACCAGTTAGGTCATGCTAGTCTTCATGTCTTACTGTTGTACCAATGCACCAGTTAGCTCATGCTAGTCTTCATGTCTTACTGTTGTACCAATGCACCAGTTAGGTCATGCTAGTCTTCATGTCTTACGCTCGTACCAACACACCAGTTAGCTCATGCTAGTCTTCATGTCTTACTGTCGTACCAATGCACCTGTTGGGTCATGCTAGTCTTCATGTCTTACCGTCGTACCAACACACCAGTTAGGTCATGCTAGTCTTCATGTCTTACTGTTGTACCAACACACCAGTTGGGTCATGCCAGTCTTCATGTCTTACTGTCGTACCAACACACCAGTTAGCTCATGCTAGTCTTCATGTCTTACTGTTGTACCAACACACCAGTTGGGTCATGCTAGTCTTCATGTCTTACTGTTGTACCAACGCACCAGTTAGGTCATGCTAGTCTTC
This sequence comes from Lamellibrachia columna, assembly GCA_963662155.1. NCBI lineage: Eukaryota > Metazoa > Annelida > Polychaeta > Sabellida > Siboglinidae > Lamellibrachia > Lamellibrachia columna. The sequence goes on from OY759262.1 coordinate 30,982,733, forward strand.
ATGTCTTACTGTTGTACCAACACACCAGTTAGGTCATGCTAGTCTTCATGTCTTACTGTTGTACCAATGCACCAGTTAGGTCATGCTAGTCTTCATGTCTTACTGTCGTACCAACACACCAGTTAGCTCATGCTAGTCTTCATGTCTTACTGTCGTACCAATGCACCAGTTGGGTCATGCTAGTCTTCATGTCTTACTGTCGTACCAACACACCAGTTAGGTCATGCTAGTCTTCATGTCTTACTGTTGTACCAACACACCAGTTGGGTCATGCTAGTCTTCATGTCTTACTGTTGTACCAACACACCAGTTAGCTCATGCTAGTCTTCATGTCTTACTGTTGTACCAACACACCAGTTGGGTCATGCTAGTCTTCATGTCTTACTGTTGTACCAACGCACCAGTTAGGTCATGCTAGTCTTCATGTCTTACTGTTGTACCAACACACCAGTTAGGTCATGCTAGTCTTCATGTCTTACTGTCGTACCAACACACCAGTTAGCTCATGCTAGTCTTCATGTCTTACTGTTGTACCAACACACCAGTTGGGTCATGCTAGTCTTCATGTCTTACTGTTGTACCAACGCACCAGTTAGGTCATGCTAGTCTTCATGTCTTACTGTTGTACCAACACACCAGTTAGGTCATGCTAGTCTTCATGTCTTACTGTCGTACCAATGCACCAGTTGGGTCATGCTAGTCTTCATGTCTTACTGTCGTACCAATGCACCAGTTGGGTCATGCTAGTCTTCATGTCTTACTGTCGTACCAACACACCAGTTAGGTCATGCTAGTCTTCATGTCTTACTGTTGTACCAACACACCAGTTGGGTCATGCTAGTCTTCATGTCTTACTGTTGTACCAACACACCAGTTAGGTCATGCTAGTCTTCATGTCTTACTGTTGTACCAACACACCAGTTAGGTCATGCTAGTCTTCATGTCTTACTGTCGTACCAATGCACCAGTTAGGTCATGCTAGTCTTCTTGTCTTACTGTCGTACCAATGCACCAGTTGGGTCATGCTAGTCTTCATGTCTTACTGTCGTACCAACGCACCAGTTAGGTCATACTAATCTTCATGTCTCGTTGTCATACCAGACTCACACAGTCTGTAACTCCAGAAATAAGATTTGCAGCAATATTGCTTAATCTCAGCCACATTGACATTTACACCGGTAGTCATAGTTAATTTATTCATTTATAATTATATATTTAATGAGTTTATGCTAATTTTAAAATGTATTATTACTAACAATAAATACTAAATTAAAATAAAGCAACTGGTCAAACCAAATGTAGGCATGAACAAGTTTTTGAAATCACATTTGCCTGGCAGGTCTCCACCCTTATTTAGGAATGTCCAATTTGGACACCTAATATTGATACATGTCTGTAATATTGTGCCTGTCTTCCCACAGTCGTGCACTACGCCTTCTCCTTCCTCGTGTCCTGGGCCTACTCGTGTGAGGACGTCCAGCCCGCCCTGTGCAACAGTGACAAGTTTTCAGCCTGGCTAAAGAGATTGACACTTCAGGCTCCAGAGGTGAGTTGGATATGTCTGTTGTAGATGATGGATTTTGTTGTTGCCTGAAAAAAATTTTTTTTTAAACTTCTGGAACCGCATAACACATTTTATTTTGAAGTATCTGTAATTTCATGTGGTTTACAGGATGAACATGTTTAGTGGGTTGTTAGTTCCCTGTGTTCCTATGTACATTCAATTCCCAAGTTTCTTTCCCTGTGTCAGCTTTTTGAAACTGTAATTTTAATGCTCTATGTCTAGTAATAATAACCTTGAATGCATGGTATTGATTGCATACTATTGTTGCATTACATATTAAAAGAATATTAAATACACTCAGCTTTCTCACAATTTCTATTTCAGACCAGTTGTATACATATATACAAATGTTTAAAAAGTTAAACATTTAAATGGTGTTAGATGAGCATCATTTACTTATCACTTTCATAGTTTCCCCCAAACCTGTTGCTGCCTGTACACTTGTCAGTTGTCGTAACATTGTGTTTGTGTCGTGACCCTTGCTGCAGCCCCCAGTGCGACAGGAGGCATGTCAGGGCCTGTACAAACTGTGTCTGGGCAGGGCGTCGGACGGGGAGACGGGCTACAGCTTCCTACTCCCCATCGTGGCCAGCCTACTCGTCTCCTTCCAAGACGCCCAGAGTCTCAAGCCAGCCAAGCGGGTAGGTGCCAGAAATAAAACAAACAACTGCCAATTAATAGAATTAGTAGCTGTAAACTGTAAAGCTGTAAACTCATTTACCCTACATGTTTTAAGGTTGGTTCAGCTCTTAGAAAGAACTTAAATTTGTTAGCTTACCTGTCATTTATAGCTGTTTTTCTGTAGGTAAAATGTCTCTTTCACTTTCTCCTTCACAGTGCCAAGAAGAAAAGGAGCCTTATGGACCGGGTTGCCGTGACTACTTCTGGTTGCTATGCCGACTGGTTGAGAACGTTACACCTGAAGATGCGACAAACAGTTGGCAACAGGTGGGGCATGTTCACGATCATGTTCACAATCCGTTTTCAAATGCATGATCATGTTCAAAAAACATTTTCATGTTCACAATCAGTTTCATAATATGCTCACAGGCATGTTCACAATCTACTTTTATGTTCATAATCATGTTCATGGTATACTTTCCTTTTAGTGGTTCAGTTATGTTTTTTATGCATAACATGAATACTAACATTTATACACACACAAGATGAGCCTGTTCTGCCATTTAGCAGATGGTGCAAAAATAAATCGATTTCCAGTGTGGAAATATTTTGGTATTTGAATATTTTCTGAGTTCATCTCAGCAAAGTACATTCAGAATCCATGTTTGTTACAAGCATATACATTATCATTCTAATGAATCATGAACTTGATGACTACGTCCAGGAGGGAAGTCTGGTCGACCTGAATGCCCTGGCCAGTCTACTGGCCGAGTGTATCTGTAGTCGAGACTACATCGAGAGGCGGGACTCGCCGGAAGATGACGGACTCATTGGTTTGATCACACTACTCACGGCCGTCATCAAGCACAACCCCCCATTCAAGTCTTCACCCGACGGATGTGTAAGTACCTCTCGTCTGTAGTTGCCCTCTACCTTTTCAGATACAGGTTTTTGTTAACATTTGTGTTTAAATTGGTGGATAGAGTTGTTCCACAGCAAATGTCTTGCTTGATGCTTTCAAATGAGGTTGACAATTAAATTGCGCACTGCACTGGATAATATTTTCCTTCATCTTGAAAAAGCCTGGTTTTTAAACCTATTTGTAACACACATTTTTCCTGACTTTCACAAATTGCTGTTTTACATGAATGCAAAAATGCAACCTAACAAATTCCATCTTGCAAAATATTTTCAGACCTATTTTCCGAAAACATATTCCTCCAGCAAAAAATTTACTGTTTTACAGTAACCAAACACTACTGTCTGTCTATTTCCTAAATTGACAGACTGTGCCAGTTCTAACCTCGTGTGTCTCTCAACAGACGTTCATGGTGAAGATGTTTTGGTGCCTGTTTGCACTGCCATCACCAAAGCAGCGCCACTACCCAAAGTGTAAATCACAGATGTCGCGCTCTGCGACCTACGACCTGCTGATCGAGATGGTCAAGAATAGTCTCAACAACTACAAGGTTCTTCACGAATTGGTCTTGAAACAGCACAATAAAGGTATGATTGCACCGTTAGGATGTAATTACAGCTTTGTATCCACTTCACCATTTTATCTTTCCTGTTGTGGTCAATGCATTTGGATTATGCAGCAACATTTAGTTCATGTCTCATGCTGTGCAGGTCTACAAACTGAGCATGAATTATAGGGCTAAACATAGCACCTGCTAGGGCCAGTAACTTTTGACTGAAGCTGTGGGATTAATGAAAATTAATTGATAAGGGTGAGATTCATGGGTTCTCATTAAGTGGCTGTAGACAGTTGCCTACTGCCTTTAGAAAATGAGAACTTTTTGATGGAGGTCTACTAATGTGTTCCACATGCATAACTTTGCATCATTCACCTGACGTTTGTCTCTCTGGAAGGTAACACAGTTCAAGTCTAGAATACAGTATTTTAAAGGTGGACTTGAAGTTTTGTACGATTCAGTAGATACAATATATTAATGAATCTTTCAATGAGCCTTATATGTGTTTTGTCAATATGTATTTAGGAGTAAGTTACTGGTGGTTTTGAAAGATAAAAGTGGTGAGAGTAAACATGTCCACTAATGTAGACAGATTTACTTGGTAATAATGTAACATATACTTAGTTTTTTTTTTGGATACACATTTTTTGAAGGTGCGGTTTGTTGTTTGACCTGTAATAAAGCAAACTATTTAAAACAAAAAAATCACTTGCCTTCATGGCCTTGACAGATTCACACGCGTCGTACACTTGGGACAACTGGCCTCATGAGGAGGAAAGGTCAAAGTGTGGCTACGTTGGTCTGACCAACCTTGGGGCAACCTGCTACATGGCGACCTGCATGCAGCATCTCTACATGATCCCCCAGGCCCGGCGGTCCGTCCTCGAAGCCAAGGTCAGTGTGTGTCTCTGGAGGGGGAGGGAGGGAGGGAGGCAGGAAGGGGGAGGGAGGGAGGGAGGTATGCTGGGCTAGGAAGTCATCACAGTGTGATTGTTTGCTTATATTGAATCTTTCATTACTCCTCTTCACTCAAACTTTTTGCTTTACCTGTCCTCTTTGTGCCTCGTGGCCTGTACGAGTGCAGTGTTCCTTCTCCACTCCAGTTGGCTCTGTCTGTGGCCACCTGTTTGGTATAGTTCCATGTCTGTCACCCCAGTGGTTGCCGTTGTTTTTCTAGCTGTTTGCAAAATGGAACAAAAGGCCGATGGTTCCAAATCCCTTCATATTCTATTACTGGTTTTCATGATTTACTCTTCCCTTGTGGGCTCCATTCCAATGTTGAATGCACTGATGTGAAAAACAAGTATGTGCGAATTATTTGAGATTTTCCATGAAATTGGTATTGTGCATATCTTATGTATGTGCATTAAAATGTTACATACAATGTTACATACAATGTTACATACAATGTTACATACAATGTTACATACAATGTTACATACAATGTTACATACAATGTTACATACAATGGTACATACGATGTTACATACGATGTTACATACGATGTTACATACGATGTTACATACGATGTTACATACGATGTTACATACGATGTTACATACGATGTTACATACAATGTTACATACAATGTTACATACAATGTTACATACGATGTTACATACAATGTTACATACAATGTTACATACAATGCAGCACACAGTATTTAGTTGTTTTGGAGCTGCATCTATCAACATCTTTGAAGTGAGAACTGCACAGGCAAAGAGGGAGTATACAGTACAGGGGTAGAGACAGTGGGCGGGGGTAATGTGTATGTTTTTCTTTACCTGAACTGAGAGTATCAATATTTATTTTAGACAGATATTTTGTTACAGTACTGATAAATGTAATTATAATGTTATCTCCCGGTTACTCCTGCAATGAACCTTTCGCTGCTACTTTGTCATGTGTCTTGATGCTACAAGACTGTGTAAACCTATAAGTCGTACTTGTCTGCAGTGTGCCAAGGGAAACAAGAATGAGGGCACGTTGTTGGAGCTGCAGAAGATGTTTGCCTACCTCCTGGTGAGTTTGCCTACACACATGCTTCGGATAGAATTTTTAGGTAACCAGCATTAGTAGGCAAATATAAAACCAGCCTGAGAAATGACAAAAGAGTGCTTGTTTCATTTAGAAAATTATGGTGATTTGCAGCCAGCAAAGTTGAAGCAAATCATTTGCCAATTGAGAATTCCTTGGATGTTAAAAATAAAAAAATTTGAAAGTTAGTTTAGTCCACTTCTCTTGTTGCTGTAGTTTACTTAACATTCTAATATTATTGCTGTTGCTGATAGCATTATACATATTAATCTGGTAATAGTTAGTACTGTATTAAAATCACTTCTGTAAAGATTGTATTGTACAGGGATATAAAAATGCATGAGATTTCTTTCTGCCAATTTTTCTAACATTGTATTTATCACAGATGTTTCCTGTATTCTCGTATGTCAGAAAATAAACACCAGTATTATTATTATTAATACTTAGATCAGAAAATAAACACCAGTATTATTAATACTTAGATCAGTGGGTGTGATCTACATATTTGAGTTGTGCACTGTGTAGTCGTCTCATATTGTGTCATGTTCTGTGCCCCAGGAGAGTGAAAGGAAAACCTACAACCCTCGCAGCTTCTGTAAGGTCTACACCATGAACCACCAGCCACTGAACACGGGCGAACAGAAAGACATGACAGAGTTCTTCCAGGATCTCATCAGCAAGCTAGAGGACATGGGCATTGAACTAGTATGTTATGCATCTCTTTATGTTACGTATATTACAGGTTTTGCAGTCAATCAATCATCAAATTTATAATACGCCACTCCAACAGTCATGGTGACACACCATATTTATGCAACAACCAGCACAAGTCCGATGTAGTAGAGAATTGAAACAGGCCAAATAAATGACTTTTTTATTGCAAAGTGGACTGCTTATCTCGCAGCCACTTTGGGAACAACATTAACAGGAATGTGAGCTCCTCAAAGCAACGATACACCATATTTCTGTTCTAGTAATTTTGTGAATTGTTGAACTTTTCTGCACATCCCTCCCTCCTCCCTCCCTCCCTCCCCCTCCTTCCCCCCTCCCTCCCTCCCTCCGTCCCCCCTCCCTCCCTCCCTCCCCCTGTGTGTAGTACATACACATATCTATCAGTTCCCCAATATATTACATGATGCCCAGTCTTAGTTATAGTCAGATACCGTTTGTTATCTCACTACTACGCATCTGACATAGTATTGTGTATGTGTGCACAGGTGTGTATGGTTTAGGGGTGTTTCAGGTATCTTACAAAGTTAATTCACCTTAAGTTGCATGATACAACTGTTCTCTGTTGTCTTTCAGAAAACGCTGGTGAAGAGTTTGTTCGGTGGGGTCATCACAAACAATGTCGTCTCATTAGTGAGTTGTCTGTCTTTTGTCAGATCATGCCTTGTTTCCGTTACTTCTAAAATTGCTGTGCTTTGATGTGTTTTATGAAACTGTGCTAATGATAACAAATTGATGCAGAATGTTTTGGCTTTTTTATTATGTTTTTAGTTGGCTAAACATCAGTTACACAACATAGATTTCAAGAATGTATGCAAATAGCAAACGTGATGCTATGTAATTAAGTTGTTATTCTGTTTCTGTGTATTTATTATTAATACTGTGTATTTATTATTGTGTATTTAGTATTAGTATCATCTTTAGTCAGATTCAGAATCCACAAACATATACCTAACATTAAAGGTACATAATAAAAAATTATTTAGTGAAATAATAACTGCAGTGTATAACAAGGTAACTTGGGATGGTTCTGATTGCAGGATTTGTTCGGTTCCTCCGTGATCAGATCTTCATCTTCAGAATCTAACAATAGTTCAGAAGTTGTGTAACAGCTATGTTATTCAAATAGCAGTTTAATTTAATGAACAACTATATTTGCAGTGCAGCTATGTATATTTATGTTGTAACAATATCTGTTGTTGCAGGATTGTCCACACGTCAGTCGAAACAAGGAGGAGTTCTACACAGTACGCTGTCAAGTAGCTGATCTCAAGAACCTCTATGTGAGTGGAACCTCCTTCATTTGAATGTTGTGGCAACAAATGACTGGTGATGTTAGCTAGAATAATCCGTAATTCCAATTATCAGTTAGTAAAAGTAATTAGTTCAGTGACTTATGTTGTCAGCAAATAGTAATTTGTCAGACTTACATCAACCATCAGTCAGCTAAAGTAATCTGTCAGACTTACATCAGCCATCAGTCAACTAGAATACTCTGTCAGTTCAGTTGCTTTTGTCATCAGTTAGCAAAATGAATCTGTTCCACGACAAACTACCTGCATATAAACCAGTGTAGATATTTCCTCCAAGCATGTATCAGCAGCTAGTTTTTTTAAATTGTTTTGTTAAGAAACGGTAAAGGTACAATGTGTGCTGTGTGTGCAGGAATCTCTAGACGAGGTGACAGTGAAGGACATGCTGGAAGGGGACAACATGTACACCTGCTCTAAGTGTCAGAAGAAAGTCCGTGCAGAGAAACGGTACGCAGCATTTACTCTTTACCCCTTGGTCCATTGTGGGGTTGTGGCTGCATCACTTAATCTGTTCCGCCCTCTTGATGATTTGTCTCCATCCAAGGTGATTTTCTGCCACAATCTTTACCTCTCAGCTGCTCACCCTTAGCACAAGCGATCTCGCTTAACACTATCCTAATAATCTTAATAATTATTTACTTAAATCCGCTATATTAAGAATCAACGTTATTATTATTGTAGTCTGTACACTTAATGGAGTAAGGTTTATTGGTTCTAGATTATATTACTGTTATGTGCATATTTTTTAAGGTGGTGGTGAACTGATGTTTTTGGCACCCAGTGTTTTTATATTATCATAAGCCAGTTTAATCCAGACGAGTAATGCTCATCAGTTTTTGTTAATTATGTTGTTTGCTGGTTGCAGAGCATGCTTTAAGTGCCTGCCAAAGATCCTGTGTTTCAATACGATGCGCTACACATTCAACATGGTGACAATGACGAAGGAGAAGATCAACACGCACTTCTCCTTCCCACTCCGTCTAGACATGGCTCCCTACATGGAGAAGAACCTGATCCGCAAAGACAGACTCCAGGGTGAGCTTGTCTCTTCATCCATCTGTCTGTGTATTTAAGAATTAAAATTAATTAAAACCTTTCCAGGCCATATGGCGGGTGTTTAAATATACAAAGTCTGATCGCGGTTTTTTTTTTTTGTCGTAAGATCATGTCATAGTATAGAGTATGTATGTCATAGTATAGAGTATATATGTTCTAAGACTTGTAACATCTTCAGTGCAAACATTTTTGATAATGTCAAACATAATTTTATCATATAAACAATCACACTATGTACCTATGATTGAAACCTACCATTGCCAAGGAAGCTAGATTGCAGCCCAGGACAACACTGCCAATAGCAGGATTCCAAGTGGTTCTTGCCATGTGCAGCTGTTTTTAAAAAGTATAACATTTGTAGTAAAATTAAGGTTTTCACGATGCGTAAAAACAACACATTTGTGAGACACTGAACATGTCTTCTTGATAGTGTAGTTGATTTTGAACTGCGCATTCTTCAAAAGGGTGGCTGTGGTGCAAAGTTATTTCTGTGCCACACAAGATTGTACACGCACATGGAAGTAGTTCCGTCAGTCGAACAGGCACTCAGAAATTGCTCACTTTTCAGATGATGGAGAGATGTCAGATAGTGGGAATGAGGCAGAGGAGGAGACAAACTACGAGCTGATTGGTGTGACCGTGCACACGGGGACGGCAGACGGTGGCCATTACTACAGCTTCATCCGGGATCGACTCAGTCAGAATGAAATGGGCCAGGATAAATGGTCAGTGACAATTTTTTTTCGTTTCATTTCTTTGACACATTCTAAAAAAATTGTCTACTGGGTGTGATTGTGCAAATTAGCACCTGTTCAAAATTGGTATAGCCGCTTGCATTTAATGACATTTTTTTATTTTATTGCATCTTTTTCAAACTGGTAAAGCATTTCCAAACAGGGTCATGGTTTGAGTATCCAATAAATAGCGAATAGATGTATATGAAAAATATCATCCTTTGAAAAAATACCTAATTGATTGAAAAAATTACCTTGTGTGCTTTACAAGGACTGCAGTGTTTGACAACAATTTTAATAGATAGTAGGGCAGATGCAAGTATATATTGAAAAAGATTTCTTAAAGAAAATAATTGTGTTTTGACACTGTTGAGCTGAAGAGAATTGTCTGTTGCAGGTATTTATTCAATGACGCTGAAGTGAAAACATTTGACCCATGCCAGATTGCGGCAGAATGTTTTGGCGGAGTGATGACGGTGCGTGTTGTTTAATTAGACAACCTGATTATTGGGTGCATGTAAGACTGAAATGCATATCAACAAGGAGATATAGTTGTCTAGTTTCGTCGCCAAGTAGATTTTTAGTTGTCGTTTCATTTAGGGAGGTACAGTGGTGAGAATGTTGGGCTCACTCGAGAGGGGTTTGAATTCACTTTGCAAAGCCTGGGCAATGGCATTTACTGCTTCAGTTACTCAGCAGTATAAATGAGTACCTGACTATAGACAGTTGTGAATATATGTGAACAAATAGTCTTTGCATAGTAATTGCAGCATGGCTGAATGTTACCTAGAGAATTTGCATTGGAATGAACAAGTCTGACGGGGATGAAGTGTAAAGTGCTTTGAACAGTCCTAAGGACTGGTTACTGTGCATAACATCTATATGGGATGTTACTGTGCATAACGTCCCATTTAGACTCTTGATTCTTATGTATTAACTTTGCATATTCAATTATGTTTGTGTTCTGTTTAAGACACTGCACCATGGGTAACTGTGTTATTTCTGCTTCAGAGCAAAACGTATGACTCCGTGACAGACAAGTTCATGGACTTCTCCTTCGAGAAGGTGATTAATTACATTTACTGTAACATCCAGCAGTTAAATCATGGCTGCAAGTTAACACTGGTCTGGCGGCCAATGGCCAGTACTTTTGCAATCTGACTAGTTGCGTTTGTCAAGTTGCCAGCCCATGTAGCTTGTGGTTTTTACAGCCTCCAGCATCATAATTTTGAGAAGAAAAAAATTTCATTAATAATTTTTTTTTTATCTCGATGTGAATTCTGATATAGCAACTGAACGGCTCCACTAATGATGGCAAAACAGTAGATAGTGATGAAGAGACAAACAGTGCAGACTATGCTTAAGAGATGGACAGTGTTTAGTAGTGACCACTCTGATATATGGTGTAATGCTGCTGACCCATATAATTTTTTATTTTGATGAAAATAAAAGACCTTAATAGGGTTCTCATAGCTTCATTTAACAGTCAATAATTTTTTCCAGCGCAGTGTCAGGGCTGAGTTAAATGCAGCAAATCATTCATTTGTGTATATATAATAAATTTGCAATTGAACCACACCAAACAATCAAAGTGTCGCTAACTCTTTGTCCTGCGATGACGGTTTCAGACAAATAGCGCGTACATGTTGTTCTACGAGCAAATGTCACCAGAGAGACAGAGTGGGTGTGACACGGACCAGACGGCTGGCTCTGGTGATGAACAGAAGGCCGTAGCTGAGAGGAAGGTTGAGTGTAGTGAACCGTGCAAGTTCAACGTTGAACTGTCGAAGGAGCTGGCGGATGTGAGCAGGAGTCTTCTTTCTGACCTCATAGCTGAATATTGTTGCATGTTATTTGTAATTCTTAGAATACGGCCATTGGATTCCACTTATGCGTGTGTAATGTCAATGGCACAAACATACATGTGTGGGAAACCTCAAGAAATATTTTAATATATATTTATAAGTACGTAATTATATGTATTGTATACATATGTGTGTTTGTACTTATTGTATGTTTGCAGTGGATTTGGGAAGACAACATGCACTTTCTGCAGGATAAAAACATCTTTGAGCACACATACTTTGGGTGAGTGGTATTTTCTGGAAACGACGCAGAAACCATGTGTGCATTGTCCACCAGTTGGTAACATTATTTAACATAATTTGCAGATTTTAGAAATTGTAGCTATAAAATGGTGCTGCCCATTTACGATGCAGTTTTGGCCACACATGTCACAGCAGTAGCGAGATCATAGTCCTTCTACATCCCTATGTCGTGTCAGTTATAGCTTCATGTGGCAGATGTGTGGCTACATCCCTATGTCGTGTCGGTTGTAGCTTCATGTGGCAGATGTGTGGCTACATCCCGACGACTCTGAAGAAAAACAGCCCAGAGGAGGCCGTGTCACTGATGGCCGCCCAACTGAGCACCTCATTCGTGCTTGAGACACTTATTCATGCCAAGGAGAAGGTACTAACAACATTTCCACTACAAACTTTTTTGTGGTCCCTTGTTCTGATAATGACTTTTGTGCATCCCTGTTCACGTTTATGCTTATGATTCTGTTATGCCTCTAGCTAAGGTTACTGAGGGTATAGGCACTATAGAAGTTCATTATTATTGTTTACTGTAACATATTTCAAAGAGCATCTGAGATAGCAATACAGTGTTACTTATTTCAGTGATAAAACTCAGAGGAATATTTCTATGGAGTACTAAATTAAATGTACGTGTCTCTTACTTCCAGCCGACCATGCTGCAGTGGATTGAACTACTGACGAAGCAATTCAACTCTTGCCACAGTGCTTGTGAGGTAGGGATCACTTTTCATGTGACACCTAGGAAGTTTGTTGTTGCAATTATCTATGTAAGCATCCTCTGTAGAATTTTTGTTTTTACAAATTATGTGTAAACGTTGTCAGTAATTTAATTAACATTACCTTTAGTATTTTAATCTAAACAAGGCTAACATTTTGTCGTCTACGAATTCGCTAAAAATATTCTGGAAAATATGATAGCAGTTATCAATATAGCCCGGCTGTTGTTGTGCTAACACACAGATTCCAGGAAATTGCATGAAACAATTCAATGACAATGTGAGATATCAAAACTACTATGAATTATTGCTAGGCACAGAAATATGTCATGGTACTTTAAATATGAATCGGGTTAGAATGTGCCGTGTCCTGTTTCCAGTGGTTCTTGAATACGATGGCAGAGGACGATTGGTGGCCGCAACAGATCCTCATCAAGTGTCCCAACCAGATGGTCCGGCAGGCAAGTGTCTCACTTCTAGCCTGTATTTATGACCATTCTTGTGTTAAAACCAACTCGGTGTTACGTAAACTATTCACACAATACATATTTGGGCATCAACTAACCTGATTCGCGATGGGCTAAATTAGTTGAGCATGGAGTTTTAAGGCCACTTTTGACTAGTCCAAGAGGTGGTCATATCACCAAGGTTCAAATGTTTATAACAAGTCAAGATGCTGTGATCATGCATTTTACATTTTGTATTGTTTATCCTATTTGATCCCTACTTGTAGTTATATCATTCAATGATTTTATCCGTTAATGTAATAAGTATGATCGCCTGGGTGTATGGATCAGTATGATTGCCTGGATGTATGGATCAGTATGATGGCCTGGGTGTATGGATCAGTATGATCGCTTGGGTGTATGGATCAGTATGATGGCCTGGGCGTATGGAGCAGTCTGATAGCCTGTGTGTATGTATCAGTATGATGGCCTGGGCGTATGGAGCAGTATGATAGCCTGTGTGTATGGATCAGTATGATAGCCTGGGCGTATGGAGCAGTATGATAGCCTGTGTGTATGGATCAGTATGATAGCCTGGGCGTATGGAGCAGTATGATAGCCTGTGTGTATGGATCAGTATGATGGCCTGGGCGTATGGAGCAGTATGATAGCATGTGTGTATGTATCAGTATGATGGCCTGGGCGTATGGAGCAGTATGATAGCCTGTGTGTATGGATCAGTATGATAGCCTGGGAATACGGATCAGTATAATGGCCTGGGCATATGGATCAGCATTATGGCCTGGGCATATGGATCAGCATAATGGCCTGGGCATATGGATCAGCATAATGGCCTGGGCATATGGATCAGTATAATGGCCTGGGCATATGGATCAGTATAATGGCCTGGGCATATGGTTCAGTATGATTGCCTGGGCGTATGGATCAGTATGATGGCCTGGGTGTATGTATCAGTATGATTGCCTGGGCATATGGATCAGTATAATGGCCTGGGCATATGGATCAGCATAATGGCCTGGGCATATGGATCGGTATAATGGCCTGGGCGTGTGGATCAGTATAATGGCCTGGGTGTATGGATCAGTATGATTGCCTGGGCATATGAATCGGTATGATGGCCAGGGTGTATGGATCAGTATGTGAGTGAAATATGAAGAGGCAGTAATTAATTGACCATGTACCATGTGTTATCCAGATGTTCCAGCGATTGTTGATCCACGTCATCAACCAACTGAAGACTACACATTCCAAGTGGTACCTCTACCCACTGTCTGAAAGGTGCGTCTTCAGACGTGTACACACACGCACACGCACACGCATGTACATACATGTAGATTCACCGGCCTGTATACTTCGTCAAATGTTTGCCTTCCAGCTGAGGCCCCAGCTTTGTGCTTCACCCATAATGTACCATTCCAATATAATTGTTCATGTTCATGACCCCAGTTTGAAAAGTCAGAAAACATGCTTTCTTAGTTACTACTTAATCAGACCCGTATTTGATGATGATGAAACAGTTACAAAACTAGACATTAGTCAAGCATGTGTGGCCTTAAAATCTTCTTTTCTTAGTTTGTGTTTCTCATCCTACTTTGTGCAACTTAATTTATTATCTTCTTCCACTGTCTCTATTTACCCGTGTCATTCACATGCATGCACACACGTACGCACACATGCATGCACGCACACTAGTATGTATGTGTGTGATATTCTTTTAAGAAATGCATTCCTTGTTTGTTGTCTTGCAGTGATGACTTCGACGAGGAGGTGGTCGAAGTGGCAGCCATGGGAAACAAGTCCTGCGTAACTAGATTCATCAAGAAGATGCTGGCCATTGTAAGTGCAAAGTCTTATATGAGACATATTGAAAGTACAGGTGAATGAGCCATTGAGTAGATGAAACCATAAGTAAAGCCAATGATGCACTACAGTTGTGTAGCTTAACGATGCACTACAATGATGCACTACAGTTGTGTAGCTTAAAGATGCACTACAGTTGTGTAGCTTAATGATGCACTACAATGATGCACTACAGTTGTGTAGCTTAAAGATGCACTACAGTTGTGTAGCTTAATGATGCACTACAGTTGTGTAGCTTAATGATGCACTACAATGATGCACTACAGTTGTGTAGCTTAAAGGTGCACTACAATGATGCACTACAGTTGTGCAGCTTAATGATGCACTACAATGGTGCACTACAGTTGCGCAGCTTAATGATGCACTACAATGATGCACTACAGTTGTGTAGCTTAATGATGCACTACAATGATGCACTACAGTTGTGTAGCTTAATGATGCTCTACAATGATGCACTACAGTTGTGTAGCTTAAAGATGCACTACAATGATGCACTACAGTTGTGTAGCTTAATGATGCACTACAATGATGCACTACAGTTGTGTAGCTTAATGATGCACTACGATGATGCACTACAGTTGTGTAGCTTAATGATGCACTACAGGTGTGTAGCTTAAAGATGCACTACAATGATGCCCTACAGTTGTGTAGCTTACAATGATGCACTACAGTTGTGTAGCTTAATGATGCACTACAGTTGTGTAGCTTAATTATGCTTTACAATGATGCACTACAGTTGTGTAGCTTAAAGATGCACTACAATGATGCACTACAGTTGTGTAGCTTAATGATGCACTACAGTGATGCACTACAGTTGTGTAGCTTAAAGATGCACTACAATGATGCCCTACAGTTGTGTAGCTTACAATGATGCACTACAGTTGTGTAGCTTAATGATGCACTACAATGATGCACTATAGTTGTGTAGCTTAATTATGCTTTACAATGATGCACTACAGTTGTGTAGCTTAAATATGCACTACAATGATGCACTACAGTTGTGCAGCTTAAAGAAGATATGGAACTATCCTTGAGAATACATGGAAATCATTACAACTGGATGTCATGATCTAAAGAAGAGGCATGCTACACTTGCTGCCTCCAACTTCGAGTTATTGTAATGTATTTGCTGTAGCTTGTAGTTATTGTTAAGCTGTAGCTTGTAGTTATTGTTAAGCTGTAGCTTGTAGTTATTGTTAAGCTGTAGCTTGTAGTTATTGTTAAGCTGTAGCTTGTAGTTATTGGTAAGCTGTAGCTTGTAGTTATTGTTAAGCTGTAGCTTGTAGTTATTGGTAAGCTGTAGCTTGTAGTTGCTAAGCTGTAGTTTGTAGTTATTGGTAAGCTGTAGTTTGTAGTTGGTAAGCTGTAGCTTGTAGTTATTGTTAGTGATCTGTAAAAACAACTGTGTTCTTTGAGGTAGAAATGTTAATGATAGTTGAAACCAAATGTTTGCCCTGTTTAGATTGACCACGGGTCCAAGCCACACTGCAAGTACTTAACAGAGTACTTTGCCTTCCTCCACGAGTTTGCCAAGATGGGAAGCAACGAGTCCCAGTTCCTGTTGCGGATCAACGCCATCTCAGTGATGGTCACGTTCTTCATGAGTCACAAGGCGCAGGAGAACTATGTAAGTGACATGTTTGTGTTTACTTACATATCCTCTTTGTGCCCAAGGATGGCACGTAAGGCTTGCTGAAGATCTCACCAGTTCCCTCTGTGTTGGGCTCTCCTTGCCACAATGCATGGAATGTTCTTGTGAACATTAATTAAGTGTATTTACCCTCTTGAACGTGGAAACTGACACAAAGGTTAATTCCATATTTGTACGGGTGAATGCTCCAAGGGTGTATATAATACATCACCCCAGGTGAACCCACCGGCACGAATATGAGATTAAGCTTTGTTCCAGTTACCACGTCAACCAGTGAGGTTTAATAGTACAGGTGAGTGTGTATGCTTAAAGTAGCTATATCGTCTAAAATGTCTTACTTTATAACCAGTGAGGTTTAATAGTACAGGTGAGTGTGTATGCCTAAAGTAGCTATATCGTCTAAAATGTCTTACTCTATAACCAGTGAGGTTTAAAAGTACAGGTGAGTGTGTATGCCTAAAGTAGCTATATCGTCTAAAATGTCTTACTTTATAACCAGTGAGGTTTAATAGTACAGGTGAGTGTGTATGCCTAAAGTAGCTATATCGTCTAAAATGTCTTACTTTATAACCAGTGAGGTTTAAAAGTACAGGTGAGTGTGTATGCCTAAAGTAGCTATATCGTCTAAAATGTCTTACTTTATAACCAGTGAGGTTTAAAAGTACAGGTGAGTGTGTATGCCTAAAGTAGCTATATCGTCTAACATGTCTTACTTTATAACCAGTGAGGTTTAATAGTACAGGTGAGTGTGTATGCCTAAAGTAGCTATATCGTCTAAAATGTCTTACTTTATAACCAGTGAGTTTGTCTATGTTTTGACTGCAGTTTCACTGACATTTACATCAGTAGAAAAAAGTTTATATTCTGTAGTCTGTTAAGACACAGGCAGTGCTACCTGCCAGTTATTTTTAACTGTTACTATTGGTCAAGGAATTGTGATAATAATTGAATTATGATAGCTGCAGATGCAACTAATCCAAACAAATTCCTCGACTTTTTCAAACTATCTCTAGAATGATTGCGTCCGTTTGTTTCGTTTATAGCATTGTTCACCTTCTGTTTGCCAGGTGGAGATTGTGTCTGATGATGATGACGACGACGATGATGACATCATGTTGACGGACGAGAAGTACCGACCACAGTCTCTGGAGAAGATGATCGCGTTGATTGCGATGCTGGTTGACAAGTCGCGCGGTGTTGACAAACAGCTGCATGTGTCACAGAAGGACTACCACAGCATCGTTGGTGGCAAAGTAAGTCATGGTCCTACTACAACTGTTGCAGTCTTAAATTCTTGCAGTTTATATGATGCATGATGAAGATGTGATTTTTCCACTGATTGAAAGAGTTCATCATTTGAATGCTGATGGGATTTGTTGTGTAGTTTTCATAAAAATTCACTGATACAGGTTGTTGAGAAGATTATTGTCAGTGCACACAGTTAGCCTGCAATTGCTTGTGCATTTAGTGTAATAATAATCAAAAATGCTTGAAAAAATCACTTAGACTTTACAAATGGTGCAGCGAGATCAGCGATTTTATCACATATATGCGTATTTCAAATGCTGTCCCGCCTTGTTTCTTACAGGGTTTCCCGTTCCTGTACAATCAGATCCGCGATTGCATCAACATCCGCCAGACCTGCAACCTCATCTTCAGTCTGTGTCGCTGGAACGAGAGGCTCGCTGTTGTCGTAAGTATTGTAGAAGTTACACCACCTATACATAAACTATAATCCACAGCGCCTAAGAGCAATCTATGTTCTATTCACAGGTAAATGTAACCTACAGTGCTAATATATACACTTGAATCAGTTTACCTGATATTTTCTCTACTTGCTTTCTATGTTACACCATCATGGCTGCAGCTTTTGCAGATCTAGTTCTGCAACTTGCAGTGACCTATTGATATTGATACTAACCCATTAACCGTTCTTTACAGATAGTGCAGATGATATTTGGGGCCATCTCAAGACTGGGTGCTGAGGTGAGTGGTCTTGAGAATAATTATCCTGAAAACAACATAGGGAATGATAATTGATCAGTAGTTTTACTTGTGAATTTAGTAATATGAACACATTTCCTTGTAATCTGCTTGCACAGTGTCAGACCACTATTGTCAGAGTTCTGTTGTCTGGGATCAATGGGGCATAGCAACAAAGGATTATGGAAAACTCAGGAACTTTCATCATGGGAGTGAAGATTATTTTTTTACTGTGTCATCATGTCATGTAAAATCAAGGAAATCAGTTGTTATAGTTATCATTTTTGTCAGGAATAGTAGTATTCAGTCGGGGATCTTTATGTTAATGTTCTTTATGGACGTTACAAAAATGGAAAAATGTCTATGTTTGTTCTTTGTAACCATGTGTATGCCTGGTGTATTGTATACAGAGTCAGCCGTTCTTCAAGCTGTTGTCCATGCTGGTGGAGTTCATCGGGGGTCCACCCGGCATGCCTTCCTTTACTCGCTACGTCCTGCAGAAGTTCTGGGAGGTGAGTGACAACTGGGTTGAACCCAAGGAGACAGATGGGCTGAGAGGGCATATGTTCTCGGATGCCAGGCGTCCCTGGTGCCAGTGGTGTCTCACTTCAGCGATATCACTGAGGTGTCTAAAAATATTATACAGAATGCTTCTCCAATCAGTAATACAAGCAATGCCAGACTCTATCAGTCCTGTCCAGCAGTATCTAATGTGTCACTTTAACATATTCGTCCTTCTGTTGACAACATTGTATATCAATTTTGAGATTGCCGAACCCTTTGGTTTTGATGTGCTTTGGAGCTTGATTTCCTAGGATTTTTGCACCATATAAGTGTTTGTATTGTACTAATGAGTGTGTGTTCCTAGGCGGCTGACTACTGCCCCCAGCAGTGTCTCGAGTGGCTGGCCATCCAAGTGACAAAGAACAAGTTTGCCCACGCTTGGACATTGCAGAACCTGGACGCATGGGTCGAACCTTTCCTGCTCGCACACAACAATGTCCGAGTTCGCAACTGTGAGTCTGCCTTAGTAATAGTGATAGTGACTAAACATCAGTTACACAGAATTTGTGAAACATGATTCGTTCAGAATGAATTATGCTGGATATTTGTCTGTACATTGGGGTATGTTTACAGTTGAGATGCTGCTTTAAAAATACCATATTCAAATGTGAAACTCAACTTGAAGCAGCTATTTGTAGGTAAAGAGACGAGTCATATGTTACGTTTAGACGCATCACAAAACTTTTGCAGGTCTGGGCTTGTGTATTCTTTCATCTATTTCAAGGATATATCAAATGTTTCCGTAATGTTCTGGTTTAATTAACGAGTTTCTTTGGTGTATTTCAGCGGCTGCCTACCTGCTCATAGCCCTGGTTCCCAGCAGTACTTTCCGGCAGGCTTTCCGCACCACCCGAAGCATCCTCAGTCCACACAAAGATCTCGTCCCCGTAAGTACAATTGTCATGGTTTTATTTTTTGTAAAATAAGTTTTACTCTGGAAATGTTTAAGTACCATGCTTCTATCAGTGATGTTGTGGCTTAGTTTATCATTTACAGATTCCTTCTGAAGAAAATTTTACAGTTTTGCATTTCTGCACCTTAAAAGTTGTAAAAAAAAAGTTAAAAAGCAAGTTGGACAGATTGAAATGACTATCATTGGAAAACTAAAAATTGTTATCTGAGATATTTCTTGAACCAAACACAATGTGATAACTGACTGCTGTAGATGTGTTTATCATATCAGATGTGCTGTTTCATAGCTTAAAACCTCACTGCTTTTTTACACTAATATTTTGCAGGCAGATGGAAAACTTCATTATTTGATTAATGCAACAACAATAACGTATAAGGTTAACCTGGTTGCTATAAAACAAGGACTTGGCACTCTGTTACAGATGGGTGCGGATGCTGTGTCAGTTCTACACGAGATTTACAGTCACCTGCTTCGTCTCCTCGCTCGAGCTCGCCAGTATGTTGGTGAGTAAATAGCAGGGAGATGCTTGGCTGTTGTGGAGAAGCTGTCATGTGATTTCAGTGTTGATGTTGTCTTGTGATGCTCGCTTCAATGTATCATACTTTAGGCGAGTGGTCACTCTTGCTCGCACTAAGTAATCATCAAGGGAGTGCAAGAATCACTCAGTCCTGATTGGATCTGCATGGCAAACATACACCCCTTTGTTCGAAAGAAAGTCACATCCAGTAAATTAGTGCTGGCACATCCAGAATTGAGTAGTTAGGTCTATAGTGGACTTTGTGACTTTGCCCGTGCTTTCATTTTGAATAGCACTGCATATTTGTGTACATACAAATAACAGCTAGCTTCAGTGTGAGTTTCATATTTCAAGATCTCATGTTGTAGATAGACTGTTTACTGTGATTGACACAAACAATTCCCAGATGTGTAATTGTGTGTTTTCCTTTGCGCAGATGCCAGCACACACGGCACTACGAAGCTGGTGCCCTACTTTGCAGTGATGAACTACTGTCTACTATCACGCACAGAGAAACAAATGGTAAGTGCTTATTGTTTGCAATGTACAGTGGATGTTTTATTTAGTGTGCAGCATTGAGCTTTGGCTATGAGTCAGATCTTTTATTAAGGGAATTATTGTAGTAGTTTATTTTTTTCTCCAAGATATTGGTTACATAGTTGCAAAGTTGCAACCTGCTCAATTTTATGACACTGTAGTAACTTATATTATTATTATTGGAAGAAAAATCAGTATATTCTCATTACCACATTTGCATAATTTAAGTTGTGGGTTAAACATTACATGCATGTCTGTGTGTGTCTGTCTGTCTGTGCCTGTTTGTCTGTGTCCGTCCGTCCGTCCGTCCGTGTACCTATCGCTAGTCCTCCTACCCATCAACCATTGTCTGTTGCAGTTCTCGGCATACTTCCTCGACCTGTGGCAGCTGTTCCAGCCCAAGTTATCTGAGCCTCCTGTCTCCATGCACCACAACAAACAGGTGAGGTCTCCGTCCCAGACACGTCCATCCACCGGCAGTCTTCTCGTGTTTATCTTCTATAATTTATGTTCTAAACGGCAGCCAGCTTTACCAGCCTGTTGTCGTTTAACTTGTGAGAAATCATTTGGGTTCCAGTGAGATTTCCAAAATATTTCCACGAACATCTTATGCTCTAATGTAGTTATTATAATATCTGGTAGTGGTAGAAAGGTTTCTTGCTATGCGTTTTTACAATAAATATTTTAGTAACACAAAATCGACAGTTAAACAACATAGCCTTATCCTTCCCACATAAAAATTTAAAACAAGGGGGTAGATAGTGACACATCTTTTTCAAATACAGTTGCTAGCAACAAAGCTGATTTTTACATAATTCACTTACCTATATTCATTACTGAATGCCTAGCTCTAGTATACAAAACATTTAATGTTTTTAATTATGCTGCTTTAATGTGGACTTATTTTCATAACACACTGTTTTGCTCTGAGATAAGAAATATATGTTTCCTGAGCTAACTGAGCACACTGTGTTTGCTCCTAGGCTCTATTGGTGTTCTAACTGAATGCACTGTGTTTGCCCACAGGCTCTATTGGTGTTCTAACTGAATGCACTGTGTTTGCTCCCAGGCTCTATTGGTGTTCTAACTGAATGCACTGTGTTTGCCCACAGGCTCTATTGGTGTTCTAACTGAATGCACTGTGTTTGCCCACAGGCTCTATTGGTGTTCTAACTGAATGCACTGTGTTTGCTCACAGGCTCTATTGGTGTTCTAACTGAATGCACTGTGTTTGCTCCTAGGCTCTATTGGTGTTCTAACTGAATGCACTGTGTTTGCCCACAGGCTCTATTGGAGTTCTAACTGAATGCACTGTGTTTGCCCACAGGCTCTATTGGTGTTCTAACTGAATGCACTGTGTTTGCTCCTAGGCTCTATTGGTGTTCTAACTGAATGCACTGTGTTTGCTCCTAGGCTCTGTTGGTGTTCTAACTGAATGCACTGTGTTTGCTCCTAGGCTCTATTGGTGTTCTAACTGAATGCACTGTGTTTGCTCCTAGGCTCTGTTGGTGTTCTAACTGAATGCACTGTGTTTGCCCACAGGCTGTATTGGTGTTCTAACTGAATGCACTGTGTTTGCTCCTAGGCTCTATTGGTGTTTTAGCTGAGCGCACTGTTTGCTCCTAGGCTCTATTGGTGTTCTGAGCACACTGTGTTTGTTCCTAGACTCTATTAGTGTTCTAACTGAGCGCTCTGTGTTTGCTCCTAGGCTCTATTGGTGTTTTAACTGAGAACACTCTTTGCTCCTAGGCTCTATTGGTGTTCTGAGAACACTGTGTTTGCTCCTAGGCTCTATTGGTGTTCTAACTGAGCGCACTGTGTTTGCTCCTAGGCACTATTGGTGTTCCACCTGAGCGCACTTTGTTTCCTCCTAGGCTCTATTGGTGTTCTAACTGAGTGCACTGTGTTTGCTCCTAGGCTCTATTGGTGTTCTAACTGAATGCACTGTGTTTGCCCACAGGCTCTATTGGTGTTCTAACTGAATGCACTGTGTTTGCCCACAGGCTCTATTGGTGTTCTAACTGAATGCACTGTGTTTGCTCACAGGCTCTATTGGTGTTCTAACTGAATGCACTGTGTTTGCTCCTAGGCTCTATTGGTGTTCTAACTGAATGCACTGTGTTTGCCCACAGGCTCTATTGGAGTTCTAACTGAATGCACTGTGTTTGCCCACAGGCTCTATTGGTGTTCTAACTGAATGCACTGTGTTTGCTCCTAGGCTCTATTGGTGTTCTAACTGAATGCACTGTGTTTGCTCCTAGGCTCTGTTGGTGTTCTAACTGAATGCACTGTGTTTGCTCCTAGGCTCTATTGGTGTTCTAACTGAATGCACTGTGTTTGCTCCTAGGCTCTGTTGGTGTTCTAACTGAATGCACTGTGTTTGCCCACAGGCTGTATTGGTGTTCTAACTGAATGCACTGTGTTTGCTCCTAGGCTCTATTGGTGTTTTAGCTGAGCGCACTGTTTGCTCCTAGGCTCTATTGGTGTTCTGAGCACACTGTGTTTGTTCCTAGACTCTATTAGTGTTCTAACTGAGCGCTCTGTGTTTGCTCCTAGGCTCTATTGGTGTTTTAACTGAGAACACTCTTTGCTCCTAGGCTCTATTGGTGTTCTGAGAACACTGTGTTTGCTCCTAGGCTCTATTGGTGTTCTAACTGAGCGCACTGTGTTTGCTCCTAGGCACTATTGGTGTTCCACCTGAGCGCACTTTGTTTCCTCCTAGGCTCTATTGGTGTTCTAACTGAGTGCACTGTGTTTGCTCCTAGACTCTATTGGTGTTCCACCTGAGCACACTTTGTTTGCTCCTAGGCTCTATTGGTGTTCTAACTGAGTGCACTGTGTTTGCTCCCAGGCTCTGTTGGTGTTCTGGCATCAAGTGTGCGTCGACTGTCCCGACAATGTCAAGTTGATCGTGTCAAACGCACACGTCACAAAGAACATCGCCTTCAACTACATCCTGTAAGTACAAAATACATACCTATGTAGCCGGCATTCAGTTATGTTTATCCGTGTTGCATTAGGAATTGTATCGCATATTTGACTACGTGAAGGTCTGCTTTTCCCCACCGGAAGCTCTCCAACAAGACTATCAAATTATAACTTTTGATCTCTTCAACAGTACAGTACGTACATTTTTAAGTTAGACCATTTGGCCTAAACAGATACATTGATATGACTTCATGTTTGTGTTGTTTGCAGTCATTCACTTGGATGTGAAATGCCTCTGGTGGAATCAATTAAAGCACATTTGAAAGTATATTAGAAACAGTAATCTCTTATCTCCATAGCTACACACCGATGACATATTTTTCCATCTGCGTTTTGTCCCTGTTTTATGTGATTTGTATATTATTGCATTGTGTGTGTTTGTCACTGAACTGAACAGTTGTGTCATGGCTATTGCAACTTTTACTATGAATCTTGTTGAATAAATTATTTGAACTTAATTTGTGCCATGAGATATGAATACAGTAATAGTACAATAATGTGGTGCACATGACATATATTAATACTGCAATAATGCGGCGCAGGGCGGACCATGAGGACCAGGATGTGGTGCTGTTCAACCGCGCCATGCTGCCCGCCTACTACGGCATACTACGCATGTGCTGCCAACAATCACGCACGTTCACACGCCAGCTCGCACAACACCAGAACATGCAGTGGGCGTTCAAGAACATCACGCCCTACCCCGCCCAATACACGGCAGTACGTCTTGTAGAAGCATTTGTGTGTCAGGTCTTTCAGTATGAACTCGTGTTAAAATTATGAGAAGATTTAATAATGTTTTTGTGTGTTTTCTATGGATGGAATTATCTGTATGCAGTGAATTTAGCACGTCAGTTAGAAAGTTATTTTCCAGTCTGCAACAAAAATCACTTGTCACATAACATATTCATGTTTTAGGTCGTTCTATGAGATGATTTTGTTGATTGCATTTAAAAGGTTACATGGTGATAACTTAAATTCATAAAGTGCAGTCTCTACAGTGGGAATTTTTTAATGATTCTACAAGTACAACCTGTAAAATTACTGATTTTAACTATTTTGTCAGTTAGCACGGAGTTTGTATGCAGAGGTTTTACTTATGGTTTAATTCTTATTGTATAGTGGTGCCCTCTGCCTGTTGGTAGTAAACACACATTTTAAGCTACAAAATCATTACATGAGTTTCAGTATATGGTACTTGCTAGCAGCCAATTTAGCTGCTGAATCGTTGACAATGCTGCCCCTCGTGTTAAAGGCAGTGGACGAGCTGTTCAAGATGATGCGTCTGATGATTGCACGCTACCCTGACATGTCGAATGAGGAATGGAAGGCGATTGCACACTTCAAGCGATCTAACATCCAGCTGTACCTACAGAACCTTGACTCGCGCACAAGTTGGCAGACCCTCATCACGTGGGTGCCTCTCTCATGTTTCTGTCTCTCTATCATTGGCTCTAAACTCGCAAAATTCTTCTCGCAATCTTGAATTATATGCTTTGATGGCAAAATAGTTATGAATATAAAATATGGATTTAAAAGACAAGATAAAAACTGACAAGATATATAATAACAGTTGTAATTACCATAATTTTTAAATAATTAAAAACTCATTGTTATCACAGTTGTAATTATAAATTATAGTAATTTTTTTTAATAATTAAATATAATAATAACAATAATAATGCAAATGCAATAAAATAACTACTTTTATACAGTCTGATGATTGCCAAGGAAATTAATTATTATTATAATATAACTGAGTTGAGGATTGGTTTCCTCTCCACTTCAGTGCGTTGAAGATCTTGGTTGAGAACACTGATGACAAACTGTTAGTGCTGCAGCAACGAGGTCTACCCATGCTTCACGAGGTACGTCGCTAGGTGACACAGAGGCTTCAAACCTCCCAGAAACACTTGTTGCTCATTTATGTCACTACACAACTATTCGTACAGAAGTGAACTTTTTGCTCCTTTATTATAGTTGTGCATAATATAACAATCGGTCGAATCTCATTTCTGTTTCAATTAGGTTGCTAAAGATTACTTAGGTTACTTGCTAAAGATTACTTAGGTTACTAACAAACTAAAGATTACTTAGATTACTTACTAAAGATTACTTAGGTTACTTACTAAAGATTACTTAGGTTACTTGCTAAAGATTACTTAGGTTACTTGCTAAAGATTACTTAGGTTACTAACAAACTAAAGATTACTTAGGTTACTAACTAAAGATTACTTAGGTTACTTACTAAAGATTACTTACCTAAGTGTTTAGTATTTATGTGTGTAGTAAGTTGTACTAAGCGTTGTTATTTTCAGATATAAGGTGGCAGAAACAAATAAAAAAATTAGAATATGACTGATTTATGTATTAAATTATCATGATTTTTTATTAAAAAAATGTCCGTGGTTTTTTTAGGGAATGGCGGGAAGAAATTTAGAAATGTGAATTATATAATTGTGTGATGAGTCGGGCAAGGAAGTGTTTGAATAGTACTTTTATCATTTGGGCGAAACGAATGTACTTGTTTGTTCCTCAGGCCTTCAATACTCTCCATGTGATGCACCACGAGGCGACCGCATGTCATGTGACTGGTGACATCATCGACCTGCTCAGTCTCACAACTCAGGTGTTGAAGGTAGCACACCAGTACGTCAGTGCCAAGAAGTGTAAGTTTTCATTCATATACTGAAAGTTGTGAAGGAAATGTGATATTTTAGTGACAGTGTATTGTTATTTTAGAGAACACCCCATCCCCCACCACACTTGCTGCAAACATGCCCCATCTTGGTCCAAAAATGAACAGGTGAAAAAGTGTTCTTTTATAAGGTCCAGGTGGCAGCAACGGTTAGGACTAGGAATTACTATCATTAGAAACGTAGGTGACAGAGGTCCCCAATAACAAAGGTCGTTAGTGACAGAGGTCCGTTGTGACAGCAGTCCAGATGGCTGAGGTACCTTGTGACAGTGGTCCAGGTGGCTGAGGTCCCTGGTGACAGTGGTCCAGATGGCTGAGGTCCCTGGTGACCATGGTCCAGATGTCTGAGGTCCCTGGTGACAGTGGTCCAGGTGGCTGAGGTCCCCAGTGACAGTGGTCCAGGTGGCTGAGGTCCCCAGTGACAGTGGCCCAGATGGCTGAGGTCCCTGGTGACAGTGGTCCAGATGGCTGAGGTCCCCAGTGACAGTGGCCCAGATGGCTGAGGTCCCTGGTGACAGTGGTCCATATGGCTGAGGTCCCCGGTGACAGTGGCCCAGATGGCTGAGGTCCCCGGTGGCAGTGGCCCAGATGGCTGAGGTCCTCAGTGACAGTGGTCCCCAGTACTTGGAGACTCATTAATGTTGGTCATCTCTTGGATCAACTCAGAATGTGTGCCTCAAGTCAGCTCTATGCCTTACACAGCTGGTCCATTTCCCATCAACTTGTTCTTGCTGATCCCAGGTGCTGAGGTGAAGCCCCATCTGTCGGCGTGGAAGGAGAGGGTGGAGTTTGCCCAGAAGCTTCTGACACTACTCAACTCATTCACCCCACCTGAAGTCCGACGGCACACGTTTGGTAAGTGGCCATGTTAGGGTGAGGATATGTTGGGCAATGTTATGATGATATGTTGGGCAATGTTAGGACAGTGATGTGTTGGGCAATGTTAAAATTATGATGTGCTGGGCAATGTAAAAATTATGATGTGTTGGGCAATGTTAAGGTGATGATATGTTGGGCAATGTTAGGGTGATGATATGTTGGGCAATGTACACTGAATTAATAGTCTGTTGAATTTGATTAAGATAAATTAGTAATTGGTATATTTGATTAAAGATTACTTTTTGTTTTATTTTTTAAATTGTAAATTTTATTAGAGCTCTATACATTATTTTACATATTTATACCACAAATGTCAGTGATTTTAAAATTGTTTAGAAGCACGTTGATTAGCTGTGCCAGATATGCGTGCAGAGTGCAGACAAAGAATCTTAAGTGACATCAATAAATAACTTGGAGACAGTTTGTCCGCCAGCAGAGTATGCTCTGAGGTCAGTATTGTGTTGACACTTCAGATGTGTTGCGAGAGATGGTGCTGACCTTCCAGAACGAGTGCCTACAAACGATAGTGCCGGTGCTGGTGCAGGCTCACAGAACCTTCCAGGACAACAATCTGCCAAGTACGACTTTGTTTCCTTTGTGTGTTTATCAGTTGTTTACCCGGAATGTCAAAGTTTGACCTGTTAAAATTCTGGAAAAATTCTTAAATGTTTAAGTATTAAAAACCAAGTCATTCTGTTGTAAGTGTAAGATAAAGTAGTGTGCATGCATGCATGCTTTCTGATCTTGCAACCACAGCCTATACTCCATAGTTGACAGAGTACCTTTGTTGAACATGACACAACGCTTGTTAAAAACTTGAATCAGATGAATTACAGTAATTTTAAGTGATGCGTCATTTTATAACATCAAATAATAACTTTGTTCTGCAACTGCCTTCTCTTTCCGCCAGGCTCCATGGGACCTTACTTCCCCAAGCGTGGTCAGACTGTCATCCCACATAAGACTAATATCCGTCCATCTCGGCCACAGTTCCAGATGTTCCTACATAGCAACCAACTAGAAGCATCTAAGGTAGGTGTTTGGCGAGCAGCGATGAGTTGGCTAGATTAATTATGAGTATGGCACAAAATCTTCCTAATGTGTTAGTGTTGGTTTTTTTAGTCAATTTGGTTGTTGAAAATCAGTAGTTTCCTTGCTGTACAGATACAAGGGATGATTTCAAAACATGATGTTTGATGCAACACAAAAAATTTAGAAAGGAGAGGGGGCTGCCAGTTGTTTCTTTTAGGTACATACATTAGTGTATTTTTCAAAAAAACATTGCTTATTTTCTGACCACAGGTCCTAAGGATGCCAACTTCGATTCGAGGGCGTGCAGGTTGTTTTGCGTTATGATGGTTGAATATGAACAATATATGATGGTTGAAGGATGAGGACGAGCATCTGTATCCAACGGATGAAGTAATTAAAAGTTTCATGTGGCGGTGAAAGAGGGGTCTTGTCATTCATAAATGTTTTGAGATCTTCCCTATCAATACATTTTACTTACTCTATACTTTGCAACAACAGTTCTATAATCCCACATGAATTAGCATCATTCACCCAGTTACCCACTTTCCCTCCAGGGTGTCGACGAGGCGTACGACCAAGCGCTGTCGGATTTCTTCTTCCAATACCACCACTTCGTCGACCTGCTGGTGCGCGTCGCTGTCAACCAGCAGAGCGTGTCGAAGCAGGTCGTCAACCTGAGCGCCATGGTGGCGTACGAGGGCGTACCCCTGCACGCGCCCTACTTCGCTAAGCTCTGGTACGAGATCTACCAGTCGGAGCAGGTGGACAAGGACTGTGTGACGATGCTGTGTAACTGTAGCTCATTCATCGACTACGTTGACGCTGTGCTGCTCGATGAGAGACAGTCATTGAACAACCAGCACATCTATCAGTTCTTCTGCAACTACTTCCCTAAGGTAGGTGGGGGTCGGGTGCTGGGTAGTGGCAGGAAACTAAGCGAGGAATTGAGTAGTGTTTCTTTCTGCGGACTTCCTATCCGATTCATAGAATTCTTCCCTTTGAGATGGCCTGTTCTGCCTTAGTGCTGTACTCTGCGCATTCTCCCAATGATTTCCTGTGATCCCATTTCTTTCCCTCGACTTCCTGTTGCTCCAAACTCCCCCCAAATTCTTCCAAAAGAGTTGTAATTCTTCCTTCAAACTTCCTGTTTCTCCCTGGTTCTTATCATTTTCCCAGAACTCCCCAGTATCCCAGTTGCTCCCTAATTCCCCACAACTTCCAATGCCTCCGAGATACTTCCAGGAATTCGAGTTACTGCTTATTCTCTAACTCCTATTCACCCCTATTTCTTCTCTAGGACTAAGTTGATTGTCTCCTGAACCCTGTACTGAACATTCTGTTGTATGTTTATCAGCAGGTGTTGAATGAACAGTGTCAGTCTCTGACACCGAGTGGTGTGTTACAGGTGTACCAGCAGGTGTTGAATGAACAGTGTCAGTCTCTGACACCGAGTGGTGTGTTACAGGTGTACCAGCAGGTGTTGAACGAAACGTGTCAGTCTCTGACACCGAGTGGTGTGTTACAGGTGTACCAGCAGGTGTTGAACGAAACGTGTCAGTCTCTGACACCGAGTGGTGTGTTACAGGTGTACCAGCAGGTGTTGAACGAAACGTGTCAGTCTCTGACACCGAGTGGTGTGTTACAGGTGTACCAGCAGGTGTTGAACGAAAAGTGTCAGTCTCTGACACCGGGTGTTGTGTTACAGGTGTACCAGCAGGTGTTGAACGAGCAGTGTCAGTCTCTCATGGAGAGTCTGGTGTCATCTATCGCTGCTGACCGATCCGCCATGGAGAATGTCACGTCCAACGGTGACGTCAACAAACTCATGTACCGGGTGAACGGGGTGCGTCATCACTCTTCTTTCTCACCTCTCTTGGTGCTGCAGCACATGTGCAAGTCGCACATAAATCATGGGATAGTTTGTTTTAATGTCGGTGTAGTTTTACAAAGACAGTTGTGTTGTGTCGTTAAGTTTTACATCTCTACTCGTGTTGATATTCCTATGCATTTTCTAGAGAACAATTACAGGTGTAATCTGATCCATATAAAATTGGCTACTTTATTGTTAGCTTTGTGAGATATGGTAGATTATGTCTAAATCTTGTGTTCATTAACAAAATTATATTTTTGGCCAGTGTCATTTTAGCTGGATATGTTCGGGGTGTTGTCACCAAACATTGCCCTGTATCATTTGACCTAACCAGGTATGTTGGTAAACACAAGTATATAGCGCTGCTACGATGAGCTTATGCAGTGTTGACAAGACTGCCACATTGAATGTTGAAACATTTCTTTTAACAAATCCAGAAGGTTTTTCCTCAGTAGAAGTTTTTGTCATCTTCTCAAGACGGCTTCGTCAATACTAATGACGTCCTGGTAGAATGACGTCATTGTATATTCGTGAAAGTTCATAGTTCCCCTTGTCTTGGCTGATCACTGCCTTTGTCCTATGTATCGATATGGCTTCTGTTATGTGTTTTGTCCATCTGTATGACTCCTTGTCCCTGTGAATTCACACGTATATGATGGCGTCATTCTAGAAACCTTCTGGTTATGTTAAAGAAATGTTTCAACATGAGAACGAACTATCCTGAGATGTGTTCTACATTTTACCACATTGAATTTCAGTGATGTTGATATTCTAACACTGTTGACACTCGTGTTGTTGCAGGACCTGCGAGCGCTGCTGCTCATCTTCTCGGTGCAGCAGCCGCAGCAGCTGCCCCCACTGCTGCTTGACAGCCTGCACTATATCCAGCACTTCTGTCGCCCCTTCCAGCAGGAGAGGGCGGCCCAGGCCAGGGAGCCTTCCCATGAGGCTGGAGAGGATGGAGCAGCCCAGGGGAAGGCAGAGGATGATGATACAGGTGAGATAGTACTCTTGACTGGTCAGGTCGACCAGTGGAAAAACTCACTAGACTAGGCCTTGAAGACACACGTGTTTACTACAGTGTATGCATAATTCACAGCTGGAACGTTTTAGCTTAACTTGTTGACGCTTGTATTTATCTTAGTTTACTGAGTTATTGTATATTTCAAGCTGCTATTTTAATAACTGCTTAAAGTGAGCTGGGCTTTATGTTTCAGCTGAACTCCCAGCAAAACGGAGAAAAACCATATCGGGCAACAGCACAGACGACACAACAGCTACGGAGAAGCCAAACAGTCCGGTCACAGATTCAACGGAGAAGCCGTCACACGACCAGGGCTTGCCTTCAGAGCCATCTGGTGGCACTAAGCCCATGGCAGGCGACCCGCCACGAGAAACGACGCCGTCCAATTCACCAAAGCGGACGAGGAGAGAGTCGGAAAGTTCTCCACGTGCGTCGACAAGTCAGGAGAGTACTGGAGGAAACTCCCCCCAACCGTCCACGAGCAGGGAAGGTCCCTCGGACTTGCCCGGGTCACCACGGAAGAAGTGGCGGGAACGCTCCCCGAGTCCATTTGCCGGGTGTTTGACGGGAGACATGATGAAGTCGGATGAGTCAAAGACACATCCCACCGACGGTAGTGACTCCGACAGTGAGGACGTTGACGCAGCGACGAAGTCGTCGGACCGCAGAGAGAGGTCCGTTCCAAAGCAGAAGCCCACCATGTTAGATATGGTCATTAAAAACACTGAGCTGATATTTAATATGCTTAAGAAACGGGTATAGACACGCACAGGTGTACAGAGGAGGAAACAGAAGTGTAGACTAGGCCAGAAGCTGTGGGAAGACAATACAGCATTTGTCTCTGCCATAATTCTAGCAGATTTGGCCATTCAAATTCGAATTACAATATTACATACTGTCGTGCCAGGTGGTGATATTAGGAACAAATAAACAGTGATTAGGTCAATTACTGGTTCTAATATTAGAAACAAATAAACAGTGACTGGGATGATTACTGTTTCTGGTGACCATTTATAAATATATTATATACAGCTGTGTGTATATTGTGAACATCAATTACATAGCAGTGTACACTGTTGTATGATGGCACAAAACTGTCTTTATAACTTCAGTTGCTTAAAACCTCCTCGGTCAGTGCCTTCATTGGTTACTTGTTAATGGCAGGATGCATCTGTATTTCCTTGTTTGTTGCATAAATATATATGTAATATACACCTAGCATTTTCATGTGGTTTTAGTTTTGCAACCAGCA
Organism: Lamellibrachia columna; assembly: GCA_963662155.1. Lineage (NCBI taxonomy): Eukaryota > Metazoa > Annelida > Polychaeta > Sabellida > Siboglinidae > Lamellibrachia > Lamellibrachia columna. The sequence goes on from OY759262.1 coordinate 31,015,315, forward strand.
GAGTAGCATTTTGACAATACTCATACCCTATGTTACAAAGCATTATTTTTTTAAAAGGTCATCGCAAGGGTTAAATTGTAAATGCAAATTTTTAAATATATAAATTTGTGCAATAAACAAAAGCAGATGCCAGCATCCGAATGATTTGATAGGAACGTGTTTTTAGAGAACCGAATGGAACTCCTTGGATCGTAACTGGGATATTGTACAACGTTCTAGAAACACTTGTCAGCTGTGGTTCCACACATCGGTGAACGTGTGTAGGTGCGCCATTTAAATCGTTCACAAATGTGTCTTCAGAAGGCGTACATTCCAAATGCATGACAGGCGCTCCCAAAGTGTGCCAACCGTAGTGGTTCCAACCAATATTTACAATATGGAAAATCAAATGTGCCATGCCATTAGTGTTACATTACAGTTGTTCCATACTCAAACTAGCTTACACTGCGGAACTGATGGAAACAACATCCTTCAGTAATTTTGTTTACTGCTAGGGTGAGGTTTAGGTGGTGATTATAGGACCAGTATTACTACCACACACGACGGGAATGCTACAAGAAACGCATTTGGTTTATTTATACAACTCGAAAATCTGAATAGCTATTCGTGTTGCTTGGTACCGTAAAGACGCAGTGTTTGATGGTTTTGTGAAATTGTATATTCGTATATGCCGTTATTATCCATCAACACTTGTGAGTCAAGCCACAATAGAGCATTTTTGGATTCGACTAAAGTGCATCACCCGAACTAATTCCAAGACATGAGCCAGGGGATGTCCTGTGACCTTTTTGTTATGCCTCTGTTGTGTAGGGCCTAAATGTGTGTCGATATGATAAGTATAAAGTAAGTTTGCCAAAGCCTGATGGTGTGCTACCGAGCATTACTTGGTTATTTTAAACAGGCATTTTTGTGTCTGAAGAATTTGATAGACTTCGGAAGAAGACGTGCCTGTAATGTGAACATGTACATAATATGTCTGTGTGGTTTTGTAAGTGCGAAATATGATATCTGTTCTGATGATTAGTGTTCCTGTGTGACTCCAATGCAGCAGTCAGTATATGTACCATGTACACTTAATAAACTGGTTGATGTAGATAAACAATGGATTTATGTCTTGCACATGATTCTCACTAAAGGATATAGTTGTGTATTTGCTGTCGTAGAGTTCTCATGTAGCAGTGCACCCGGTCCTGACACTTCACCCCCGGCAGATCTGTTCCTCACAACACCAACTTGACTTCTGTGGGAAGCATTTAGCCATGCTGCAATTACTGCACAAAGGCTATTCTTTCATCCACCACTGTCTATAACAAGGTACTCATTTACAGCGAGTCACTGAAGTAATGTGGAGTGAAAAAAAAGCCAAAGTTTCAAAACGACAGCAAGCAAATTTTAATCATGGTCATCTCAACCAAGTATTCAATGTTCTAGTCGCTGTGCCCCTGTTATCAAAGAGCACCCTAGATGAGATTTGATGGCAGCATTTATTTACAGTGCAAGTCTAGAATTAAGGGCAAATCAGAAGTAGCGAAAATATCCACAGCCCACTGTGAGCATTATCTTCCACGAAGATATTTACTATGTTCTATGTAAACGTCCCACTTTAATAACAATCTTATTGACAAGACATCTCTGTAGTTTTGTACTAACTAATAATGTGCAGAAAATTTATACTGTATGCCTAAAATACCTAATAGAAAAGAATGCTGAAAAAGACTGGCAGCAATGTCACTGTTTCAGACTACATAGTCTAGAACTCAGGATTGTCTACAAAAATGACATTTACGAGTGGTTCTTCTTTGATCCACTAGGTGGTAGTAGTAGCAAGAATTCAGTTAGTTATAACTAAAAAAATTACACACTGAGATTCAGAATTGTGTCATAGATTACAGCCTGCATCATCTGAAATGTTGTAGCAGAAGAAACAGAAGATCATAAGACTCGGTACAGAATAAATAAACCCAATATCACAGTGATTTACAACTTTTATTACGGGTATCACTGAGGAGACACAAAGCTGCTCAACTATCACGTTTTTCACCTGGTTGTTATTGCTAGACAGAACTGAGAATGTAGGTTACTGGCTGTGGCAAAATAAGAAACCCAAATATTCCCAGCAGGGTGTGAACTCAAACAACAGAGTGGTGTGCAGAGGGTGATCTACTTCTCAAAAATATTCACGCAAACAACATTCGCATACATTCCCAAAGATCTACTAAACACCGACAATTCGTTTTCAAAATCATAGTTTCCCTGAACTCTGTAGAAATTACAGTAACAAAACTGTACTTCTTACAAGTTAATTCAATTCTCCACTAGATATTGTTGTGCAAATTTCAAAACAAAAATGTTGGCAGCAAACCACAAGTCCTTACAAAAGGACATCGCAACAACACACCCTTTTCTGGCCCAGTAGCAGACGCAGTATGGTTGTGCGCTTAAACTAGTGACATTTAATACAGTGCTTGCATACAAACATCAACTACTGATACAGCAGCTGTCACAGGAGAAAAAAACTTACAAATGTTGTCTTTACAAAGATGTGCCACAGAGGTATCGTAAATATGTACACTGAAGTCACCTTTATGATACTAGTGTAAATATGTACACTGAGGTCACCTTTATGAACGTAAATTCCAAGTGCCACAGCATTGAACATAATTATCATAATGACAATGTTATGCTCAAATGTGGTACGCCTATTTTTGTAAAAGCTGTGGTGGTCAGCAACAGCTTTTAATCAAATTTAACATCGCAGCACCGGAGGAGCAATCAATTAAATTGATTGCAGTTTCCAAAGATAATTCTAGTAACAAATCGTCATTTTCGAAACTATCAGAACTATGACATCTCCAAAACACGCACCAAATCCTGTTTACCCAAACTGAAAAGACGTCATGAGTTACAATTCTTTGAATGAACATCCATAAACACGCACAACTTTACCATAAATTAAGACACAAACATTGTACATCTCCAGCATGTCTCATCCACCTTCTTGACTGAACACATTGTCACAGATTTATTTATCCACATCGCAGACGCCTCAGTAGATGTGGGCTCCGAAGCCAAACGTCATCTTAATGCTCTCCCAGTAGTAATGGTTCCAGCCCTGCACGGTGCAGTCGTAGTCCGCCTCAGGGATCCCTGACTGTGTCACCGACAGTTCAGTGCTGTCGTCTTTCTCCGTCAGTTCCAGTATGACGTTCGAGTAGTGTTCCTTCGGCCATTTCTTGAAACGCCACTTCATCTCTATTCTCTTGTTTGGCTCCTGCGTGCACACATGTAGCTGGCCTTAGTTAATTAGTTTCAACACAGAAACTTGTATTCACAACAGTATTATCTTGGCCTGATATTGCTGATGCAATGGAAGAGTGATTTCTAAAGAAAATACTAAAGGATTAATACTATTATGATGAGTTGGGAGGACTGCAGGGCTGGGGTGAAATCAGAAATGAATTGGAACTATTCAATTCCTGAATCTGAATTGAAAAATGTTGACTAAGCTGAATTGGAATTGAAAAAAAATTAACTGAACCTAATTTTCTTGTGCTGGTGTGATCTGGTTTTTTGGTACACATGTTGTTACACTTTACACATGTTGTTACACTTTACACATGCTGTTACACTTCACACATGTTACACTTTACACATGTTTGCGTTGCAAAAACTCCCATAGAATTAATTCGGAATTGGAATTTAAAGATTTTAATGGGAATTGGAATGGAAAAAAATTTATAAATTTTTTATATATTGGAACTGATTACATGGAATTGACCCCAGTCCTGGAAGACTTTGTGAAGAGAGATGTAGCAGGAAAGTGAGGGGAGAATGAGGGATGGGGGGGAGTGGAGACGGTTGGTGGAGATAGCAGTGAAACAGGACTAGTGGCGAAGAATGGGAAACAAAAATCAACAACCGTGTTGGTGCTAGCCTCACCCCAGACTACAGGAATACGGAGGAGAGCAACGACTATTAAATACATAATACAACACAAAAATAGAATTTTACTTACTTATTTATTAAGCAATTTGGATTTTTTTTCAAACAACACTTCAAACGGTGAAGCCAGATACTCAAGATTTTTTTCACAAAACATTGGACTAGTCTACAGTTTTTTTCAGATTGTGTTCGTAATCTTGTTCGGTCTACCTTTGAAAAGGGTAACTGAAATTACTGGTTTTCATTATGTTCTAGCTCCAAGTTGCTCTGGTTCTAATAGTATGCTGCTACTGACATACTGTATATTAGGCCAGCTTTACCTAAGTTTATACGTACTTAATTCATATGTTTTAAATGTGTTACACATCAAGTTACTACCAAAACTATAAAATAAACAGCCCTGTCAAACATACCAGCTGGATGTATTTGCCCATGATGTTTCCGTCAAAAAGCGTAAACTCTCCTCCTTCCTCTGCGTCCGTGGCGACACAGCTCCTTGTAAATGCCTGCAACAACTGGAAGAAGAAGAACGTAATGAAGCAAGACTTCCAATACTAAATTTACAAAATAAATAAATTTTACAAACCAATTGACATTTTTTCAATAGAAAAAGCAGCGGCAGCAAATTAGATAAACATGTTACATGCACATAGAATGTAAATTTATCAATAAAAGTCTATGAATAATTTATTTCCTATGAATAATTCAAATTCCACAATAAAATACAATACTATATTCAACAAGTCGAATTATGCCATTGTCATCTGCCTGTCAATGACATTATAACTGATGTGATGCCACCAAATCTGAGACTCGTACTAACACAATGTCATACTTAAAACAACAACTTTAACTTATAAATAAGCAAAACTAATGTATACTCTGCTTGCAAGTAATGTCTGATTGCAAATTATTACAAAACTAATGTATACACTGCTTGCAAGATGTAATGTCTGATTGTAAATGCATTAATTTTTTTAGACCTAATGCAATCAATAAATATATCCACAGGCTTACTTCTTTCTTTGTGAGGGCTCGATATAAGTCAGAGGCTTGGCACTTAAACACTTCCTTGCTTGATAACTTTCGAAACTTGATGTTCACTCCTACTGGCGAACTACTGTTTGTTTCTGTGGGATTTGAAATTACTGTCGTCTGAAAACACAAGCAATCAGTACCAAGTTGTAAAAAGTATTTAATTCAAGTTTCACTTCCCAAACAAATCTATATACACGACGATAAATACACATGTATAATTTCAGCGTAATATGACTCATGGTTATTTTACAAAGCAAGCATTTATGAGGTGTATCAATGAAATACATAATATGATACTAATACAATACAATAACTCTACTACAATAACTTGAGTACCCATTATAAGAACCATGAGCCAGGTCCCAGATTAAACACACAACTTAGCTCAAACACACCAATAACTCGAAATGTCCCTCCAACTTTGAGTTAATGAAGTTACACAGTAATTTATTTTTAAATATTTACTTTGATAAAATAATACGAACAGTGGTCAATCAACAAAATGTGCACAATTATTAGAAATATACTGAAACGGACACCTGCTAAGATATGTCAACAACTCTGCGCCTGTGCTACAAGATAATTGCCGTACCTTAAAACCGTCTATGTTCTTTGGCGGCGTAATTACATTTTGCGCGTTCTGTTTCTGTGTTGGCAGTATCATGCCTTGACTGAACTCTGTAGAAGACAGGACATCAGAAAGTAGGCCACTTTAAAAAAAACTGCTAGTACCTAAGTACATTATTCTTAATTGATTACAATTTAAACATAACTTAATGTCCAGCACACGCCCTACCCACGAGTAGTCACTAGTCGGATTATATAATGCAGCCTCAAAACAAAATACTTAGTGGATGCTTTACTAGATATTTATGATGTAACCAAGAAACGTAACCAAACTTCTGCATTTGCTACTGAAATCGTGTGAAGTAAATATAACAAGACAATGTAACTGAACCCTGCGAATTATAACGAAGTGTCTTCAGACATTCTAGTACAGATCAGCCCACCTTGCTTGAGATCATCTATATACTTCTGAATCTGCTGTTGGATAATCTTGGTGCCTGTTGTGCGGAGAAAATCCTTCAGTGCATGTCCCTCGTCATCATCCGTTGTAACAGACACATTCACCTAGACAGACAACAATCATAATGACATCAACCAGCCCCATGATCAACCAGACAGAGATACCTGAAATATGAGACATGCCAGGGTTAAAAATTATTGGTAGTCCATCCGTATCGGTAGATTATCAGGTCATGCCGCAAACTACTAAATATTATGAAATGGAATGGGCAGTGGAATAGGCAGGGCGCTGCTACTCCGAAAATGGTATGTGTTTTGGTGAAACTTGGTGCGGGAAATTGAAAACCCGCACCAGAAACACCCACGCATCGTCATGGTTCCTATTCAACCAATTAGAAAATTCCTTTCATCTTCACTGCAGTTGTTGCTCGATTTTATTGCAACAAGTGAAATGAAAGTTATCAATTATGAGTTGAAGTGTAAACATGTGTGTTTAATTATGGTATCGCCTGAAATACAACACTGAGGTTATATGCAGCCATTTTCCAGTTTAAATTATGTATGTTGTGTGATATTTAAATAGGATTTACAAATTAATTAATGTACTGCCTGATTTGTAGTTCGTTGTCTGCTTGTCTACTAGGCGAATGCAACTACCACACACTATGCTGATTAGGTAAATTAATTAATGTTCTGCCTGATTTGTAGTTTAAATGTTGAACCACTCACAGCGACAAAAGTGCAATAATTAATAAATGTAGCTTAAAATGTGACATTGGCGACTTATTGTTTAAAAAGGTGTCTTTTATTATCCAATTGTTATAATTGCAAGTTATATTTATTTTAAAGGACATTGAATACTCTTCTCATTGGACAGGACTATGCTTTTGTATCAATAAAAAAGTTGTCCATATCTGGGTAGTCCTGTTACCATTTTGATATTCTACCACAACATGTCATATTCTGTGCTATAACTTTTCTATGCTTCATTTTTTATTGCTACAAGTTGTATTTAATTGAAAGGTAATTGAATTTCCTACAGATTGGTACCAAGATTGTTGTTTTACCTGAAATGCAAAAACTAGACTACAGTGGAAGCATACTTGACAAATCTACGAAGCAGAAATTAAGTATGGGTAATGGGTATATCAATGTATGGAATCTACCTTCAATGCATGTCATGTTGCAGTGCTGCAATTTATATGATTATAAAAGCAATTGAATAAACTATCTAATGGTACCACGTCATTGTATCGCAAATATTTTGCCCAAACAAGACTTGGTAGAGAAAAACTCTGGCAGTACATTATTTATACATCGGACATATCATTGACTGCTGCATAACTTTTTAATTATCAATATTTTATTGCTGCAACTGATTTTATTATAAAGATCAGTGAAAAGCCTACACATTGATACCAAATTCTGATGGCTTCATGCAAGAATAAAAAGGGCTATACTTGATTCGCAGCGTAGTGACCTACATCTTTATAAAACGTCAGAAAGGGGGTGTTCCACGACGACAACAACAAAGAAAGTCGTACCAAGGCAATGGCAGGGATCAATTCCATTTAATCAATTCAAATTCAAATCAAATCCAGTTCAAAATCCGAATTAATTCTATGGGAGTTTTTTCAACACAAACGATAATAGTAATATGCAATTGTAAGAACTTTTTCTGTAACAGTAATAGAGGAACTTTTTTCAAAAGTAATAGTAGTAGATCCTAAAGTAATAGATAATAGTATATTACTTTTCTATTACATCTATTGCTGCGAACTTACAAAATATCAGGTTTGTTTGCATGTTATTCCAATTGCTAGTAATTGTAAACAATGTACAGACAATGGCTGAGCCGTTATTCAAACAACACGAAAAGACAAGTAGGCTGATCATTTTATGGTTTCAGAAATACCAACTCAGTGAAAAAATGCAGGAGTAGCAAGCAAATTACTAATTGTTGGGATGCCCCATTGGGGTGGCTAAAAAGGGCATGGTTTCAGATATGTGCAGGCAGGCAACAAATGTTATCTTAGAGCAGGAGCTGCAGCCTATATTGAATTCATAGTAATCTCATCACACCACATCATAGTTTGACTTGAACAGAACTTCCGAGTTCTTTTCTCCAATTGCCACATGGTAACATTGCCATACAGACCCTTTGTTCAAATTCCACACCTCAGATCTTCAAATGGTGTACACATGAATGTTTAGCAGCTAGAAAGACTTTGAGTTCATATACAATTCTAGGGTTGGATTGAGGATCACATTGGAAATAAAACCAGATCACACCAGCACAAGAAAATGAGGTTCAATTAAGTTTCTTTCAATTCCAATTCAACTTAATCAAAACCTTTCAATTCAAATTCCTCTTGTTGAAAATCTTTCAATTCCAATTCAGGAATTGAATTAAACTGAATAATTCCAATTCATTTTTGAATTCACCCCAGCCCTGCGAGGCAAACAAAGTTGCATACAATTACATGCACTTCGATGTCTGAACCACTTTCTTCGAAGTCGCAGTCATCACAAACATGCTGACAAACATAGTCTGAGTCAAACGACTTGAACCAGCAGACGCCATTTGGAAAATTCGAAAACTAAGGCAGCTCAAAATATGCGAATAACTAAAAAAAATCAAATTGGAACATTAGCCAAAAATACCCATAATTCATTGCCAATATGTTGAATGTGTTTCAAAACAATCCACCATAGAGCACCTCTGGAATAGATAGAAGTCATGGAACCATGACGCTGATATTTTGGGTTTGGCCAACTTGAGGAGTCGGAACTCGGGTGTGTTTGGCCAACTTTAGGCCTGGGTTAACAAAAAGTAAACAAAATGGAATCGTAATTAATAATATATTTCTGGTAATAAGGTACTAGTACTACAGAAAAATTTATTGATTCTTTAACGAATAAATTATGTTTACATTTCGATTATCTAGACTGTGTCACTGACTTTGACGGGACTAGTAGATATGGCTGCAGACTGGTGAACTTCACTGGCCACTAGTCCTGTGGACTGGTGAACTTCACTGGCCACTAGTCCTGTGGACTTGTGGGAAAAAGTCAGTCTCTATGTTGTTGCTTAGTTCAGCTAAAACAGCCCTAATGTAAAACAAACAATTCAAAATAATTAAAATATGTGTTTTGGAATTAGAAACATGAGTACATATTAAAGCTGGACTGTTAGAAATCTGGTTCTACTCACATCAACATCCTCTGGGTCATTCTCTTCACTCAGATTTGGTATGTCTAGCTGCCCATCGTACATCCCATTGCTGTCCACTAGTTTACCTGCATCCAAAGGCAAATGATCACTCTAGCACACATAGAATTCTGATTTCAGAACATTGCTGCATGTGTTGTCTTGGATTCTCCAAACATAACGCAGCATGCAGTGGCAACTTCTGTTTTATTAAGAAACATGGTTGATCATAAGAGGGTTTTTGCTAAAGAAAAACATGCATGCACACTATAGTTAAATGCCCTACCCTTATGTTAAACATATATGAAATAAATTAAGCAAGACTTGGAAGTAAGATTTCAAGTAACCAGGTCCATGTACTGCCATGTAGCATAAAATGACATTTAATGATTACCTCACTCCACATTATTTAGCCACTTCAAATAGACATGGTTGTACCTCAGACATGAAGTTAAAGATTACCTTTCCATTTTGCTGTTATCACCCATTCATAGAAGAATATTAGTTTGGCTTTACGGTTACTGGCGCTGGCCTCGCCTTCAATTTTTGTCACCTCATTGATTTGACATTGATCTGAAATGCAACAAATTAAAAAAAAACACTTACATTCAACCAATCACTATAGCAATATAATAGATTACATGGACAATTGTGTAATTACAATTCACTAGCAACAGAATAATCAACAGGTTGAATGAGACTACTTATTTGAAGAAGAAGGTCGACAGGAATGCTAATATAAACACCACAGAGATATTAACTTCAGATATGAATTTCAGATCTTTGGACAACAATGCTACAGGTAAAAGGTAAGTTATTATGTAGCACGGTATCCAGTCCTTGCAAAGCGCTTTATACTTCACCCCCTGGCAGACCTATTCATTCCAATGCCATTTCGACTTCTCTGGAAAGCATTCAGCCACGTTGCAATTACTGCACGAAAACTATTCATTCCAATATCCATCTCTGTCTGTAGCCAGGCACCCATTCATACAGCTGAGTGAACTGTGGCAACATGGGATGAAAGAAATTGCTAAAGCTTCTAAATGACAGCACCCCAAGCTACCAGGGTTACCGGAGCACAATACTACTCACGCTTGTCATCTTCAAACGTCAATCCCTCTAGTAATTCTTTCAGCTTATCATTGGACCAGGGTGTGGCATTCTTTTCAGTCCTGTAGTTACAGAAAAGACAAACACTTCTGGGATTGAAACAATTAATAAATAATCACAATTACAATTTTTAATGTGTAACTGAGAGTAGTGTAATTTAATTGTACATGTAATAAGCACATATTTGTAATGTAACTAGGCAAAATTATCCGCCTCACTCTTCGTCTCTGGGGCGAAAGTCGACACCGGGTTTTACTAACTCGCCAATTTGGGCTAATAACTTTAGTTTTAAAATCGATACACACTAACCGTTTCACATATGTATTCCATGACATACAACCGACACTTAGGCGTCAAGAAACTGAAGAAATGTGCTCCAAATAATTATTTATGAGTACATTTATCGGTCACACAGAAAAGATTTCATAAATAGCCGCCATACTGTGCACGTGATGTTGCCTTTGGGTCACATGATCAAACGCAATTTCGTGTAGAATGGGCCAGCAGCACAGACATAAATAAAACACCCGTTAGTAAGTTACTAGTTTATAGGGGCATTATTAATGATGTAACTCTATGGCCAGCAGATGGCAATTCTTAGCGTGACCTTATATAGATCTATGGAAACCCGTTTGCTATTCTCGCTCACAACAACATCCGGTTATATACAAACTTTGACAAGCACATGCGTTCTGACAAAAAGGTAATAATTTCACACTTTTACATGGTTATTGTCAGGTAACTTTAGTGATATACATATAAGAATGCATACAGATACGAAAGACGTGTTTATTGCTCTGTTTATGGCGTTTTTGTAAGGTTTCACGTTTCATGAAAATACTTAAGCTTTTGATGAACAAGATCTTCGCCCCTACTACAGCAACAGCCAGATAGAAAAAAATTGTAGGGCGATTGACTTTGCCTATAATGTAACTGCCCAGTTACAACTACACAAAGTAATTAGCTTTTGTGTGACTGCATTTTATCAGGGCTGAGTTATGACTTGCGACTAACCGGCTTGCCTTAATTAATTAGCACAGCAACTGGCACTGCCACTGAGTGACAGACACTGTCATTGACTCACAACTAGTCAACATGGTCCATGATTTTACGCCATAATTTTTTTACGTTTACGGGATATGATGGTATAAATTGAAGTTAGAAAGTAAACAGCATGCGTCTTTGGTCGCTAGGTGTACGGCTGGCATGTCAACTGACTGTTTCTGTTATTGTTGTCACACGTGCCCTTCTTGACAAACTCACCAGTGCCAGTTATTTACATTTGTAGCATCTGCACGTTCTTCAACAATCCAGCGCGGATCTCCCTTTCCCCACTTCGCCATCCTGCGAGCTTATAATCGGCTACCGGCCGTAGATTACGTCTTTTATTTTGTTAAAAGCCTACCAACCGGAGAAAAATTCTTGAAATTTCCACGGCCGGAAGCGGAAATCACGGATGGCGGGTTTAAAATTCGGACAGGGCCCCGGCCTAAAATGCGGACAACGACGGAATTGGCTGACCGGGAAAACCGAGATCAGGCCTGTAAGTCAGGAGGTTAGGCATGTGTGTATGGAGAGGCACCAACATAAGTAACTCTGCAACGTAACGGTGTGTATTGTCAAGGCAACAGAAAAATACTAAGTGAAATTAAATCATTACATGCACCGTTTTTTCATGTGTGGGTTGACGGACACCTTTCTCGAGTTACGCATAGCACGTGATGGGTAAAACATATATGTTCATTGTCTTTATTGGGTGAGGCAGTATAACTGATATAACCAGTTTTGCAGTTAGTAGAACATGATACGTCTGCTCTTTTGCTGAAAGTACCATCGGTACTTCACAAATTCATACTGGGGTTTGCTCTGTGTCAAATATATGTCGAACGAAATAAGACGGAGTGGCTGAGGCATTGCTGTAGCACTGACCACCTGCCTGGTGTAAGCAGTGCTTTAATGCCTCTCATACGGACAAAAATGCTGTATGTCATGTTTAATAGTACAATACACCTAAGAAAAGAACAACATGTGTGTGAACGATAATATAGTATTCTGCGTCATCATTTAGCATACGTAGAGACTGCGCTAAACCATTACCACACAGGCCAAGTATGGTTTACAACGACTGTCTGGGGCATTAATAACATATCGACTATTGTTCTATAGGCATGGCTGTTAATACCAGACATGCTATGCAACACTCCCTGTGAACTTGTCTGGGGAGGGTGTGGCAGAGGTCACTATGTATACTTCTCATCACCCACCTGCTTTGGGGGAGCAACATTCCACCTCCCAAAATTATTGGGCCAATCTGCTATCTCCCAATTATGACGGGTGTGTGGCAGGGTTCACAACCTCTTACAAACTTTCCGCCACACCCCTCGCTGACAGTAGGCCAATAAATGCACGTACAATGCAAGACGATACACTTGTGATGTCTGAGTTTAATGTGGTTGGCCCTCGTACTTTCGTGCGACCCAGCAGCAGCATAGCTTTCAGACCCGTATTTGACCGTCTCGACTCCGTTGTACAGGCAATTTAAGGCGTGTAAGGCAGGCAGTTGTTTCTTGTTTAATGTAGCTTTATCGTTTCTAAGCAGTGCTGTACGTGCTGCAACGTCATTCTCTCCACTCGATGTTAAAGTATCATGTGCCAACATGAATCAATATATTGTGTGTCTCAAATATTACAGTAATTATTCATACATACAAAATGCCCATCCTCCTTACGGGAAAATTGGTAGTTCGTGTTTACCAAATTTCAGGATACACAACATTATCGCACAAATATCCATCTATGCTTGGTACGGTATTTAGTACTGCCAGGCAATATCTCTCGAATTTGCGACGTCAGTTATAGTGACGTGTAGCGAAGTTTTGTGTTACGTGACGTTGAACAATCGAAGAAAAGGCCTATGACGTTGTCAACAATTGTACGCAATTGTTCGCGCAGCGCTGCGGACAGTTGTACGGAATAACTGCAAAGAGAAATTCGACTATCCATAGAGAGGGTAAATAGTGGGGTGATTTAAAAAAAAATTGACGACCCGACCGTGAACCCCTGTCAGTTTGGCGCCCAGATGCAAAGCGTCAGGTGACATAACATACATACATACAAGCATACAAACATACATACAAACACGAACGCACGCACGCACAGACACACGCACGCGCGCGCGCGCGCACACACACACACACACACACACACACACACACACACACACACACACATTCACTGTGGATTATAATGAGATTACCTTCCTTAAATGAAACATACATTAAATGATCAGTTTGGTCTTTTTTTCAATCAGCTGGTGTAACACTTAAACCTGGTATCATCGCATAATTGTGCGTGTGTGTGTGCGTGCGTGCGTGTGTGTGCGTGCGTACGTGTCTGAGTGTCAATGTGTGTGTAGCTGACGGTGATGCCGTCACAATGGTGCTTCACCTGGTTTGTTGGCCTATGCACCTATAATATTTACTCAAACATGACCATTTGGAACTACAATTAAGAATATCACGCTTGTGGTTTACTAGGAAAACCTTGTTGAACACACGTCTTGTTAGCAAGTCAAATCACAAGCGTCAAGTCAAATGAAGTCAACGGTGTTCACCGTTCGAGTCACAAGACAAATCACTAGCGTTATTAAGGATATTATGTATTACGAATATTATGATTAATACGATACACGTAAAGTGCATACATACACGTAATATATACATACACGTAATACATACATACACGTAATACATACATACACGTAATACATACACACACGTAATACATACATACACGTAATACATGCATACACGTAATACATACATACACGTAATACATACATACACGTAATACATACATACACGTAATATATACATACATGTAATACATACATACACGTAATACATACATATTACATACACGTAATACATACATACACGTAATACATACATACACGTAATACCAACGATACATGTTAGTCATTATCATGGAGATGAAATGATGTTACACCCTGTAGTTTCAAAATGATAATGACAGTAAACTTTGTTTAAATTAAAACAAAGTTCTAATGATTATTATGATCATACTTATTATGACTATTTTATAACATCTAAAATTTAACTTAGTCTCTTGTCATTAAGTGTGACTTAGAAAATGACTGTCATGTTCATTCAGCAGATAACTGACTTGTGCAATTACGTTTCTGATAAGCAACACTCACTCTTTAATCACCATCAGAGAGCAGACCGGAGTGATTACTGATTAGTGATTAAAAAGCCTGTTGGCAAGTCACAAACAGGCAAGTCAAGTCACATCTCAAGTCAATGACATCCTAGTCAAGTTAACACTAAATGTTACAAAAACAAATTACATGATGTTTTGAAATCGCAAATGTAATACAATCTATAAAGATCAACAAAGAAACACTTAATAGTGTTGAAGTCACTACATTTGAGGTATTCTGATTGACGATAAGTTAACGTGGAAAAATCATATTTCCTTAGTGAAATCTAAACTTTCAAAGTGTTGTGCAATTACGTACAGAACCAGCATCATGATTGACAGATCGGCTCGAGCGTATTGTACCACTCACTCTTTTTGCCGTATATTATGTACTGTGTTGAAGTATGGAGCAACACTTATGCTACAAATGTTGAGTGTTTAGTCTTGTTACAGTAAAAGGTAGTAAGATTACTTTGTGGTGCTAAGAGGTTGGATCACACATAGTGGCTATTTTAGTATCTTCGCATTCTTAAAGTACCAGACATTGTGGAGTTAAGAATTTGTATTATTATGTTTAAGGAATAATAAATTGCCAATGAATGTACAACAGTTTTTCAGCCAGCATAACTCTATTTATGCAACCCAACAAAATTACACATTTACTCAAAAGTATGCACATATTAATATGAAAAGTATGAGTTTACCAGTGTAAAGGAGTAAAACTCTGGAATTCTCTTGGTGGCTCACTAATTGTTTTGTCAGAATGTTCATCTTTTAAAACAAATATAGAATAGTTTGAATAGTTATGTATCTCACATATAATCATTTCTGGTGAAAATATTACTGGGATTAGTGTTAAATTACCATCAAAATTTATTGATGTGGTTTTCGTTAAATTGACTGTGCAAATAAAAATTTATTTGGAACTTAAATCAAGTTACTACTTCACGTTCGGCCTGCCGTGAATTGACATGAAAATTATGTCTGATGCACAAAATTATATTGATTTGAAAACGAAACAGTCTATAACATGCGTATAATTGTATACTGTATTTTATTCAGTATTATGTATTTTTATTTGTAATAGGGCAAGTAACATAAGTATTATACTTCTTCGTGCTCTTTTTACGACAATTTTATAGTAATGTAATGTTGTAATGACATCGCTACTTCTATTATGTTTGTCTATTATTCTTGCTGAAAATAAAAGAGTCATTCATTCAAGTCTCGAGTCATCTATCTGAATTCCAAATCAAGTCAAGTCCAGTCAAAATGTGCGATTCGAGTCCGACTCGAATTAGCCTCTGTCACTCGATTCAACAAGTCTGGTGACTAAGCTTGCTTCCCCTCCCGCCTTTGGCTTCCCCTTTGCGAGATCCTAGATACGCCACTATATGTTGGCCTTTGTGTACTAAACTAGTCTCCTTTCTGACAAAATAGCGCATTTGTTTGAGACTTTGCGTTGGTTCTGTGTATGCCGTCCTTACTTAATACGTCATGCGTAGTCTATGTTGCCAGATTTTTATAGAACTGTGCATGCGCCCATGGGTCGCACTGTGAGCCTCCAGTCAACCAGAGAAATGACCGGAATCTCACACTTTTAGAACACATTCTGAGTAAACCACTGGCGTGATATTCTTAATTTTAGTTACAGTAGTTTTTATTTCCTCTTTTAGATTCATAGCCCTAAAACCATGACTTTTATTTCGCTTTAACAGTGGAGATAGCTGCTAGATGCTTCCTACAGATCTCAAGGAAAGGCTGTGGCCGACGTCTTGGTTGATCTGCCAACCACAGACGAACTGCTGCCGAATTTCAAGAACCTGCAGCATTGCGTTAACCCTGCCAGTGAGAACCTACGCCCGAAGAACCGTCTGGCACAGACATTGAGGTAGGCTTTAT
This sequence comes from Lamellibrachia columna, assembly GCA_963662155.1. Taxonomy (NCBI): domain Eukaryota; kingdom Metazoa; phylum Annelida; class Polychaeta; order Sabellida; family Siboglinidae; genus Lamellibrachia; species Lamellibrachia columna. Next base: position 31,031,768 of record OY759262.1, read on the forward strand.
ACGCAGTTACTTAAAATGATTTAATTTGATAGCGTGACGTCATGTCTCCGCCGCAGAGCATACCACGACCAGTCACTTCTCCTCCGCTAAGTGTACCACCATTTGTCACTTCTCCGCAAAGTGTACCATCAATTGTCACTTCTCCTTCGCAAAGTGTACCACCAATTGTCACGTTTCCACGCAGTGTACCGTCAGCAGCCGTGCAGTCACGGCGCGGTGTGCCGCCGAGTGTCAGACGTACTCGACGCAGCGAACCGGTGAACGCCCCGTGTTCAGGGCATCCAGTGAACTTACCAGGTAGCTGGGGTGGCTATTATATGCTTGTCTTGAATTGATTAGTTTCAGTAGACGTTTTAAAGATAAATTAACAATTTCTTCACAGATTGTAGTTGAAATACTACATAATATACCATATTAAAAAAATATAGTTTTTCATTTATTTTGTTATGCTACAAGGTTTTTAAAACATTTTTGTAAATGTGAAAAAATAGCCACTAAACAAGAAGTTTAATCGTTTTGAGGCAATCCCCAAAGAAATAAATGACATACGTATAAGCATGACAGTGTAACTGATAATTTTATGCCAGATTTTGGTTAACATAAAGCAATTATGTCTGTACACAACCGTGAATGTTGAATGACAGCCCAAAGTGGCAGTGTATTTTTTACGTAGACCATTCACCAAACGTAATTTATTGCTGTATTACCTTGCGTGCACATAAGACGCAACGTCGTGAGTATTGTAGTTTTTCTCAAACAATATTTTAAACATAATTTCCTGGTTATTAATGAAAACGCAATCTCAACAAATGCTTGCTTTTGTGTTGAAATTTATGGTTTTTTTACTGGCATTTTATGTATTGTTGCCAAAACATCATAGCCATTTGTTAAATTGACGTGTCCCCTTAATTTGCCGCCACAATAGCCATTGAATCTGTACTTGTAACGTGTTGTCGTCTATGGTATCAGGTTACGCCAGCCATCTAACAAACACCTGACAGGGTGTGTGTGCGGTCATTTTGATTGGCCCGTTATCCCGCGGGGTCACCAGGTTACATACGCGTCGGTATTTTCGTTCACGTCAAAGGCACAGTAAACTACGTTAACGCTAACTGAACGCTAATATTTGCTGGTTTAAATACATGATTTAGTTAGGTAGATATAATACTGATGTGTACTAGCATTACAATAACCAGACGATGTGGTCCGCTTCCACGGCGAACGAATATAGCTGGTTCGAACATTGTAGCGCACGCAGTCGTTACTATGGAAACACTGTCGCTTTTCTTGGATGTTATGAAGAATTTAAAAAAAAATAGTTCAGAGACTATGAGATCAAGTGAAACATCAAAGACTTGTTATGCGACTTGTTTGATTGTGTCGCCACCTGGCGAATGCAATATGGGACTAACAATGGCTATTAGAAAGGCAATTTCCGTTCTCTTCCGGTCATACCTCATACCATGTGCTCAATTTAAAGTGTCTTGAGTTGGTACAATAAAAAAATCCCTGTTTAACAACACGTGGTCGTAGTTATCGCGACAGGCTCCACCTAAACGGAAAAGGGACGGCAGTTTTTGCAGATGAACACATAAATTTATAAATCCATCTGAACACGGATTCCTAAAAGCGAAGTTATGCTTTACAAATATGTTTATGTTTTCAGAAGAAATCACTAAGTGGCAGACGTGTTGGCAAGTCAAGTATCAAGTTATTTACCCTGTAAGTCAAGTGACGTCAATCAATCAAGCAATCAATCCTTTATTCCAACACACAGTTACAATATAATAAATGACAACAAGTTACTAACAGAATGTGCAACAAATGGGAATTGGTGAAGAATACACAAGGGTGAGTTGGAAATGGGGTGAACAGAAGTGCAATACTTATCTATGGTTCACCCCGTGGCGTGTTAAGCCGTTAACTCAATCTCGCTCCATATACGGAGACGCACATTGATTTTGCATTAGTACGAAAGCGAGTTATGCAGAATGAATCGTTCTGTCTAGTACCATATACAGAGTAAATTACAGACACATACGGTTTAAATTTTTTTGGCAAATTACTTGGTAATACATTATGGAAAGCCCTAAACATAATAACAGCCGTCTTGAGCTTAAATAAATCTACATCTAAGTCTCAAGTTAAGTACAAATCAAGTTTCGAGTCATCTATGTGAATTCCAAGTCAAGTCTGAAGTTACTATGGTTGATCAATCGCCATGATAGTTGTGTTTTTTCTGTGGTATTCTTAGTGAGAATTTACGCTGCCTGTCACAACATTACCCAATCGTGACAAATACATAATGATTATTGTATTCGGTGCGGCCCGTCACAACAATATGGTCTCGATTTGTGTACGTTTGGAGCCACCAGACTTGTTGGCAAGTCACAAACTGGCAAGTCAAGTCAAGGCTCGAGTCAATGACCTCCAAGTCATGTCTCGAGTCATCTCTCTGACTTGCACGTCAAGTCATGAAAATGGGTGACTCGAGTCAACCCATATAGCTACGATTCGAGTCAACACGTCTACTAAGAGGGTAGATAACGGGTCATCAGTAGAAATAATTGTAACGTATTTCATCTATCTATTTGATACGGTGACAAATGCAAACACACAACTACAAATGGCGGCTCATGAACTCTTTATTTAGTCCGTTTAATATATCACTACGCGCTGCGCGCTAGTACACAACATTGTGGGTCGACATAAATACACTATAATAACATATTTAGATTCTTAGTTAAAACTACTTAAACATTAAAAGCCCATGTATCGGGGTGGTATAATCAGCTGGATAGAAAAATGGTTGACTGACAGAGGATAACGTGTTGTAGTAAATGTCATGGGGAGGTTTCAAACTGGAAATAATTTTTAAGTGTGGTTCCACAAGGAATCAATTATTACTATTAGGATCTTTATCATCCTTAATATATATCAATGACTTGGATGACAATATAACTAGCAAGGTACTGACATTATAATTTTTTTTGAAAGATTAAAAAATGGAAATAAACAACATTTACAAAAAGATCTAGTAAAACAAGTGAAAATGGCAGATATTATTCAGTTTTGGGAAATGTAAGTATCTGCACACGGGACACGGGTACTTGGGTGCAAACAATAAAATAGGAGATACTGTTTTAGGTACTAGAGAAAAGAAAAGGACTTATAAATAACAATAAGCGTAGATATGAAAGTTTCAGAACCGCGTGGTATTGCAACTCTTCAATTTGGGACAAAGGGTAATCACATTCTCCGGTTAATTAGGCGAAATATATCTACATGAAGCAATAGATAGGCCTCGTTTAAAATACTGCATACACTGTGCAAACTTGGAGACCATATCGTAGGAAGGACATAAATACGCTAGAACGAATACAGAGAAGAACAACTAAATTGATTCTACAACTGACAAAACCGTAGCTATGAAAGGCGTCCAATAGAATGCGATTTCAATATTGTTTTCTCAGTTAACAGGAACTAAAGGACACGAAGTAACATTAGTGAATGATAATTATAGATTATATATATATATATATATATATATATATATATATATATATATATATACCACAAAGAACTTATTCTCACATAGGGCAATAAATAAATGGAATACATTATCTAAATATATTGTATAACAGCAGTGTGAATATGCTTTAAAAAAATAGAAAAATTAATATCCCAGAAGGGCGGGTTACACATAGATGAATAATCGACTCTCGGTAAGCCAATACCTTCCTTGCCCGTATGTCATCTGTTTTTTGTTCCTTGGATGGCAATCATTTTAAACGTTGCCTACTGACACGCGTCTTATTTCTTTATGTGTGTCAAGTGTTGAATTTCTCAACGAATATAAATAAAATATGCATATATACCAGCTTGTTTTTTTCAGTATTCATATTGTTATACGCAAATGTACCTGATAAACAAATCAGTAAAATTTTTCCATAAAGAAAGGAAGCCAATTAACGGTCATAACCCTTACATAGTATTTTATATTTGTGTATTATACACAACAAATAACTTTAGACACCAATGTGGACAACGCTACAACAGGTACTTGGGTTTAACACCAACGCTGATGTAAGGACCGTGAATGTCCCGAAAGCTCCGTTGAGCACTACGAGTATTGTGACAGGTAACAAACTTATTTTTCAATATGAATGTAAAAAATATGGAACCAACTTACGCACTGATACTTTGTAGACTCAGTCGTTTTGGGACCGTGGTTTCATTTGTTTCTACTTTAGCCTGAATAATATCTTCACTGATTTAGCGATTTCAGTCAAGTATTCACTAACCGCAGAATTAGATAAAACAATAAATAAATAACAATTAAACAACACATGTCACCCGGACAAATACGTACACCAGCGAACAAAACAGTGTTGTGCAGTCAAACTATTACACACCAAAAAGGGCATTTATACTATTCATTGCTTAACTTAATAATTATGTCATTTGGCAGTCTACTAAAACATTCTTGGGTCGATCACGTGCGAACGACACATTGCTGTCCGCCAACTGTAGTTGTTTTCGGGCAGTTGTGCAGCAGAACGGACCGAGTACATTAAACATGGCCGCCATTATGAGAAACATCCCGCAGAGAACGAATGACCCGTTCCAACTTCCGGTAGCGTCTCTCAAGGAACCTGCAAAGGACATTTAACTGTAATCAAAGTTATCAGATGTCATAGTAATATTATTGATATAATTATAATTGTCTATATTCGGTGTTCTACATAACAAGATAAATACTTCTCGGAATATTCCAAATAAAATATTTCTTAACACGAACGTTGTTTAATTCGAGCACTGACACACGTTACGTTCACTCCATTATACAACAAAGATTGGCTTTATTTCATTTGCTAGACCCTCTGCATAGTGCTATTTAGCAGGTTTTCAAACGTATTAAACCGTTGATTCTATGTAGAAAGATAAGCTGAAGGTACATGTGTACAACACACGTGTACATGTACAACAAATATTGTTGTAACAAACACCGTGATATCTTTACAATACTTCGTGTCTTGACAATCTGTGTGGCATAACATTTAACAAGTTAAGTTATTTTCTGCTATCACAAAATGGCTTTTGCTAGAACAGTGCTTACTAACGAGTGGAGGGGCGAACAGATATGGCAGGGCGTCGCACATATTTGAAAACCCGTACGCTGTCGACAAGTTCTCGGCGCCGAGCCCCTCCGTCAACAACACAGGCGCCAGCGTCACGAACGAGCCGGCCGCGAACGACATCACTGCGCAGTCGGCTGCCAGGAGGGGGTATGACGTAATCAACGGTGCAACGCAGAACGCCAGACCGCACCCGAATATGGAGAACTGTAAGTGTATGGTTACATAGTTACTTGTTGTTTGCTTCACACAAATGCTTGTTGGCGAACGCCTCGCCTACGAACGAAGGCTGGTAATAAGGATATTGCATAGTGAACTTGTCCTGAGGATAAGATAACAAAAAAGGTACTTTCAGTGGTCATATGAGGCACGTTAATCCAATAATCCAAGCAAATTATGTAAGGGGCGCTGAACAGGATAGACAAGGCGAAGACAAAAATCAGACGATGGAGGACAATTCCCTCTGGTTTGCATGATGAACTATTCTTGTTGAAACAGTTCGTCTGCGTGTACTGACAATCTAACAACTTTCCCCAAAAGCACGCACACACGCACGCACGCACGCACATACGCACGCACGCACGCACGCAGAACGCACGCACGCACGCCCAACAAGACAAATAGAAACACACACCTGAAAGATGTGTCGCTTGCGGAAGAGGTTCAAGTCAGCAAAGCCGCCGATACAGAGACGCGAGCCGAGATCAGCAAAGCCAACGATGGACACGATCCAAACAGCGTCCGTCTTGGAGACGCCGAGCTGCTGCGTGTGTTGGGGCAGGATGTTGAAGATGTTCGAGAAGCTACTGTTGGCCACCGATAATGACACGGCGTAGAGATACAACAGTGGATTCCGCAACAATTTCCAATCGAAGACGGCCTTCTTTGTATTGCGGAAGACATTCGCCGTCGTGATTATCTTGCTACTGCGCAGTGCAAGTTCCGTCTTAGGGACGTCAATGTTGATAACGCTGACAGTGACGCAATCCCGTCGTCTGCAGTCGCTGCATTTGGCGCCAAACTGCCGAGTTTGCTTCAGGCGATGTCTCGTCAGGTAGAATGTGGCGGGCCGGTATAGCATGCCGCACACGCACAAGTTGAAGAAGATTCCGGCCATGATGAGAAATGTTCCGTCCAGTCCGTAGCGGGTCAACGCCAGTCTGACGACTGGCGGCAGAACGAACGCTCCGACTCCACTTCCGGCGAAACACACACCGACGGCAAAGGCGCGTTTCTTGACGAAGTGTTGACTAACGGCGACAATACTGGGCGAATACGCCAAACTGCCTCCAACACCTTTGGTGGGAAATAAACTATATGTGATACAGCTTTATAGACATCGATCGGCTTCAGGACAGCGAGGCAACGCAACAAGACAAACGAATTTCGTGTTATTTCTTAATTTACGACTTCGTAAGTATCCGATTTCATCATATGAACAATTGACACATAATCTTTATTAACTGTACGTATATTGCGAGTATCATAGTTAGCATAATGTATGTGCACACATATAATTCCACACAAACATGTTACTGTTTCTACTGCCGGCATCCTTTTATTTAGAAAATAGTATATTATAATATAGAGTTTAAATAAAGTTAACCAAAATTAGGCACCGCGCATATAAAGAGACATTTCAATAGCAATATAGCAGACTAGCGGCTTTATGCTCGTGCAGAGTTTTCAAGTGTATATATTTCCCTTTACACAGGCTGAATATTGTATAACAGCAAAACTGTTTGTTTGATCAGGGGTAAGGTATGGGGGGATTACTTACACCCCGCTTTTGTGTGTCTAGTCTAGTTGGTACTCTGCTTGTTCAGTCTTAATTAAATATCCTTTTCCCTTGTAAATTGTTATGCTGGAACATTATATAACAGCCACAAGGGTGTCACAGTTTTATTGCTAACATGTACCAGTTTGTCTTCTACACTGATGCAGTTATCCAGACTATTTATTTCTGACTGACCCTATGCTTGATGCATTTTACATTGTATGCGGTATGTACATAGCAATTACGTTGAAATACGACCTCCAAATAAATTGGATGAATTGCCCATTTTCAACCTACATAGGAGTTGAGTTTTTTCCAAACAAACTAAGAAAGTGTTGCACATCCCCTTTGTTAACCAAATACACCGGGGATTCATGGGTAATGGAACTGCTGAGGCACACGAAATAAAGAGAAACACAAGAACCACATACCCACCAAAAATCCGTAGCTGAAGTAAAGAAACTCGAAGTTTGTGGCATACGCGCTCAGCGTGAAACCGGCCGTGCAGATGAGACCTCCACAAATCACTACACGACGGGTGTCAAACATGTTGACTAAGACGTTGGCTAGTATGGCTGCAAAAATCGAAAATTGTTCGTCAACCGATGTGTGCACCATTCGCGCCGTGCACGGTACAACAATGAATGAGAATGCATAAGAGTTTCCCTGGTGGCGTCTGCACATAACTATCTGTACATTAACGCTGCCTCCGATATTCGATATTTTTCCATCGTCTCGTTTTGAAACATTTCGCAAAACATCGAACCTATCTTGTGTCGACTATGACGTGCTAGCTTGTTTGTGCAAAAGTGTTATTTAGCTTTAATTAAATAATCATACATGCCATTACATTAATTACGGTTTGATCGAACCGAAATTCGACAAAATGGAGCAAAAGTGGTTCTGTGTCTTTCGCAGGTTACCCGATCAAACGAATAAAGTAAATTCTTTGGTGGTGATTTTAGCAAAGATGCACACTCTTTTATTAAATCGATTGCACACATTACATGACATATTCACGCACTACAGACTCGAACATCAACGAACCTGATTCGTGGTGGGTTAAACGAACTGTGGAAGCAGTTCTAAGCATTCTAATTGCAGCAGTTGAATGTTTATTTAGAGGGGCATTGGGCCTTGGGCTCCCCCCCCCCGAGTTAATTGTCTTGTTGTTGTTGCGCTGCTACATGGTAGCATGGTAAACTAATTGTCTTGTTGTTGTTGCGCTGCTACATGGTAGCATGGTAAACTAATTGTCTTGTTGTTGTTGCGCTGCTACATGGTAGCATGGGATACTAATTGTCTTGTTGTTGTTGCGCTGCTACATGGTAGCATGGTAAACTAATTGTCTTGTTGTTGTTGCGCTGCTACATGGTAGCATGGTACACTAATTGTCTTGTTGTTGTTGCGCTGCTACATGGTAGCATGGTAAACTAATTGTCTTGTTGTTGTTGCGCTGTTACATGGTAGCATGGGATACTAATTGTCTTGTTGTTGTTGCGCTGCTACATGGTAGCATGGTAAACTAATTGTCGTGTTGTTGTTGCGCTGCTACATGGTAGCATGGTACACTAATTGTCTTGTTGTTGTTGCGCTGCTACATGGTAGCATGGTAAACTAATTGTCTTGTTGTTGTTGCGCTGCTACATGGTAGCATGGTAAACTAATTGTCTTGTTGTTGTTGCGCTGCTACATGGTAGCATGGTAAACTAATTGTCTTGTTGTTGTTGCGCTGCTACATGGTAGCATGGTACACTAATTGTCTTGTTGTTGTTGCGCTGCTACATGGTAGCATGGTAAACTAATTGTCTTGTTGTTGTTGCGCTGCTACATGGTAGCATGGGATACTAATTGTCTTGTTGTTGTTGCGCTGCTACATGGTAGCATGGTAAACTAATTGTCGTGTTGTTGTTGCGCTGCTACATGGTAGCATGGTACACTAATTGTCTTGTTGTTGTTGCGCTGCTACATGGTAGCATGGTAAACTAATTGTCTTGTTGTTGTTGCGCTGCTACATGGTAGCATGGTAAACTAATTGTCTTGTTGTTGTTGTGCTGCTACATGGTAGCATGGTAAACTAATTGTCGTGTTGTTGTTGCGCTGCTACATGGTAGCATGGTAAACTAATTGGCGACTAAGCTTGCAGCCCCCTTTCATCTCCCTCTTTGCGAGATCCTGGATACGTCGCTGGTTGTAACGAAACGTGTCACCTTCAGAGTGGCGCATACATGTGCGTAAAAAGTCTTACACCTTGATTCAGTTTGATCGTAATACTATTAATCTATACCAGCGTCTATTTCTGGGTTGTTCTTACCATTAAGTGATAGGAGACAGGAAAGGATAGCGAATATCCAGCAGATAGACCCGGATGTGACGTCATACTTGTCTTGAATGTCGACGGCGAAGACCCCGACAGTTCTCAGTCCCCCGCCAACAACAATGAATTGTACAACGAAGCTGCCTGGAACCAATAACACTAGAACTATGACGAAATAACTAACCTATATTCAGAAGTGCTTTGAATTATACAAACACGATATGACTTAAATGTGTGCAGTATGCTCTCGCCACCTCATCCAAATGGGTGCTTTTAACATAATGGCTACACAAATAATTCACACTTTACATATGCCACTAAACATACTGTACTTATACAACAACAAGGGTCAACATTGATGACATCATTATCAACACACATTTATGCAATATAATGTAGTTTATGACACGCTCTGTCCAAGTATCTCTTTGTCTGTGTGTCTGTCTGTATGTATGTCTGTCTGTCTGTCTGTCTGCCTGCATGTTCCCTCGTATCTCCGTCAGTTTCGCATGTATGGGGCTGCCATTATGTAGGCGTGCCTGGGGGCCCATGGTGGTGGTTCGTGTTTTATAACAAATTAAAAAAATTCCACGGGGTAAAAACGCTTCGCGAAACGTTGCCCTACCAAAGCTTGCCTGGGTAGTGCAAGGCTTGACTGGGTAGTGCAAGGCTTGACTGGGTAGTGCAAGGCGTCATAAGCTCTTACAGTGGTTGGCTTTTCTCCTGCGCAACGCCGGGCAATTATAATAATAATAATAATAAATAATAATAACATTAAAAATAACAAATAACAAATCATTAAAGACATTGAAATAATGTACATTGAAATATACATTGAGCCCATAGTAACAAAGGTAAGAAATATGGCTAAACAATAATGAGTTATACGCGATTATCTAATAATGCATAAAGCACTTATCCGTGATCTGTGCAAACATCACTGTTAAGAGTACACTGTGCAATTAAATTAGTTATATACGCACGCACGCGCGCACGGATGCACGTACGCTCGACACACAACGCACGTACGCACACATACGCATGCATGCACGCACGCACGCACGCACGCACGCACTCATACACATTGACGCGCGCGCGCACAAACTGCACAATCATCTCACCTAACAAACACATCCATGCCCAGCCTGTATCTGTCGGTACGGCCAGACCGGGACCATCGTCTCGTTCCGGGTAAGTCGACATGCCGGCTGTAGCCCTGCTGATCCACGTAACGGGTGAGCTTGTGTAACTCGGCCAACAAAACGTCCACCAATAATAGGAATTTTCTTAGACGTTGTTGTTGTTGTTGTTGTTGTTGTTCAAGAAGACATATCATGAAGGAAATATCGAAATAGAGAATCGCTGCTGAAAAATCATGGCCCGGAGAGGACTCAACGTCGAAGTAGGTCGAGCCGAAGCCTAAATGTGTGCGCACGCTGAATAATAGGCCTATGTCATACGACTTCGGAGTACGTGACCACGTCCGTCGTACGTGCAACGTTGTCTTTTACATCAACGATGTGCGCAAACAGACTTGAAGACCAAGGTCAGGCATTACGTCTAACTTCACACACTGCGGTCGTGTTGAATAAGTGATGTGTTCGGCAACACTGGCTCGATTGTTGACCGGATTCCGGATTTTTTTCAACAGTACTGCTGCAAATATGTATTGATTAACGAATGCAATCTTTGTTCATAAGTGTTCTTCCTCCAATTGTACTCTCGAAAGTGCACCAGTCAGCACTGCCCACGTGTTCAGATTGCGATTAAATGTTAGACCCCAGTAAACTGTGTTCACATTTATTACAATTGGTCGACAGCTGTTTGGGATCGAACTGAACAGCAATGTCGATATTCAAATTGTATTATAGAAAATGTGTTTCATTAAAGCACATATATGGGTGGTCAGTATGCTAGCTTTTAGCCAGGGGCGTCCACAGGAATTTTTTCAGGGAGGGGCAAGAAAGAAGTGTCCCCCCGCGGGGGGCTATATATATATATCTATATATATATCCCTGGATCTGGATTTTCCCCCTTGCGGACGCCCATGCTTCTAGCATACTATACGACTTTACGAAAAAAAACACATCAGACCTTGTACCTTCGAGTAAACCTTGATAAGGCAGGCAGTGATAAACTTCAAGAGGCCAGGACGGGTGACAAAAAAAAATCTGACTGAGCCCTTCCACTCCGATGTGAATATGTGTGTGTGTGTGTGTGTGCGTGTGCGTGTGCGTGTGCGTGTGCGTGTGCGTGTGCGTGTGCGTGTGCGTGTGCGTGTGCGTGTGTGTGTTTCTGAATATATATATGTGTGTGTGTGTGTGTGTGTGTGTGTGTGTGTGTGTGTGTGTGTGTGTGTGTGTGTGTGTGTGTGTGTGTGTGTGTGTGTGTGTGTTTCTGAATATATATATATGTGTGTGTGTGTGTGTGTGTGTGTGTGTGTGTGTGTGTGTGTGTGTGTGTGTGTGTGTGTGTGTGTGTTTCTGAATATATATATATATATATATATATATATATATATATATATATATGTGTGTGTGTGTGTGTGTGCGTGTGCGTGTGCGTGTGCGTGTGCGTGCGTGCGTGCGTGCGTGCGTGCGTGCGTGCGTGCGTGCGTGCGTGCGTACGGACGGACGGACGGACGTATGGTACAATGCCCCGGGTTGGACATCCTATCAAAAGAACTATGAACAATACCACCTGCCGCGCTGACCGTATGCCCTAGATATGTTGTGAATATGTTTAAAAACAGAACTGACACATGTCTAACAGGAGCGGGAAATGTTGTTCTAGTGCACCTGGCAAGTGTGGCTATGCATAGTCCTATCCCTTCGTTGTAATTTGTGCAAATCTCCCCAAGTATGTACATAATACTTTATGTAAACACAACACTGGATTTGAACTCGGACAATTACCATAAAAGCGGAAACGAAGTGTAACATCAAATGGAACAGTTTTAACCTAAGACGATTTTAGATGGTTCATAGACATACATTAATATCTCTCTGAATGGGATTTTGTTAGACTAAAACTGGTATTTATTGAATTTACTCTTGTGACATGTTAGGTGAATTCCGCTAGAGTGGTAATATTTCCTATATGCTTTAGTGAATTGAGCTGGTGTGTAGTCCTTATGTGCAGTCCTGTCAAAGAGATTTAATAATTTCAACTATTTTGTTTATTTATAACAATAAATACGTAAATGTTAAAACCATGGCAACAACTGGAGTCCAAAATACAACCTCCATTTGGCACTACTTTGACACTACTGATATCTACTGACACTACTGATATCTACTGACACTACTGATATCGGGATGATATAGTTACAAAATACAAAGTTAATTAAACGTTCGAGGAGCAAAAATTAACGCATAACAAAGGAACAAAGAAATGATCTTCATAATTACGAAACAATCAAGTCGAGTGCATTTAGCACTTCACCCAATTCACCGCTGCCACGGAGGGGATAATCAGCACAATAACAGGCGTTGGTATTCAAGTTTGTGTGCTTGAAATGCAAATGCGTGAAGACAGAAGAGTGGCGAAGGAGTGCCAGATCTAGAGCGGGCACACGACAAGTTCGCCGGCTCCGACTCAGGTATTGTTTTGCATTCCCTGTTTAAATTAGTGTCAGAGACGAACAAGCTCGTTGTGTCCTAGATAAATGTGAAGCATGAAAATACAAACCTTGTGAGTTGTTGTGTAGTATTTGCACAGTAAGCTAAGATATTACGGGCCGAATATTGTGCAGAAAGAGTATGGGTATTCATTGCGTATTCTGTTCAGAATTATCTAAATATAATATACATATAAACACTATATTTTCAGACGGAAACACACGTGGGTCTTCACTGTTGAGATACAGTCATGTCCTTTCTTCGGACTCAGTCGTCAGTAAAGCTATTCAGTAAAATAGTACTTTAGTGTATTGTACGTTTACCTATCAGTTAAATATCAGTAACTTTATATGTTTGGATGGCCTGCATGACATTTATCTCAAGTTAGATTCACCCGACCCTTTTCAGTGAATCATGCTCTCGCAGTACGGGACCAGAATTGTACGATAGGAAAGCAAGCAAACCTAAACCACTCATAAAGAGGTACGCGACAGTCACCATGTAAATATGGTATATGGATATCACATAAACGCAGTGGTCTGCACGGACGGCCAATACAGTATGGTGATATTATCTTCTCAACATAGTTATCTGCACGGACGGTCTGTTTCTCCACCCATTTCCTGTGTAATATATTAAAACTGGTTTGAACAAAATGCTTTGACGTCTGTCGACAAGGACACTAATAATATAGCCATTGTCTTTGCTTGCGTGCGACAGGATTGTCACTGGAGCATTTGGTAGAGATGGAGAGACATATAGACATACGAAAGGGAGAGAAAATACCGAAAGAGGATATGATGTCAACTTACCTAGAATTCGGCGACGAATGCGAGCAGGCTATACCAAAAGACAAGGGTTGGGCCTGGATGTGTTTGCTCGGTAAGAAACCGTCACAGTGTTAGGGACAGAGTCGCCATATAACGCTTGTTGAATCGCCGTTTTGATCAATCATCTTCGCTTCACCTCGAGTCGTTACTATCTCGTACACTTGTGTGCCCGCCTTCATCAGTCTAAATTTGTGGAAAATGTGCTATCATGGTAATTGTCACGAAACAACAACAACAACAACAACAACAACAACAACAACAACAACAACAACAACAAATCGATATAAACAAGGAAGGCATCCAAATATAAGGTTTGCTTCCATCTAGTTTGTTTACATGTCATGTTTTAGTTACTACTAATAATCACATATATTTTATCATGATATGCCATAATGATTCATTTGATGATATGTCAAACTTAAAAATCTCTTTACTTCAGTTTGTTCATTCAAAGATGTTGTCCAAAACAAAAGTTACGCATTTGTAATAATAATGGTTGTTTCTGTAACACTTGTTATTTCCTGACTATATACTTTGTTGGCTTCAAGTGGTTTCATGGTGCAATTTGTCATTGTTGGCGTCAGATAATTTCATGGTGCAATTTGTCGTTGTTGGCGTCAGGTGGTTTCATGGTGCAATTTGTCGTTGTTGGCGTCAGGTGGTTTCATGGTGCAATTTGTCGTCGTTGGCGGAGGGCTGAGGGCTTTTGGTGTCTTCCTCGTTGAGATACAGGACATGTATGACGTCACATCGGGTGCCATATCCTGGATACCCGCCATGTATTCGAGTCTGCTATTACTTAATGGTACGGATAAATTGAAAAAACAACTTGATAGGTAATTTGTGTTTTGGGACTATTCCATATTTAATACCCGCCTGATCATTAACCTTTCAAAGGCGTTTCAAACTATTCATCATTCAATAATATTTAACAAATTAAGGTATTACGGTTTAGATGGATCTACTGTGAATTTATTTAAAAGTTATTTAAGCAATCGAAGTCAATATGTCGAATTTGAAAATGCGTGCGTACGTGCGTGTGTGCATGTATTTGTTGGGTGCAGACGCTCGCGTGTGTTTGCTTAACTTTAAAACCTTGATTTGATTCGGCGAAGTATATATTTTGCAGCGATTCCCGCAAACACCTTAGTTAACATGTTCAACACCCGTCGTGTAGTGACTTGCGGAGGCCTGATCAGTGCGATCGGTTTCATGTTGAGCGCTTATGCCACCAGCGTCGAGTTTCTTTACTTCAGCTACGGATTTTTGGGAGGTAGGCCCTTGCTGTTATTTGAGTTTCTCTTGCAGCGTGATTCATAGTGAGAATCCGGTTTATGTTTAATATGATATCGCTCCTATATCGGCCTATTTGGATTTGGATTATCTTGAAAATAAAAACCAAGACTAAAAACATCCCAACGTTGCAGCAACAATCGACACTTACAACGTGAATATTCGCCTGGCCATTATATAAATCCAATCAGTTTGGCCTTTTATGCGAAACGAATCTCTTCTAAAAGAGGAAGCATTGCAGTGCGTACGTATTTAAAAATAAACCAGTGGGTAAAGGCCTAACATATATATGTTAGTTTTTTGGTTACGGGTAAAAAATAGTTTACATAGGCGCAACAATTTATTATTTCCGCTCGTATCTCGTATTATGTTGTTCGATGTAATTTTCTGCTACATTTCCCTTCGTATACATTTCCGGTTACCGGATGCCACATTTTTGAGGCCTAGACTATGTTTATATCGCCTTTCATGCCTTTTCTCCCTAGGTATTGGCGGCAGTTTGGCGTATTCACCTAGTATCGTAGCCGTAGGTAGGTACTTCGTCAAGAGGCGCGCCTTTGCCGTCGGCATGTGCTTCGCCGGAAGTGGAGTCGGAGCGTTCGTTTTGCCGCCACTCGTCAGTCTGGCGTTGACCCGCTACGGACTGAACGGAACATTTCTCATCATGGCCGGCGTCTCCTTTAACTTGTGCGTGTGCGGCATGTTATTCCGACCCGCCACATTCTACCTGACGAGACTGAAGCGAACCCGGCATTTTGGCGCCAAATACAGCGGCAGTAGACGATATGAACGCAACGTTGTCAGCATCGTCAGCGTCGACTTCCCTGTTACAGATCTAGGACTGCGCAGTAACAACAACACCCAGGCGGCGAATATTCCATCAACATACTGCATGGAGAGCCAATACCTCCGCGCTAGAGAGAAGCCCGCCTTCGACTGGCATGTGCTGCGGAATCCGCTGTTGTATCTCTACGCAGTGCCGCTGTACGTAGCCGACAGTAGCTTCTCGAACATATTCAACATCCTGCCTTCGCACACGCAGCGACTCGGCGTCTCCAAGACGGACGCGGCCTGGATCATCTCTATCGTCGGTGTTGCTGATCTCGTCTCGCGTCTCTGTATCGGCGGCTTCGCTGACTTGAACCTCTTCCGCAAGCGACACATATTTCAGGTGCGTTATTTTCAAGGCCGTGGCCAGTGACGTATTTCGGGTTTATCCATTTGGCTTACATTTTTTATTTCCCCCTATGTAACCTGTTGCGCTTGTTCCCCTTTGCTCCCATTTGGCCTCCCCTGCGAGATCGCAGAGACGCCACTGGCCGTGGCTGAAATCACGACATTGCCGTTGCCTTAGCATTTCTGAGCTAGAGCTGCGGCGTTCTGGAGAATAGCTGAAAAGTCCGTCACTACCAGACAATGTAGGCCTACAACTAGAAAACAGTTATCCTCCAACACGTTCCCTTGTGCTGATCTTTAATGTAGCAAGTCTTCAGTTATAACTGATCCCTAATCACTCACGCATATAACCAGTCCTCAACTATATAACTGTTCACTAATCATGCAACGAAAGTTGACAGTGTATATGCGCATACGTTTAATTGCACTGAGCATCTTCTGTTCTCAAGATTGCCGTACTTTATAATAGCTTAAATGCTATGGTTACGTCAATGCCGTAACTTTAGCCCGCCTTCTTGTAAATGCATTTCCTTCTAGTTTTTTAAATGCGTGCGTGCATTTGGTACGTCCGACTGCTCCCACACAGGAGTCAGTTAATTGATGGAATATTTAGTTAAACTGTTACGAAACATTGTCTAAAGTGTCAACATATAATCAAACACACGGCTTTGTTACACGTGCCTTGCAGTTCTCCATATTTGGGTGCGGTCTGGCTTTCTGTGTCGCACCGTTAATGACGTCATACCCCCTCTTGGCGGCCGACTGCGTAGTGATGTCGTTCGCGGCCGGCTCGTTCGTGACGCTGGCTCCTGTGTTGTTAGCGGAGGGGCTCGGCACCGAGAATATGTCGACGGCGTACGGCGTCATGAATCTGTGCGGATGCTTGCCCTTTCTCCTTTCTCCTGCCATCGTTAGTAAGTACCATATTCGCAGTAACATAATCCAGTAGGCGGTTCGTTCGAAACATATATTTCTGCCTGCTTTTGTAAGTCGCCGTATTTCTGGCTACGGGTTTTACTGCGGTTTAATTCCGTTCTTGAAACACGAGCCAATGAAAGTTTGCACGATTTGACATCAACATCACATTCCCTCTAGCCACTTACGTGTGTATACCTGTGCGCGCTAATTCTCGAATTATATTGCGAACGCACGCACGCACGCACGCACGCACGCACGCACGCACGCACGCACACACTAAATTTAACGTAGAATCTGACTGAATGAATTGGTTTCAGTGAAATGTCCTTCAGTGAAATGTCACTTTGGATATATTGTAGGTTCCTTACGAGATGCTACCGGAAGTTGGAACGAATCGTTCATTCTCTGCGGAATGCTGATCATCACGTCGGCCATATTGAATATTCTAGGTCCGTTCTGCTGCATTACGGCCCGAAAGCAGCTACAGTTGGCGGATAGTAAGGCGCCGCCTTTCTCACACAACGTACTAAGAAAAGTCAAAAGATGACCAACTACAAAAGACATTTGATTGTAAACCGGATTGTACATGAATAGAACAATTAGAGATACTACTAGACCTATGTTCGCTGATAAATGTGTTACAGCAAGTCGTTGCATGACTAAGTTTGTGACTAGGATTAACACACAAAGCATAATCCGGTCATAAAAATCTTTTTGCTAGCAAAACAATAATGTATTCATATGATTGTGAAAAGGCATTTCGATAGGAGGACAGCGATATGACATTTATTAGTTTTAGTTCCTAAAAATAATCAGAGAGCGAATATGCACCGCTTGATCTAAAACTAGTAAGCGAAAATATTCGCAAGTTCGATTCCATCCTCATTAAAATTTTGGTAAATGGTGATCATCAATTAAATTATATCATTGACAGTTCTTCACCTGCGCACAACTACGGCATAAGCGACCAAGGTGCATACAAAATGTAAATTCATTATGAGCTGAGTAAAATATAGAGTAACTCTTTTTAAATATACGGAACAAATCTGACGTAGGTATAAATGTACCCCGGTTAAATATATTTGAGCCGTAAATAATGTTTCTTCTGTCACATGTTATCTGTGCGTGTGTTCGTACATTACCTGACCCCGTCCTATCGGGTGGCGCCGAGGACACGTTTGGACAGCCACTGCACTGCTGGGTCAAGTGTACGTGCGGACCGTATTACACAACAATGGAACGACCCTAGAGCTGAATGGGTTCTAGGCCCACATGGCACACGGACAAACAGAATTACAGCTGAAGAGATAATAGTCAACGTTCTGATCGACCTACTCCGGCTGCCAGTGGTCGAATAATAAAATCTTTATTTTCGCACATTAAAAATGGCAATTGTACATTGTTTAAAATACAGTAATGTACGTAATAATACAGTTGACATCATCATCGTCTAAAATATTGCATGTCTTAAAACCATTTCTGATGTCTAACATTTCCGATAGAACGTTCACATTTGATATTGTTATGTTAGACAAACCAGCCTGCCACACACACGGCCAATATCATGCACAAACACGTCATACATTGTATCACATTCATTTAGGATATGGCGGTAATTTGCGCTACAATTTGACAATGGGTTTGCAATGGACAACTTAGCAACCCTGTTTATAATCGGTGAATTGTGGTTCATAGCTTTATGAATAAATTTTGAGAACCTTTGCTTTAAGATTACCAATAATGGCAAACTATCCGATAACAATGCTATAACATCACCGTGTGTAAGCGGTGCTAGCCTCCACAACTTTCTAAGTGCAAATAGTGCCAACACTCTTACTCTGAAGATCCCATAGTGGGGCTCCATAATAAGAGCAGCAATACTGTTTAAATAAATTGCATTTTACATTCGTCTTGATACGACCGAAATCGGCCATGAACATATTATACCCTCTCCAGAATTTGGCAGTGGCATCGGCAACTAAACTATCCTTATTAACAACGGATATATGATGGCCCAGATGCACAGCGTCTTGGGTACTATGCAACTCGGTGTCATTAAAAAACACAGTTCTTTTGTCAGGTTTACAATTACGACCTCTAAAAATCAAATATCTACTCTTAGTACCGTTGAAAATTACACAGTATTCGTGTGCATATCTTTCGCATATATCGATTAAAACCGTGAGTCCAGATCTTGTGGGTGTTAGCAGAGTGAGATCATCTGTGCATCCGATGCAACCCGTATAGTGGTTGCCCATGTGGCATCCCACGTCACTCTTTTCTAACTGTTCAAACAATCCATCCATGTATATGGAGAAGAGAATAGGAGAAAGGATTGCTCCCTGTTTGACTCCGTTATAAACGGTAAACTGGGATGACATACTAGAGCCCCATCTTACTTGAAGTTTTTGTTTAGTATACATATACAGCAGCAATCTTAATACCAGGGGTGATACCTTATGTTTTAGAAGTACTCTAAAAATCTTACAATAATTGACCCTGTCGAATGCTTTGCTGGCATCTAACATAAGTGCATACACATTACTGCCATTTGTATTATAATAACTGATTGTCTCCATCATAATATATGTGCAGTGAGTAGTGGACATATTTTGTTTAAAACCAAATTGCCAATGATTTGTTCCTTATAGTATAACAACATCAAACAGTTTGGCAACAATGCTGCCAAGAGTAATAGCTCTAAAATTGTCGGATGTACATATTAATTGTCTCTTATCTTTTGGTATAGGAACCATAGTTCCCACTAACATTGAGTCCTGTCAAAAATTAATGCTAACAACACAAAGAGTATTTTCGGGCCATGTATGATATGATTCGAATTGAGACCCTCTTCACCATCCGACTTACCCAGCGTCAGTCACTGGACACCTTCGATAACCTCAACTGTTGTAGAGGTGATTATATTTATCAGAAAAAAGTTGTATTATTTCTTCATCACCCACCACACCATCAATACGTGAAGGCAAGAATTTATTTCTGCCCTTTATCCGGCGCACCTCAGACCACAAGTCCCGGTTTCTATTTTCGCTAATGGCTTCAGCCATCTTAGGAGTACGAATCCTGTCATCCTCTCTCATAATATGTCTAACCGCCCTATGATACCGAGCTCTTGTTATACGTCTCATTTCTGTAATGTCACCCTTCTTCAAGTGTTCAACTTCTTTAGACCACCCAGAAAGTTTCCTTCTGCCACCACCTGAATTAAGGTTGTTTTTAGGACAGGTGGCAGCTATACATTCTGACGATTCTACACACATATTTAGTATGTCATTGTAAACTCTAGATAATTCGTTATCATGTTTTTTACACATTACATTCTTACACAGCAAAGCTTCTTCGTCATATTGTAACATGGAGAGTTTATACTCAAGATCACTACTGTATTGGTAACTGCGTTCAGTACTGGCTTTATGCCATGCTAGTTTGCGACACTAGTTCCTTTCGAACATGTGGTCTACATTTGTATCCAACCTAACTTTAAGTGGCACATGGTCAGAAAACAACAAGTTGTCTATAATAGCACATTCGAGTACCTTCTGTCCTAAATTTGCCGTGGTTAAAAATTAATCAATTTTGGAGGTCAAACCGTTTGGACTTACATAAGTATATGGCACTTGCGCATCTGGAGCATGTATACATACCGTAAGATTAAAATAATACACAGATGTCTCCTGCGCACGTCCCGTAGCCTACACGGTCTGGCTGCGTCATACCTGACTGACCTGCTGACTCCTCTGGAACAATATGCCCGTTGCCATGCGTGACTCCTCTGGAACAATATGCCCGTTGCCATGCGTGACTCCTCTGGAACAATATGCCCGTTGCCATGCGTGACTCCTCTGGAACAATATGCCCGTTGCCATGCGTGACTCCTCTGGAACAATATGCCTGTTGCCATGCGTGACTCCTCTGCAACAATATGCCCGTTGCCATGCGTGACTCCTCTGCAACAATATGCCCGTTGCCATGCGTGACTCCTCTGGAACAATATGCCCGTTGCCATGCGTGACTCCTCTGGAACAATATGCCCGTTGCCATGCGTGACTCCTCTGCAACAATATGCCCGTTGCCATGCGTGACTCCTCTGGAACAATATGCCCGTTGCCATGCGTGACTCCTCTGGAACAATATGCCCGTTGCCATGCGTGACTCCTCTGCAACAATATGCCCGTTGCCATGCGTGACTCCTCTGGAACAATATGCCCGTTGCCATGCGTGACTCCTCTGCAACAATATGCCCGTTGCCATGCGTGACTCCTCTGCAACAATATGCCCGTTGCCATGCGTGACTCCTCTGGAACAATATGCCCGTTGCCATGCGTGACTCCTCTGCAACAATATGCCCGTTGCCATGCGTGACTCCTCTGCAACAATATGCCCGTTGCCATGCGTGACTCCTCTGCAACAATATGCCCGTTGCCATGCGTGACTCCTCTGGAACAATATGCCCGTTGCCATGCGTGACTCCTCTGCAACAATATGCCCGTTGCCATGCGTGCTGCAGACTGTTAGAACAGCATGTTCTCTTTGAATCATACTTGTGGACTCGTGCCATTTTTACCTCAAAGACACGACAGTTTTAGAATTAACTTTTAACTATTATTATTAACTTTTAAGTTGTATTTTAACTAGTATTTTTATGTTATATGTTTACTTATTTATTTTCATTATTATTATAATCCTTTTAACATTTGAATATCTATTCAATTAAGTAAAATTCTTGTATAAATGTTGTAGTATTGTAATTCGCATTTGAATGACTAAATCTTCCAAATTTATAGCGGAGACAAATGCTGAATTATTATTAATTATTATTATTCTTGCAAGTAATCCCTTATATTACGACAACGACAACATGAGTATGTTTTACTCATAAAATTTGTTTTAATTATTAGTATTCTTGTCCACTGTAGATGAGAAAACATAACAAACTTCTTCATGCCTTCTTGAATTAAAGAATGCAAAGACTGATAAGGACACATCCTTGGATCCCGGTTTTGTAAGGATCAGCATTTATTTAATCGGTTTAGAGTTTTTATTATTGTGTGCCGGTTTAGTGTTTATTATATTGAGATTGCACAGAATAGCTGGCACATTTGGCGGTTTTTTGATGCGATAAAAACGGTCTGAACGAGAATTCAATTGCCTTAGCGTCAAGAACGGTTCCCCGGTGGTTGGACCGTCGAGAGCGGCTCCTCGGTGGCCCTACCGCCGAGAACAGCTTCATCATGCTGCGGGCTTTAACAAATAGTAATACACTAGATGCTACAATGGCTGGGAAGACCTGGATCAAACTAGGCTGGCTCGCCCAAGACCGTGCTGGCAGTAGAAGATTTGTTAGCGCCTTATACTCTAGCGGGAGCGCAGGGAACTGGGTGAGTGGTTGATTATGATATAGCATAATTAACTATTTACTCACAGTCAACTGTCATTATATGAGCATACTCGTTCTCATGTATCTGTAAGGTATCGCTTTCGTATAGAGCTCAAGATATAGGCCTACTTGCGTAACGTCGTCGTTATGCAGCGTCGCGGTCACGTGGTTGCGTAGACTGTTTGTTAATGTCGGATGACGTACGTTTTACGCTCCAGACGCCACGTGAATACGCGCTTCACGGGAGACGGTTGGCGCAGTGACGTATCTATGATATCGCGGGGGGAGGCGCGCATGGGAGGGCAAGCCTATTATCACTCATGCTACCATGTAGCGGCACAACTGAAAAAAATGGCAAAAAATCTAAGACAAAAGATGGCCACGGCCCAACGCCCCCTATTGTAATTCACTACTAAATAGCATTGCTAAAAGAAGCTTGGCTAAACTCCAACGAGTACAAAATTGTCTGGCACGTGTGGTTCTCAGAGCGCTTCGGTTTTCACCATCACTACCACTACTTAAACAATTACACTGGCTTCCTGTTTCTTGTCGAATTAATTTTAAGCTGTCGAATCTTACATATCGTGCTCTATCTACACAACAACCACCCTACTTGGCTAGTCTCCTGCGTCTTTCAAATATCCCTATCATCACTTTCACAACTTATTGTGCCTAAAACAAAACTTAACTTGGGTAAACGTGCTTACTCTGTTGCTGCGCCTAGGGTCTGGAATGCACTCCCTATCACTTTGAAAACATCTGAAACTATAGCTATTTTCCGAGAAAAAAACTCCACCATAAATCTTTGGTTGTTCACGATTATGCTTAATGGTTTTGTTTTGTTGCGTCTCTGAGCTCAAGTTCTTGAGGATACAGGTGTCATAGAAGTTAATTATTATTAAATACGCCACTAATACTCAGCCCTCACTAATTTGGCGGTTCGAACGAACCCACTCTATGAGAAAATTGTTTTAACTGCAAAATGTTTCAGAAATCATCCCGAGGACTTCCCAACTGATTGGGTGCACGTTTTGTGTTCATCAACTTATGCCAATGGGACGGACAGGTGACTGTCCTGAAGGGGAAGGCAATGTTTTGTGTTCATTAACTTATGCCAATGGGACGGACAGGTGACTGTCCTGAAGGGGAAGGCAATGTTTTGTGTTCATTAACTTATGCCAATGGGACGGACAGGTGACTGTCCTGAAGGGGAAGGCAGTGTTAGTTGACGCATTTTCCATTTTTTTATATCTAGGACACAATCATATTCCTAAGTCAAAATTGTTTCACTTGCATAAACTGATTATTAGTTGACCAATCAGACCAAAATAATTGATCTAGTATGCATGGTTAATTACACATAGGTAATTCAAAGAAGGTTGGTAAACTGGTTCAACTGACACTTTTTGTGGGGTAAGTTGAGCCACAATGTATCGTAAGTTGAATCACAACGGGTAAATGCAAAATATTTGTATAATTGACGTAGGCTTTCTATTAAAACGTCATAACAATTAAGCCAACACATGTATATAATGGGTACACAATGCCTCTGACAATTCAACACTCATTCATTAAAAAAACAGACTTAATTAATACTGACTTATAGGCCCATCGCAACCAGTGTTACTAACTGCTAATATGTTGCTTTGTAGCTATCCGACGTCCCCAATTTGCTCGGAAAGATGAATTCCATGATGCATTTTGAAGTAAACCATCACTCGTCTTCGTTGTTTAGCCACAGCCCAACTAACCCCTTAGGGGGCTAAATTAGCCCCTTTTCGAAAAATAAGCTATGTAATTAATTTCTCATTAATGCGCGAAAGAATAAATATCTTCTTCTTTCCTGTGCACAGTTAGACCATTTGCAAGTGCACATACAACACAGTCTAGTCACATATGTTGATAGTTTACACACCAGCAGATATTAGTCACAAACACCAAAAGTTGTGAGAAAAAAAAACTATTAACTCACAATTTCTTACCGTTGTGACAAATGGCACATATTGTATGTCAGTCGTGTTCTAATAAAACGTTCAATCAATGTGTGATACCAAGTCACTGTCGCTGGTGTAGTTTCCTGGGAAATATGGTTGATTCAATTAACCCATCAAAGGTTAAGCTCTCTGTGTGGCTCCATAGAACCCTCATGGTTCAAGGACAATGTCAGTGGTGAGAGGGCAGTGGCGGAAAGCCATCAATAAATATAATAGAAATAATTATTATACTATCGTGACGTCATATGTAAGTTTGCCATTGCTCTCCGCTGATTCTGTCCTAAGTGTGCCGTCAGTAAGTGAAGCCTCGGGGTCTCCCACGGTTGAATTCAGTATATTGAGCGGTTTCAGCATAATAAAGGAACGTCGATTGTGTAGCCATCGAGCGTGTCTGTGCCACATTTTAACGAAATATGTCCAGCTGTTTTCGTTGAGCGAAAAAGAACCAAGAATAAAAAGTAGTTGGAGCAAAAAAAAATAATAGTTGACGCCAACTACCCATAGTCTCTAGTGCTTTACGTCAGATGTCTGTCATGATCAACCAGGGTTACTGCATTGTTAATCATGCGATAAACTGCAACGAATATTAACATTATTTATAGCAATCCAAAACACAGTGCACACTATCATAGTATCAAACTGCTTTATATGTCAACACCACAACTATGTAAACACCTGGTCCAGTACTGTCAAGAAATATAAGTCAACAGGTGTACTCCGTGTCTGATGTAAGCAAAATGGAAAGAGGAACGACAGATGGAATTTTCATTTACTCTCTATAAATCTACTTCCTACATTTTCCTTGATATTAATTAACACTTACACTGTACAATAACGCTTTATATCAAGTGCAATCGTCAATAGTGAATAATTAATTAAATAAGTGGATTATATTAATATCAAGCGATGCGAGCGATAGCAACCAAGCCTGGTCTTAGTAGGAGTCTCCCTGACCCATAATGAATTTAATGTCGTTTTATTTGAAATAGTCACATTCTATACATTTACATATAAAATATAATATGTTTTGTAATTGCATGAAATTGTCATGGTACTGTATGTTCGTATGTATAATGTTTGCAATTTATGTATGTGTTATGGGTCAAGTAAAGCATGCACAACTTCAAGAAGTTCCATGTGATTTCAGACAAACCTGTGGTCGCTTCCCTAACAACAAGTAGCATCATGATAGAAAGTGATGCTCCTCACTTCAGCCAAGATAAAGGGGCAATGGTTGCCTGGTGTGCAGGCAGGCAGATCTGTGAAACATCTGGTTGTGGGCAGGAGGAAGACCCAGAGGCTTCACTTACTGACGAGACACTTAGGACAGAATCAGTAATGTGGTGGAACAAACTCTTAAGAAATGCATGCAGGAAACCTGTGAAATAGACATTACTGTAGAAGGACATTCTGCATGTGAACAATCTCATACCGATTATCATCAGTTGTACATCTATCCTGAATGTGTGTTGAATAAAATGCACTAATGAGAGTATGTGTTCTCATTTGATTTACAGCATAAACATTACCATTGTACTATAAAGAGTTTTTGCGTTTTATGAAAAGATAATTGGAGGTAGAAGTGTTTGTGTAATCTCACAGAAGTTCATCATCTGCCATTCTCTCCCACTCTCGGCTGTTCACCCCTGCCCTTTCGATGTCCCTCTTAATACTATTCCTCCATTTTAATTTTGGTTTTCTTCTTCTCCTTCGACCACCATCTTCTGTCTTCCATGCTCTCTTTGTCACTCTCCTCACACATTCTCTCTATGTGTCCTGCCAATTGCAGTCTACTCCCCACTACCTTCGTTTTCATGTGTTAATTTATTCATTCCAATTTCCTCTTAACTCCCCCATTTTCCTTATGCCTTCTCTTTTCACTTTACACTTTCTATTATATTCTGTAAATTCTGTTCTGTATTCTATTATGTAAACGAATCTGCGTATAGCTTATCTAAAGCATGGGGTTTTCGTTCTTACCTTAGACTCTGAAAAAGGCACATATACATCCCTAAGCCTTGTACGAAGAGTGAACTAAAAGAGTGTAACAGTACTTCGGATGGCAAGTTTTGGACAGAGACATTTTAAATAATATTTTTTTTCAATAGTAAATAATAATAAAAAGGAAGCGGCGGCAAAATAGGAAGCGGACGGGGACGAGAAACTAGTTTCTTTTTTACTAGGCCTAATTAAACACGCACGCACGCACGCACGCACGCACGCACGCACGCACGCACGCACACACATTATGTTATTGATTGGTCACATTCGTATTGCCTTCGTATAGGCCTAAGGGTAGCCGTACTGGCCCGAGGCCGCAGGCCGATGTTCGAAACGATTGTATAATTTCCCCTTCGCACTGCACTCGTTGATGGTCTATATAGTAAACGTGAACAATTTATAGCATTTTATTAACTGACAATTGCGCATAATCACGAGTACTTCTGTTCGCTACAAAAACGAAACACAATTTTGTGAATAGGAAAACTATACTGAATGCTCTACCATCCGGTCGTGTCTGATTTAGTTTTTTTGTGGCCGTGTTCTTGTTTTTTCATTTTGATGCTTTCATTTGTATCATCTTCTGTGACGATTTTAAACCGGGAAGTTATACCTTCATTTTTGATGGTTGCTCCAGCTCCAATATCCTGTTCAGGAGACCATCGATGACTGTCACTGGCATGCACCATGATAAACTGAACGTTCAAAAGTGCGTGACACGATTGCTGCCGACTATAAATTCCTGTTTTGACGTGCGTCGAAACTAACGCGTATCTGTGCAAACGCGTGATGGCGTTTGACGTCATAACCGAACGTTCTTGGTGAACTCGGCCAATACGGATGAACTCGCCACAGTACGGGTTGAACTCGGCTAATACGCAATCTGACTATGCGTCATGCAGCAATATGGGCGGGAAAGCGACGGTGTTATTAATCGGCCGTTTACGTCGTATCCGGGCAATAACTTGCACAGTCAATTAATAAAATTAAATACACAAATCATGTTGGACACTTGCAGTGCAGGAACACTGGCTTGTGAAACAGCCTGTACAGGTTTCCTTTAAAATAATTGTGTAAACTCTGACTTCTACGCATAGACATAAATAGAAGACCCGTTAGTAAAACGTATGTATAGGGGGATGATTAATGGTGTAACTCTATGCTTCTAAGCTAGAGATTGTATGAAATGTCAAAACAGTGGCTCCATGTGGTGGGTTTGGAACCAACCAACTAAGTGAAAATAAGCTGAACCGCCACCTAGTGACAATTAAGAAAGCCAGAATACGTTATTCGTCAATCTGGTAGAAACATAATGTAAAGTGGAATGCGCACGTTTTTTTTCTGACGAAGCGTTTGGCTAGCATGCACTTAAGACATTGTATGGAAGCAGATGTTCTGTGCAGTACTTAAGTGTAGACCCACGCCTTAAATGCACCTATATAATAGGCCTATATATTGCTGTTTATACAATCACGGTTGTAAATAGCAAAACGAAGTACATAATAATTATATTAATATTATAAATGTAAATAATTACGTTCGGGTCATCGGTACTTGGTACTGACATCAGATGGAAATCAAGGCTAAGGAGACAATGGGTAAAGTCACTTTATGTACATGACCTTAATTGTGTAATCGTGTATATATATATATATATATATATATATATATATATATATATATATATATATATATATATATATATATATATATATATATATATATATATATATGTTTTGTGTTTCATCTGGTTTTTTTACATTATTTTGTGAACTGTTGTGTATATGGACCTATATGCACATCATTATCTGTGTTTGAATTAAAGAATTTAATTGAATAGATAGTATATGTTGCGCTACGACGAGCATTCCTGGCATGATCTGGAAAATGTATATCCGACGTGCAAAAATAATGCGGCTTTTTTAATCGCAAGTATACTCGAAAACAACTTTAAACAATTTGTTTTGCGTTAAGTCGCTAACTGGTCGTAAATGTTTGATATAGCTATATCTTTGAATTTTATATATGTTTAGTATCAGGAAAACTCGCCGACCATATAATTATAATCACCGCCTTGACTTATTGAAGGTAATCTTTGCGCGTGTAGTATGATTTGTAGATAAATAAAATATTATATGCAACTCATTTTCAAAAGCAAATAATACACGTAATGTGGATATTTTAATATAAAATCAAGTCGTTCAATGTGTAGGCCTACGGAACAAATTGAGCCGGTTACGTGAAGTGGCTGAAACGGGAAGCTGGTTTTCTATTGGTAATTTGAAATCATCTAGCAGCCATATTTGAAACTTGTGTAGCGCAGGTGATTTCTTTGTAGCGGCGATGGGAATTCAATAAAAAGGAGGCTTTAGTGGGCCACAAAAGAAGCCAGTCACAATGGCGAGGTATGGATTGTAATTTTGTTTATGTATGCATGCTTATTAAATTACATTATCGTAGATTTAATTAACTTTCTACACGTGTGATCCATGGAGCTGTGGCAACGCATTGGTGATGTGCCACGATGGATACCCCAGTCGCATTTCGGAAACCCGACATCATACATGCCATGGGAATGGTCATATTATTTCATTTGCGAAACTGTTGTGTACTGTTTATGTCATTAATTATTTATATTGTTTTTACGCTATTTCTGCTGGAATGACAAATTCGAAGTGCTATTTTAATGCACACTGACTGCCACTGGCTGGAGTAGGCAAGAGGCTGGCCGTTCGCTTCTTCCGTTCCATTCGTACCTTTTCAAGGCTATTTTTAATCTTATTAAAATGCAATGAAAACGTATTTCATGTCTACAGTATAAAATCATGTGCACTTGTCTAGAATCCAGGCCCACCTCAATTTCGCCGTTATTAACATGCACGTTGTGCAGTAACTGTGCTCAATGCATACACAATGGTCAATGCATGCTGAACCAGGGGTAGGTATATTACAATCCGCTAGGTGCGCTGCAGAAAATTCGTGACCTCCATCTTAGGCTCCGCCTGATTTTGATGGTCATGCAAATTTGCATTATAACATTATGCAAATGAGCATGTGACCTTAACTGATATATACATCAACCAATGAAAGACTGACAACGCATTTGGAATTTTTGCGGGCGTTCCCGGATTGACTTTGACCGAGGTAAGCTGGTGTTAACCTTTGCCTTGTGAATAGTAGTTAAAAATAATATTTCAACTTTAATGATGTGCGTATTATGACTGTGGGTTTGTTCGCCAGAGTACAGCGTCGTTCGGAAAATTAGCTATCCGCACGCTGTTTAGTGTTTAAAAGTGCGTTTGCATTGTTGACATACGTTAATCGCTGCGCGGTGAAGTCGGCTAGATTTAGTGGGAACAAGTAATTATAGATATATCAATGTTGCATGGCATTAATAATCATTAAGATAACTCTTGTTAAAATTTTATATTTTCACAATTTAAATGCTGTATTCGTAACTTCAAGTTTGTGAATGACTTAGCACAGTTTTGACGGTCTGACGTCGTGATATTTCAGTATTTAAATCCATACCCTCTGCACTTACAATTATGTGCTGATAATTTTGAATGTATACAATCAATCAGATGTCTATTATTTTTGCTTTCCTTCCTTTATATTACATTTAATACGGAAATAAATTAAGAAAAGAGAGTTTTGTTAAGCAATTACTTGATGTACGACATGCGTATATTATGTTTTTTTTTCTTTCTACGCGTACTTTTAATGCACATCATGTGTATGTATATTTGTATATATATATTCTTTATTTTATTTTCTAGGATTCCACAAATACATTTGAAGATTAAAAGGATAACACACATCAAAAGACAGACAAAGATTATGTGAAAATGGTGAATATATGTACACCGAGCCTACAGTGTCCAGTGAATATCAACACATTAAACATGCATGGATTTACGAAACAGTGATCTCTGAAGATGTGTACACTCAACTGACAGTATCATGTGAACCACTTTAATACATTACTTCATGACATTAATTTATGAGGCACTGAGTCTGCAATGTCCTGCGAACATTGACACATGCACTGGCATGGACTTATCAAAACAGTGAACTGAGCTGTACTCAGTAAAGTCAATTATAATAAAGTCAATTATAATAAAGTCAATTATATACACCGTTTCCCTTAGTAAATTTTCGAACACCACTGTCATGCACAATCCGTTATGGCTGAGATAGGTAATTTACAAACAAATCGGTCGAAGGTCAATGGAATTTATATAATCAGGTCACTAAGGTCAATATTATGGTCAACAATTACAACCTCCATTGACTTTATAGGATCCCAATCCAGACTTAATTAAAAATAAATAGGCCATTAAGACACGTAATTAGGTCAAAGGTCACAATGTAATCAATTAGGTCATTAATTGGTATTAAGGTCAATGTGTACATGTATATTAATTCTCCCTTACACCCCTCCTTGATCCCACATGTCATACATAGTTACTATATTAGTAATTGTTCAGCCTAAGTAGGTCATTGTAGGTCAAGGTCAATATAAGTAGGTCATTGCAGGGTCATGTCAAGGTCACACATTATTAGGCAATCATATCAGGGTCTTCTAACTTTTTATTACACCTCAATTACACCTCAATATCTTCATTAGTTCACATAATGCCATGATTGAAATAACTTCGCAAATAATAAAGATATTAAAAGAAGTGTTTAAGTGATTACAGATAAAATTTGAATTTTTTTGTAACACCTACCAGGGGTGATATTTAGCAATTCATTGAAGTTAGCCAGTCTGGCTACCAACCTTGCAAAGTAAAGTGGCCCAACAGCTTCTTAGGTAGCCCACTTGCCAATTAATATTTTGATGATAAGAAGTAAATACTTTGAAGATAGAATGTATGAATGGTATCAACAACAATAAAAACAGCAAAAACAACACTTTTAAACATTTATTTTCAATGCAGGATCAATACAATGTAATACATTATACTGAATAAAATACAGTACACATGTGACAGATTGTTTTGTTTTCATAACATGGTACACCAACAGTCTACGCGAAAATTCTCCAAGCGTCACAGGACATCAGGTCCTGTGAACTGAGCAGTAGAGCGCCAAGACAATTAACATGACCAGTTATTATTTCAGTGTAGAATGACCATTCAGTTACATGTTGAGCGTCGATGTGGTCGATTAAAAATGCAATGAATGCTCCCTATTGATAATATTATATCGCTTCGGCTGTGGTTTGGCAACATTTCTTGCAATGCCAAGCGTGTCACAAACACACGATTTATGGTTAACATAAATACAATATAGCCAGAACTATACCTCTGAGATGTTTATTAACACTCCGTTTATTTTTGCTGCATCTAAAATATTGCAGCTCCGTAAATATTTTGAGTCGCCATTCTGGCCACTGTAGTAAAAAATTAAAGTCGCCCGAAGACATTAAAATCTCACCCCTGTTGCATTACGGAACATGTCAATTATTAAACGTGTAAAAACACATTTACCTTTTTCGAAGCTCGAATTCGCATATTTAACCTGCATTGATCGCCACATTGCTCCATTTATTCGCAAGATGGTGACACTTAAACCAAGGTAAATATGCGAATTCAAGCATCAATAAAGATGATTAAATGTGTTTTTACGCACAACATGGTTAATAATTTACATGTCGTGTAGTTCAGTATGCATTGTGCATGGTTACTATACATATTATATGTTATAATGGCGACATTGAGGTAGGCCCTTAACTCGCTATCAGTGTCGCCATCTTGCCAATAAAAGGGGCAAGATGTCGCTCTGTGCATTGAAAATATGCGAATTCCAGCTTTGAAAATGGTGATTAAATGCGTTCTTATGCACAACATGTTTAATAATTTACATGTTCTGTAGTTCAGTATTCATTGTGCATACATTGTGCATGGTTACTGTACATATTGAATGTTAATAACGTCAAAATCGATGTGGGTCCACGTTTTTGACAAATCATCATTACCTTTTTGGGATAAAAACCACAATATCACATGCACAGTAGTACAGCACTGATGGTTGCAATCGATTATGGACAATAGTCACAATCAATTCCTTGGGACACATTTCTGCTTCTTGATGAGTGATGACATTATGCACGTGGTATACATGTCAAGGAATACATATGTAGCATTCTTAAACTATTAATAGATGACAATGAAGATCTGATCAATGAGGAGTCTCAAGAATCCTTCGATTAGAACCATCTTAAAGGAGCTTAATCAGTTCGAATTAATTCAAATTAATTTAGCGGAAAACCAAACCTACCTGTATCCACTGCAACATGCTAGCTTGCTTGTGCAACTGTTGTTTGTAGTTTTTGTGAAATCATCAGACAAACTATTAAATTAGTTAATGCTTGTTGAAGCATTAATAAAATGAAAATCGAAATGCTAAAAAAATCATGATTTTCTTTCTTGGTGAAATTTTGTAACTTCGTTATGTGATCGGTGAGAAGATGGAAGTCACGCCCATGATCAGCATTGACCCACGCAGTGCTTACCATTTTGGATAGCCACTATTTTGATCCTTACTAGGTTTAACGACTAAAGTCAATTATTTCGATGATTTGAACAAAAACAGACATTTTTTTTATTAAACAGACTGCACACATTACTTAAACTGGTCACACACTACACATCTAGACATAAGTGAACCGGATTCACGATGGGCTGAACCATTTGAGGAAGCAATTTAAGGTATATTAAGGTTAGTCCATGTTAGGTTTAAATTTAATGATAACTGGTGCTCAAATGCCGATCATCAGAACTCTAAATAAAAAAGGGCACGCCCAAAGTGGTTATTGGGTAACATCCATTTTGAAAGGGACCCAAGGCCAGTCTGTCTGACTGTTCAAAAGGGCACCAAGGCCAGTCTGACTGTTCAAAAGGGCACCAAGGCCATTTTAGTAAATTACGTGATCTGTTGATTGTTCAATGGGCAAAAATCGGTGCAGTTCTGTAACAGGCCCTTAGCCAGAAATAAACTTGCCAGTCTTGAACATTCTAAAAAACCTTACACGCGTGAATAGGTTTCCGTGGAAGCCCAATTAAGTTTTTTTCAATGGCAATGCCATTATTGGCCCATTTTGATTTTGCACTGATAAAGCCAGTGCAAGTTGAGCAAATATCAAATGACAGCCATTATTGGCTGAATTAGGTTTTTTCAAAGGCAGGCCAAGACCGGGGTAACCATTATTGCCCCAATCGAGTCTTACTAGCTGTGTAGCGAGGCTGGCGTTAACACCTGCTCAGTATTACTGAATAGAAGAAGAGCTAATACATGAAGGTTCATGAAAAAGAAGAGCTAATACATGAAGGTTCATGAAAAAGAAGAGCTAATACATGAAGGTTCATGAAAAAGAAGAGCTAATACATGAAGGTTCATGAAAAAGAAGAGCTAATACATGAAGGTTCATGAAAAAGTAACTTGAAAATTTATAAACATGGAAGTAATGTTTGAAGCATCTAAAGACTGTAAGTATATACATGCAAATATGCCTAATATGAATAAATATGATTATAATCACACTAAAAATCAAATGCTTAACACTAAAAGTAAAACAAGACAACAAATAAAAAAGAATAGCTAAAAACTGGGTTAAGATATAGGCAAACTATAAAAAAAGTTTATATCTAGCCTTACAAAATGTATGTGTGTAAGATATAGCACTCAGTAACATAATTGGTTTTGAAAGTAATACATTGAAATATGACTTCTTTGAAAAAATTGCATCCATCCAGATTCAGTATTGCCTGGCTATTGCCGGTATTGGACAACAAACTATGAATTTACTACACTGAGTACAGCTTAATCGTTCGTGGTTTGCCTGCCGCTTGAGTTGAGGAACTGGGAAACTGCTGCCGATAGTAGTGCCTACACGCCGGTTATGTAAGTGAACCGGAGCATGAATCAGACTAAATTTCGAAGTTTCAACATTATGGATCTCCACCAACTTAACAAAGGATGCTGACTCGGACTGTTTATGGATAATCTCAGGAAAGCTGCTTTTATTCACGTTTACAAAAAAGGCATCGATTGTCGTGAACTCTGACGTTGACATATCGCATCTTTTCACTCTCTTGGCAGGTGCCATTTTGAACTTGCCCCACGACATCCGGGGCACAGGATTGTTTCTTCAATTGAGAGCGCCAATGGATAGGCACAGAGAAAGGCCACATAAACGCGTTTCCCAACCAATGACATACACGATTACAATAAATAAATCAAACGCAGTATCTTTATTTTCCAACGATGTCAAGGTTAAAATATATAGTCTTATATCGTCAGTATTCGCTATTCTGCCGCCGACAACATTCGTCGTGCGCTAAGCCTAAGACTAAGTCTAAGAGTCACTAAGACCGTCCAAAAAAATTTATTATGAAAAAATATCATCTTGTAAAAAGAAAAACCCGTCTTTTATTTTTATATTACCCGTCGTGGTAAGACATTTGCCCGTCTTGAAGATGGGCAGATGGGTCCCTGGCTAAGGGCCTATTCTGTAATCATTTCAAAGTAAATTTTCACAATGAAATATCGCATTTAATGAATCCCCATTTTCCATGTTGAACCAATCATTGGATTGGTGCTGATTTAGTAATTCACAGGATACAGGCATCATTAAAGTTGAATCATCCAGTAGGCATTCGTAACGTTATTTTAATGCAAGGGGTTTCCCGACAGCAACGCTTCCTGACACTGACAGTGTCAAGTCATATTCTGGATGAAATTGTAATGCAACTTGATCCAGACATGGTACTGGTGGCCACAAAAGGTGGGCTTTACCGCAACTATAACGCAACATTATAATTTACAGCAGATGACTAAGGCACTGTGGTAAATTGCTGCGGTGCCGTCGGTTATTTTGAGCCTTGGCATTGCTACTGGTGAACTGGGATAGCTTTTAAGGGGCATTCTGTCTCAAAACAGCCAAAATAAGAAAATCTTGTTGCACTTATATTTTTAAATAAAAAAATACCAGTTAATCCACAGGTCAATACAACCAGACATGTCAAACCTTAAGGCTGTAGCTCGAATAGTTTCTGAGTTATGACCAATTCAAATTTGGCGGATCCTGTCGTTTTTGCCAATTTTCGGAAATCATGAATATTTCTTGTTCTACTTAAAATACCAATCAATAACTAAAAAAACTATTTGTGCTAGAACTCTGAGATTTGGCATGCTTATTCTCCATTATGTTGAGATAGTAACATGCATATATAGTTCCACATGTATATTAGTTTTCCCACAATCTCCCATTTAAGTTGTGTGTTTTTACAGGGGTGATATTTAGCAAGTCATGGAAGGTAGCCAGTCAGGCTACCAACCTTGCTAAGTGAAGTAGCCCGACAGCTTCTTAGGTAGCCCACTTGCTAATCAATACGTTGAAGGTAGAATGTATGAAAAACATCAAAAACAAACAGTTTTTAAATATTTATTTTCAAGGCAGGATCAATGCAATGTAATACATAATACTTAATAAAATACAGTATACAATTGTCAGAGTTGTTTGGTTTAAATCATGATTTAAATCACTCCAAAAAATAATTGATTTATGATTTTTTATTTCCGATTTTTTTTCCGCTGATTTATATGAATTTAACACAAATAATTGTTTACAAGCATCGAGATCAACAAATTCTATTCCCTTTCTGAATGCAGTGAAGCCACACAAAGTTGTCTTCCAGAGGAAGTACCTTTTCAAGTCAGAAGCCCTGAGTTAAAGTCCACTTAGAGCTTGTGCTAGTTGTTACCAATTCAGTATGTTAACTTAAGTGAGACAGTCTGGGCTACAGGCTAATACTGTAGTTTGCAGTCTGGCTAGAGACCCTTAGAATAAGCAGAGCCCGGGACATGTGCTAATCCACCCTCTCAGCAAACAATAATTATCAGGGCTACAGCCATAGACAGTATTATTTAGACACACAGCATGCTTTCCTTTCCAAGACAGATTATGCAACTACAGGGGGTGAGGCCTTATAGACATTTTTTAATGGGTGGATTCATCCCAGTGAGTGCCACGAACAATTTAAAATTGGATTATTATTATACATGTATTTTAAAACAACAGTTTTGTTGCTGTTGTAAATCAAACTATGTTATAATTATATAAGCAAAAATCATGTACCCTCTGTTAAGACAAGTACCCAAATTGATTTGAATAGAACATGCTTGAAAGAGTTTATAAATATAAATGTCTATATACCAGATTTAAAAAAAATCTGATTTAAATTTAAAAAATCCGATTTTTTTTTAATCATGATGTTTTTTAACCCTGACAATTGTACACGTGACATGTTGTTTTGTTTTCATAACATGGTACACCAACAGTCTGCGCGAAAAGTGGCGCCAAACGGCGCCAAGACTATTCACATGACCGGTTATTATGTCAGTGTAGAATGACCATTCAGTTACATATTGAGCGTTGATGTGGTTGATTAAAAATACAGTAAATGCTCCCTATTGATTTCGCTTCGGCTACATTTTTTGCAATGTCAAACGTGTGACAAACACGATTTATGGTTAACATAAATGCAATATAGCCAGGACAACACTTCTGAAATGTTTATTAAAATTCTGTTTATTTTTGCTGCGTCTAAAATGTTGCAGCTAATTTGCATGTAAATGCTTACTTCTTTTGCACAAGTGCTAAAGTATAGCCACTGACTTAGTCATTGGTAAAAATAAAGTAAAAATAAGTAAATTCTGAGACATCATCTTTTTGACCATTGGTTGATGTCACATGGAATGACCCAGGTACATATAATCTAGAACTATGTATTCAGAAGGTTTTTATTTCACAACAATATTTACATAATGTTCTTACTAGAGATGGAATAGAGATGGAATAGGTAGCAGTGTCTGAAATTAGCAAACAAATGAACTGGACAAGATATTTTTTTTAACTAGCCCAGTTCTATTTTGAACTGGCCCCACAAAAATGCCATACTAAGTAGTGTCGTTCATTTCTTGTAACTAGCAGACCAATAAAATAAATTAATGAATTTAATAAACATTTCAATGCGAGTTTTATTTGTGAAACAGTTACAATTGTTGAAAGTAACATTATGTTTGATGCCAACATTTTATGTGCACTAGCACTGCCCTGGTCTTGGCGTGGGCAAAAATCTATGCCGTTCTCAATTCACTCCAAATCGAAGCCTCCAAAGTTTTCTTTCACAGTCAAATATATTAATCAGATTGTGTTGGCACATTATAATTGTCAATCGGATTGTCTGCCTCCTACCAACAGCATGAAGTAAATTGGTGTAATATCCTTCAAAAATGTTTCAAAATCTGTCTACGATTCTCGCAACTTCGTCCGCCATCTTTGCTTAAATGGCAGATTGTGGGAAAACTAATATACGTGGCTAACTATATATGTATGTTACTATCTACATATAATGGAGAATAAGCAAACTTCTTATATACCTAGATATGTAGGTGTGTTATTAATCCAAATAAGATTAATTAGTGTTCTAATATGTTTTATTGTTAAAATATGGGTCTAAAATTACTCAAATCACAATTTCGCATGTAAAAACACACAAGTTAAATGGCAGATTGTGGGAAAACAAATCGACAGAAGTGGAATTATAGTATGACTGTTACTATCTACATATAACGGAGAATAAGCATGCCAAATCTCAGAGTTCTTTCACAAGCAGTTTTTGAATTATTGATATTTTAAGTTGGAACAATTTTTCAACAAGAAATCTTCATGATTTCTGAAAATGGGCACAATGACACAATCTGCCAAATTTGAAATGATCATAACTCAGAAACTATTTGAGCATGGTTTGACATGTGATTAAATTGACCTTTGGATTAATAGGTAAAAAAAAAATTTATTACAAAATATGAGTGCAACATGCCTTGGTTGATCTGAGATGGAATGCCCCTTAACCCATTAGACCCCACGCGTCCGAAAGCGTCCGACCTTGTTTTCCCCACGGCGCCCGAAAGCGTCCGCTGGGGAAAAAGGCTGTGGAGGTGGCGTCATCGGGTGGATTGATATGAAACTAAAACTAGCGGAATTCTACATATCTTAGCTATGAATTGTGGGTAAAATTAACATATGGTCGTATTGAAAGTTTCGAAGATAATCGCATTTTAAGTCGAGCACTGGTGGGCTTTAAAAATGGCCGTTTCTCGTAGAACAGATACGTTCATTGCAGATGAAGTTTGCGCGATTTTAGAGATGAATCTTCGGAAGAAAGTGCTTCTGAGATGGATGTGGAGGTAAGATTTATATGTGGCTCGATCTTTGACTGAGTGAGCGATAAATTGAAGATGGCGTCGGTTGGTTTTCTTCGTCCAAGAGTAGCCTGGTCACTGTCTTATTCAACTTGTCGACTGTTTCAACGCTGACATTGTGTGTTTTGTGCCATTTACTCGGCTTAGATTACATTGTTAGTTGTGCATGTTGTTATATAATGAATTATAAAGCAAATGAGTAAATAAAACAGAAAAATCTGGCCCGACGAGCATGTAAACAGTCAAGCCCGGCCCCTGGAATCTGGATGGGCGGTGCCTGGATGGGTGGTGTTGTTGCTTTGCCTTTGGACATTGTTGACAATTTTATTATAATGACGGTGTCAGTGGTCTTTGTAATTAATTATATTTATCTATATTTCAGATATTAGTCAATTTAAAAAAAAGTCTTGTAATTATTGGCTGCTTGTAAAAATGATAATTTTACATTGTTGTAATGGATATGACATGTGACAAATGCATACAAAATGTTATTCTTATTCTGTTTTCATTACTGTAGCTGTTTGTTTGTTTCAGGTGGCAAGTAATAGTAGTGATGACATCCCTGATGAGAACTCCAACAACTCATTGTCATAAAAAATGAGCTTATCAGTTGTGTCGCAAAAACGGAGTGAAACGGCCATCTGGACGTGCAATTGAGACATGCAATGTGCATTTGTGCAAAATTGGATTCTTTGTGCAGTATCATGCATAGGAAGAACATTTCCTTGTGTGGAGCCAGCAGTTGGTGATGTTATTGTAATAAAATGTGACTATCATGTCAAACTTCACTCAATATTTGTTTAAAAAAATTATTTCCGAAGTTCCACACCTCAGAATGACAACATATAACAGGCTTATATACACCACAGTTACACCATTGCATAGATAATTCAATTTGCTTCAAAATAAACATAACTTGCAATTATAAGATATCAATACTTTTGAAACTACAGCTTAAAAACTACAAGCCCCCATAATTTTCAAAATCTGCCTCAGTTGCCCGGGGAAAAGCAGCACACACGTAATTCAATGTGCGGGGTCTAAAGGGTTAAGTGAAGTTTTAATATTGGTTACATCTTACTGTCTCCACCAAACAGTAAGTTTCACTTCAAATTGTTACATACATAAGAGTACGAACAAGAACAAGAAGTTTATTATTGAAAACATGTCACTTGATTTATAATTAGATAATTTTATGGTTTTTGATGTCAAAAAGATATAAAAAAATTGTGTTTTTTTTTTTATTTGTGATGTCACATGCATAACAACTATACCCTTTAGCCCATCAAAAATCTGGATTGTAGGAATGATCAGGAGCAAATAGCAACTACACAGACCTATTCTAATGTAATTGGAAACCACATTGGATTAAGTTCTATTGTTTTGAACAGCATGCACAGCGATGATAAGAAGCAGAAGCAGCCAGCGTCGTCATCACACGAGAAGGATAAAGGCGCCGCCAAATACCCTGGCATCACCTCCCCCATCAGCCTTAGCGGCCCTCTTCCGATTGACATTGAACTGTCGAAGAAACTTGAGGAAACGATGAAGCCATTTGGCGTCTTCGAGAGTGAGGCAGAGCTGGCAAAGAGGTTGGAACTATTTTATGGTTGGAGAGATAATGTATCAACAAATATCCTTGATTGAACTGTTCCCTGATTGAATACTTATCTGCATGCAGTCTGTATCCAGTTCATTGAATTATGTGTCCAACAGGAAGGTGATTCTTCAGACGCATACACATTTCTCAGGAACAGCTATAAAGTAAAGATAGATACAAGAACAGTTTTGCATGGCATTAATATTGTATTTAATTTTGCAGTTTAATGTTTGTTTAGACGGTTTGGTTCTTGCAATCTTGGTTAATGTGACATAAGACCAAGACACATCAGCAAAATCTGTGTTGGTAATAATAGTTGACTATGGCTTGTAGGATGGAGGTGTTGAACAAGATCAATATGCTTGTGAAAGAGTGGATCCGAGAGGTCAGCACTAGTAAGGTGAGAGTAAACCTGATAATATAAGGCACTAATTATTGTAATAACAAACTGTCTATGTGATTTTTAACTTGACTTAACCTCAAAGAGAAATACTTGGGATTCAGTGAAGTACTTGAATTAACACTGTGATTCTCTGTGAACATATATCTTGTGCTTTTTCTGAAGTTTTTTTTTTTGCTGCTGAAGACAATATGTTTTCTGCATCCAGCCATACTGTGTGATGCATTCTTTGCACATTTAAATTTCATGCCCCCCCCCACAAATGAATTGAGTGGTGGCAGAGATTGGCAAGATTTGGTCAAATATTGACAAAGAATTATGCTGCTGAAGACATGTTTTCTGCATATCCCGCCATACTACATTCTTTGCACATTTAAATTTCATGACCCCACAATTGAATTTAACAACCTCATTGTGATATCCACAAATGAAATCAGTGGTGGCAGAAATGCATTATTATTTAACAACCTCATTGTGATATCCACAAATGAATTCAGTGGTGGCAGAAATGCATTATTATTTAACAACCTCATTGTGATATCCACAAATGAATTCAGTGGTGCCATAAATGCAGTATTATTTAACAACCTCATTGTGATATCCACAAATGAATTCGGTGGTGGCGGAAATGCAGTATTATTTAATAACCTCATTGTGATATCCACAAATGAATTCAGTGGTGGTGAAAAAAGGAAATTCACAGTTATTATTACTTAAGAATCTCATGATGTAATGTGGCACTGTGTTTGTAGAATATTCCCGAGGCGATGGTTGACAAAGTCGGCGGTCGAGTGTTTACCTTTGGATCGTATCGGCTGGGCGTCCACACAAAAGGTAAGGCTGACTACTTATGGATTGGTGAAAAGCATATCTAACAAATGGTGCAATGTACCTTGACATATATGTTCAGGTGCATTAGTGTGATACATTTGCATGTAGTATAGAAACTTTTGGGTGTCTTGTGTTTATATTTTGAAGAAATGTTTGATTGAAGCTACATGTACTAAAAGGAAAGCTATTTCTCCAAAAGTAAAATTGGTATGATCCATGCTATTTTAAATATTCTTGTCTTTCGATTTTTATATATGATTTTGATAATTTTCATTACAAGTTGTTTTTATTATTGATTTGAGCACAACTTGGTACGACTACAACCTGTCTGTTTGACTGTTACCTAGGTGCGGACATTGACACATTGTGTGTGGCCCCACGCCACGTAGATCGCTCTGACTTCTTCCACTCTTTTGTTGAATTGCTTCGTCAGCAGCCAGAGGTGAAGGAACTGCGGGTAAGGACACAGTAGAAAGTGTAGCTTGCAGCAGATATGGGGTCAAATACATTGAAATGTATTTAAATACAAATACTATTGATGGGTTCAAATACTATGAAATGCAAAAGTATTTAAATACAAATACATTGGAAAGTATTTCAAATACTTTTTACAATACAGCCTATAGCAAAAACAATAGCAAGTTATATATTGAGATGTCTTATCAGCTCACACAAGCATTGACACAATAGCAGGCCTTAGCAGCTACCAGAGTTGGTTAGCTGGGTTATGGAAACCATGATCAAAAGACAGATAGGCCACTGCTACAGAATCCTGTTGGCTGTTGTTGCTAATTGCAATTTAGTGCCTTCATTTGGGCCAGTGTAAATTACGGTGCTAATAAGTTTGAACACTAGGGAAGTGTTTAAATACAAATACTTTCATTTCATTAATGTAAAATACAAATATTAAAAAGTATTTAAATACTTACAAATACAAATGTATTTGACCCCATATCTGACTTGCAGCACATTGCACAGCTCTCCAGTCAGAAGGATTGAGTTGGACAGCTATGTTTGTAACATAGCCTAGCCATGTAGAATGGCAGTACTGTAAAACCTGTCTATAATGGACGACCTTGGGACTACATAGGTATGTCCTGAACTTGGTAGGGTATGATGGTACTGTGGGATGTGCTTGTGTTAGAGAGGCAGTTTTCGTGGGATGTTGCTGTTACCATTGCCAGGTGGTGGCTGTTTTGTTTGTTTTGGCTGGTACTTGGTTGTAAAACACAGCACACGGGGGATTTCACTAGGAAATACTGTTACTGATTCCTCTCAGGCCTGTCAAGGTACTACACTTGCCATTTGTGCACAGTTCTTGCAGGTAACTGTTAACTGCATAAGTTAATGGGTACATGAAAAACATTGTATGTTGTATTTTGTTCATTGTTATGTTGTATTCTGTTCATTGTCATGTTGTATTTTGTTCATTGTCATGTTGTATTTTGTTCATTGTTATGTTGTATTTTGTTCATTGTCATGTTGTATTTTGTTCATTGTCATGTTGTATTCTGTTCATTGTCATGTTGTATTTTGTTCATTGTCATGTTGTATTTTGTTCATTGTCATGTTGTATTTTGTTCATTGTCATGTTGCTTGCTGTGTGTATCTGGGACACAGTGTATCTGGGACACAGTGTCATTGTTGATCCTAAATAAATAAACAATCAAACATTCATGCAAACATTGGCTTAACATTCTCCCTACTAGACAGCCAATAAATATCTCAAATGTAGCGCCAATCATCCAGGTTATCTTAGATTTTAACTAATATTGTACCATTTTGTCATGTGATGGAATACTTGTATTGGCTTGCAGACGGTGGAGGAGGCGTTCGTGCCGGTCATCAAGATGTGTTTTGACGGCATCGAACTCGACATGTTGTTCGCACGTCTCGCACTGCAGGTGATCCCCGAAGATGAGGATCTGCGGGATGAGTCGTTGCTGAAGAACCTTGACATCAAGTGTATCCGCAGTCTCAATGGTACTTGTCTTCCTTTCTTACTGTGGCATAGACTGTACATGCAATGTTGCTCTCTGAACTGGCTTGATTAATGGAAACTTTCGTGCCAGAATCCTTGGAAATCCGAGCTCACAGGCACCTTAAAAATGAAAGCATTATGCAAATTCAATATACAAGCAGCTTGGTGGTCATCTGGAACACTGTGACGGTCAACTGGCTGTCATACTTGAATTTGTTGAAACCCTATTAGGTGCGTTCCATGGAAGTTGGCTTCAATTATAATAGACAAGATATTACATACCGGAATCTCCCAATAACCTTGATGTTGATGTTTGTCACCAGGTGGACGTGTGACGGATGAGATTTTGCACCTGGTGCCAAATAGGGAAACGTTTCGCATGACACTGCGTGCTATCAAACTGTGGGCCAAGAGTGAGTACCTGCTGGAACAAGTCTTTATCACGTGCTCTTGCCGTTGTTATATGTAGATTTCCTACCAGTATTTTGCATATATTCACCTAATAGAGTAAGCTTCAACAGAAATTCTGAACCTAAGAATTTTTTCAGGTTGATACATCCCATGCCAATTTATTCTTAGAGGTAAAGTACTTGTTTGTGTAGCTGAGTGAACTAATTTATGCATGGAAACTGGAGAAATCTTTTTATTTTATATTTGGTGAATATGAATTTTTCTAAGTTTATGTTGTGACGTTCCAGAGA
Source organism: Lamellibrachia columna (assembly GCA_963662155.1). Lineage (NCBI taxonomy): Eukaryota > Metazoa > Annelida > Polychaeta > Sabellida > Siboglinidae > Lamellibrachia > Lamellibrachia columna. The sequence continues at coordinate 31,076,013 of OY759262.1, forward strand.
GAGGGATCTACTCGAACGCCCTCGGCTTCCTTGGTGGCGTGTCTTGGGCCATGCTGGTGGCGCGTGTGTGCCAGCTCTACCCCAACGCAGCATCGGCGACTCTCCTACAGAAGTTCTTCATGGTCTTCTCCAAGTGGTAAATAAAATTACTTTCTCATATATGGCAGATTAGCTAGACTTATTACTGTTTGGATTGCTTCACGTAGTGTCTTTTGACACATTTCATTGTAATATCGACTCGGCTATGAATAAGAATTGTGCTACACTGTGCTTGTTTTCAATTTTAGTGTCTATTTTGGTGTGGCTTCACAAAAAATATGTCATAAAATTATGCTGTATATTTTTAGTTAATTCCAATAATTATGTTATATACGTATTTCTATATACAGCATCACCTATCCATAGAGGAAAGAAAATCGACTGCATCACTGATCCATATCATTTTACATTTCGTCATTATGATAACCAGCAATCCAAGATGGCCACCATGATTTCAATGTTTTTGTAATGTACAGTTCGCCAACATCATTGCTGTTTCAATCGTCAACATCCGACAGAGATTCGTCACTAAAGCTATAAAATAATCTGTCCGAAACATACAGCAGTGAATCGCCAGTTGAAGTAATGCCGTCCGCCATTGCGGCCATCGTAGATTTTGATAATCCATCATTAAAAACCGCGAAAATCTCCGTAAAATAATATTGAGCGATAATTAACGTTTGCCACTACTGAATAGCTAATTTATTCTCCATGACAACCGTATATAACAAGTGGCTCCATGTAGTGGATAATTATGAGTAAAAGCAATTTAAATGGTGAACGTAGCCAATGCCGAAAATTCGGCCTGTCGTACTGTAGCATCACACACTGGGTGTGTGATGCTATTCTTTGAGTTGCAAATATAGACACGCACACACTTATATGGCTGTGACTGATCATAATAAGTTTATTTCCTGCCACAGGGACTGGCCACAGCCGGTTCTGTTGAAGCCAAACAACTTGCCACCGGACATGAAGGGCGTCGTCGGTCATCAGAACTTTCCTGTGTGGGACCCACGGGTTAGTTAGCATTTCTTTCGTCTGATCATGAAAAATTACCAGATGGCATAAATATTGTAAAAATACCAAACTATCCTGCATATGCAAAGTTCTGCATTAGCTCAGGATTAGTAATATTAGGTGTACCATTTGTTCACTTTTATGTAAAATAAGTTGTCCATATGCGTCCAGCTGTCAATTATTTGGGTTGTAGAACAGATATCATTGGCTAGATATGCTCATCAGACCATCTGCCTGCAGTATGAAGTGTTTATTTGTTAAAAAATTCTCTGTCAATACTTGTGCTGTTATTGGTTGTGTGTTTGTGTGCAGGTTGTTTTATCAACGATTTGACTGCGCTGAATTTCAGGTAAACCCGGCTGACAGGTTTCACTTGATGCCTATAATCACCCCGGCCTACCCCCAGCAGAACTCAACCTTCAATGTGACCATGTCAACGAGGGAAGTGATGCTGGAAGAATTCAGGGAAGGTCAGTTTAATTATCCCACTGCACTAGCCCATGTGGGAACAATATACTGTAAACGACAGTACTGGAAAATTTAAGAATACAATTTTTGCTTCAATATGTTGTGTGTTTCTATTCTATATTTGGTCAGAATATATAGCTACAGTTTGATATGTATTACGACTCGTATCATTTGTCCCTCTTTAGTGTCTTTTTTTCTTGAGACATATCCTTTGTTAAAGACGGAAGAGAAGTTATGGGCTGTATTGTTTGAGATTTTTTCTTTTAATTATTCGGTTTTACTTGTAGCTTTGGAGGTCGTGAAGGAGATCTATGAAGGGAAGGATGACTGGCCGTCGCTGTTTCGACCATCAGACTTTTTCCAGAAATACAAGTAAGATTTCTCCCACTATTTTATTTTTCGTGATATTCCAAGGAACTTTAAATTTTCAGGTAAAATCCAAAACTACATTTAGATGTTGTTTTTAACCTCTCCAGATGACACAATGTCAGTTCAACAAATGCAACTCATTTGAATAGTGGTAACATTTGTAACAGTGGCTAGGCACGTGTAGGATGTGGTAGTTTTACCCTTTGTGTGTCTGACGTCATATGATGTACCGCTTTCAGACATTACATCGTGCTGATGGCAAAGGCCGAGTGTGAGGAACACCACCTCGAATGGTAAGGCCGTGTTTCTTTCTAATAGACTGCAGAAACCCAGCATTGCTTTATAAATATAGTCACGTTGTAGAAAGTCAACTGTTGCCTGCAAATCTCAGACTAGTAAAAGTGCTGGCCAAATATACATAACGTAGAATGGGGTTTACTGGGAATTTAAGATAAATCATGATTAGATTATGATAACAAGGAACAGCAAGACTATGATATTCTGATACTGAATGGGCCCGGGTGGTTGTTCACGTGAGCAGTTAACATATCAAGAAAATCACTGGTTGTGGGTGATTTTATGGCGTTTCGCTGTTTTCCAGATATGATTGAGCTATATTATGTTGGAGCGGGAAAGCAGGTAGTTTTAAAAATACAGTGATTTCCAGATAATTGCAAATGTTTGCCAACATGTTTGGTGCATTATGTGTTACTAACTCCCTCCACTTCAAGAGTAAACAGTTGCATATAGATTATTTCACATGTCACTGTAGATGTTATGCCTGAGTGAGAATAGATATAAATATTGTGACATAACCAATGTTCTCTTTCTTGCAGGGTTGGTTTAGTGGAGTCAAAAATTAGGATACTTGTAGGCAATTTAGAAAGGAACCCATTCATCAAATTAGCACATGTGAATCCAGAGTCGTTCGGCCCGCTGTCGGAAAGGTTTGTGTACATTTCTATACATCTTTTTTAAGCATTTTTGTGTAGTTAAATTTAATTTGCAATCCATTGCATTTTGAATGTGTCCATTGTTAATGTGCAGAGATTTGTGAAAAGAAACTCTGATTGAACTGTGTAGTGTAGTAGTAATTATATCAAGTTAAAAATGAATACAAAATATGGTTGAAATATATTTCTAGCATAAATTACTAATGGCCTATTTTGCGAATGAACAGATTGTGGAATTATTACGTCTTTAATTTTCAGTGAAGGGTTCGTGACGAAATGGTTCATCGGTCTGGTGTTTGTCAAGGCTGAAAACGTCAACGTAGATCTCACCTTCGATATACAGAGTTTCACAGATATAGGTTGGTTGGATGTTCATCTTGCTTTCACTTTGTGCATTCACTATGCGAAGACTACAAGGAAAGTCATCGTTTATTTTCACCATTTTGTTCCAGAACTAATTTTGCACCGGTTTAATTAGTAGTTAAAATGTTGGATGTCAATCAAGAGGATCTGGATTTGAATCCTCTTGCTGCCATTCAAAGCGTGGGCAATTTTCTGTGTTGCTCCAGTTCACTGATGTATAAATGAGTACCTGGATATAGACAGTGGTGGATATGTGAACGAATAGTTTTCGTGCAGTAATTGCAGCATGGCTGAATGCTTCCCAGAGAGGCCAAGTTGGTGTTGGAATAAACAGGTCTGTCAGGGGGTGAACTATAAACGACTTTAAAATGTCTTAATGACTGGGCACTGTGCTATATAAGAACTTACCTTTTTATATATGAAATGGAATTATATTCTTTTGTGTGTTTGTTCGCTGTCCTATTTCTGTGACATCAGCATGGTGTTTCTGTTTGCAGTACACAGGCAGGCTCTGGCAATTAGCATGCTCAAAGATGGGATGAAGATCGAGATAAAGCATGTGAAGAGGTCTGTATGAATAGCCTGTGCATTGTTGGTTGTCTTTACTCCCAAAAGTTCTTTATAATGTCCTTAGACGTTTTGTGTCTGATGAGTTTTTGTGTGAGCATGGTTCATTAACCGTTAGCCCATATTCATCTGTGTCAGCGTGAACCATGTGCTCATGGCAGATTCATGTTATTTACTAGTGAGTCTGTGAAGTAGGACACAACCTGGGGTTTTTTGATGTCCCAAAGTGTGGTCTCTGTTCCTTACAGATCTAACTCTGTCTAAGACCTGTGCTTTCGTTTTTGAAATATGGAATGATGACAAGCCTGTTTTGAGGCTGGTTACTGGCTTGTTAGATATTTATCTAAGCATGTCAAAAAGCATGCACTTAATGTCACTGTGATACACATTGTTGTGTTAGTTATTTAGGAGTAACTTAGAACTGCTTGTATGACAGGAAGGTACTCGTCCAGTATGTATCAGAGACCGTCATCCAAAGAGGCAAACAGGCAAAGGAAAAGAGGAAATCGGTGAGTGACAGCTGGATTGTTGCTCTTAAGTTTTGGTGAACAGCTTTTTATTATTTCCTGTTCAGCAGTGAGAATCTAGTAAGTGATACAACTGTAAATGGTGTAATATATGTCGGTCAAAAGCCATTTATTTTAGTAAAGATTCAGGACTTTTACACACTAAATGCACTGTTTTGTTTCTTATCCTAATGTCTGGTGGAAATATACTGCCCTCATACACATCTGTGTAACAGCAAAAAATGTATTTGAAATGTTGACACATTATTTGTGTTAGATATATGAGATACATTAATTTTACCAGTTGAAAACTAAAACTATAAAAGCGGCTGTGCTAGGATAAATACTTGCAAGTAATAAAAACCGCTGTTAATTGTAAAAGTAAAATTAATTGCCGTGATTTTTTACCAGGAAGGTCTCATTACTGACATTAGAGTAATTATACTAAACAACTTACCCTGTTGTTTTACCCACCCACAGGACAAGCTGACCAATCACATGACCAACAAGACGTCGGACAGTCACATGGAGGGGGAGTTGACCAAAAGTAACTCAGACAGTTTCCTGCTGAATGAGGACAGCAAGAATGTCATCACAACGACGACCACCCTGGCAGCGTCGGTTACCACGACAACCGCAACGTCGTCGGTGGAAACTGACTCGCCAGGTTCACTCGGCATCACTGTGTCATTGTCGGAAGCGTCGATGAACGAGACGCATGAAAATGAGGCTCTCAAGGAGCAGGGCAGTGATGACAGCCTGGTGACGAGCACCGCGACCAACTTGACAGTGACGGATGACTCGTCATGTCATAGTGTCAACGGCGACATTGATGACAAGTGTGTCGACCAGGTTAGTAGGAAGTCTGGTGTTGTTTTCATGTGAAGTAAAATGATACCTTAATATGGATTTGATCGCAGGATTCTTGTGACTCCTCATTGATCAGATCTTCCTCGTTGTCTAGTAATAGTTTAAGAATTCTGGTTCCTATTTTTAGAGGTACTTCAAAATTATATAGAATTTCCTGGTTGGACCAGAAATGGTCCAGGCTGTTTTTAAAAGTATTTAAAGTTTTTGCCTGAATGACTGTTTCCGGGAGGGAATTCCAAGGTTCAGACACTATGATGGGAAAGCATTTTTTCTTATTTTTGTTTTTGCTCTTTGATTAAATAATTTTAGAGTGCCATATATTTCCTGTCCTGAAGGATGCATAATTTAAAAAACTTTAATCATATCACCTCGTAGATGTCTATATGCTAATGAGGATAGTTTTAGTGATTTTAATTTTTCTATGGTGTTAAATGTTTGTATTTAAAGACAGCTATTTCTGCCTACTGCTAATAATGTATCCAGTTCAATCTTGTTCGTGTTTGAGAAATATTTTCTTGTCACATAATGGTATCTATTTCTTGTTGTCTACAAAAGTATTTGCTACTGTATCTTGCAACAGCTATTTAAATGAAGATCTAATCCCTTAGATTAAAATTGGAAATTAAAAACAGACAAATCGTGTCAGTTTGGGGAACAACAATTTCTTACTGGTGGAGTACAGGGTTGTTAAGATATGGATGTCTCAAACTTGTGTTGAGCAAAAGTATTTTGTCAAATTTTTTGCATTGAGAAAATAATTTTTTGACGGAAAAGTTGTATTTCACCAGAGTGCCAGTGATGGCAGCACCGGCATTCCAAAGCGACCACACTCCCCTGGTGGACATCATGGCACGCCACCAAAACGCAGCAAGGAGGAGGAAGATGCAGCAGAGGCTGAGGTGAGGGTCTCTACTCGTGAGGGATGTTGCTTACACGGTTTCTTATGCTTCTGCGTATCAGGGACACAAGTCTCCTGTCCACTATTGCACTTCACACATAAAAATACTTGGAATTAAAACGGAAAGCACAAAAATAATGCATTTACTTGTATTATTTATTAAAACAATTAGCATTAAAATATGATGCTACTAATATTAATGGTTTATTTTATAATGAAATAAGTACATTTAATGTGTTATGGTGTACACAACTTGGGGGCTGGAAGTGCATTATCTCATCAACTATCGCCTCAAAACGAGAATCACTTGGTCCTCTATTGCTGTGACGAACAAATGTTTGATCTGAATCTCACATCTACGTGTTAACTGTTTTTGTTATGGGTAAAACAGTTGCGTGCAAATTTGAGCAACCTTGATCTCATTATTATTGACATGACTAAAACTGACTACTATTGTGCAAACCAAGAGTGTAGAAGTTACTAAGCATGACTCAAATGCAAGACTGGATAAGTCATGAATTGTGGTACTTTTATATAATTCCCATACATGTGAAAGCACAAAGAAATATTTTTCAAACGAAATCATTAGCCATTACATTGGGCAATATTTTGTCACTTATGAAACGTTCTATTAATGTTAAAGAATAAATTGAATTTATTATTGAACAATGGGTTAAAGTTCTAGCATTTTTCATCTGACCCAGGTACGTCGTTCTGCAGCAAGCGATGATAAGGGATCCAAGTCAGGGGAAACAATCCAACCATCGGAAAAACTGGTAAGTACTCGTTACTATGGCATTGCCTCAGTCAATTGAATTTAATAAATACCCATTTGTACTAAAAATAGACAGCTTCTGTGTTGGACAAGCACGGCATCAGACGGTGGTGTTTGTTTGCATGTATTTCACCGACCGACATACTCAGCGAATGAACTGTTTTCACATACTTTAAACATTATAAAAGATTGATTGCTGACCACTAAGTCAGAAACTGCGAACAGTCTTAGCAATGTGTAAGGACATGCAAAGAGGAACTTTTTGATACCAACATGATTATGTTACCCCTTATTTTTCTTGATGATGTGCATTTTGTTTTTCCCAGTTTAGCATAGTTAACGTTAGCTGCATTTCTGTTTTCTGACAACTCGATCACCCTCGCTAGCCATCACTTATGTTAGCTATTACAGTGTCAAATTGTCAAATTCAGGTTAAATTTGTGATGTCATTCACGAATGGTGCTAATGTCATCATCTTCATTAGTTCCTTTTACTGTAACGAATTTGAGAAACAGAAATTTTTATGAATCAATTTAATAAGATTTAACAAGATTGCCATCCAAGGAAAAATGGCAAGTGGACACGAAAGCCATTGGCTTACAGAGAATCCAAAAAAAAATTCAGCAACGTGTAACCCACCCTTATAAAATATTTGTCAATTTTGTTTTTTAAACATATTCACACTGCTGGCATTTACACTATCTGTAGATAATATGCTCCATTCATTTATCTATTTGCAGTATTCTACAAAACAAACATTACAGTGCCATTTTGTAGAAAGTTACAGTTTATAAATTTGACAGTAATGACATTTCATGACAATGGCGTGTGTGTGTGGTGTTTGCAGCACATAAACCGACTACAGAGTGGCGAACTGCCTGATCTGTCGAGTCCGCAGCCAGCTCCCGCGTACAACATGATCCAGAAGAACACAATACGCCTGAAACTCAACAGATAGTATCGGCCATGGAAAATCGTTGCAGCATCTTTTGCACACATACAAACATGCATGTATTCCACGTATCCTGGTTCATACGTCTTGTCAACTAATCAACGCGGCGGTTCGTGTTCACTAATTGTTGGCAGTCCAAACCGGTAGCAGGAACTTCATGGAGTAGTACGGAGGCCATCACTGGTCCAGATACACATCGGAGAATGCCAGAGCTGTCGTGCATGAACTTTGTAGTCGGGTGAAAATGGCTCCATGTTTTCAAGCTGGTTGTCTCGAGTTCAAATCTGAAGTGATCGAGGTTTGTAAGTTCTGCAGTGCCCAGTCTATGCAGGAAAAGTTGTCGGGAAGTATCGAATGTGTGTAAGTGGCACCAGTTTATGATTATATTGTGTGCGTGAGTGGGTTTTGCTTGAAATGTGTGCTTGCTTTTCGAATTGGACAACACTGTTTAATTCGATGTGGCAGGCACGTGGCCCCTCCTTGTCATTGAATATATCCAGCAGCTCTGTCGGATGTTAACTGCTATAGACATTGAGCCAGTAGATGTGGTAACAGAAACTTAGGTGAGTGGGGCACGGGGTTGATCCATGATCTTGTTTGTATAATGTAAATAGTAGATTTGTAAGTCACAGGCACAAGTGTGTATTTCTGTGGACGGATGACATTGTGGTGTTTGTAGGCAAACTTGTGACGATGTTAGCATGAGTGACTGCAATGTGTACCTTCTGCATTGACCCCTCTTGTTCACAGTGTTTCATTGGAGTATGACTATGATTAATATGCTGGATTGTCACTCCAGTAAGGTTTCTCTTTACGCTTTCGGTGTGTCAAGTTTACTAAGCAACGTGTGCACAAAGCAGAACTGTGGTTTCTAAGTTACAGTGTTGCAATACAGCATACAGAATGTTTCAACCAATACTTTTTACATCAACAAATCAGAATAGTTTGATAATATTAGCGCAGTGCTTACATGAGCAAAACACGAAAGTATATTTGTGGTAGTTGGTTTTAAATTTTAAAAACATCCATCCCAATCTTATATTTGTAACTGCATGCATTCACATCATGTGATAGCAGCTAATTAGAATTGATCTCCAGTTTGATGATGTGGCATCAAAGTCCTCTGTTTCAAAACATCGGTCACAGTAATTGATTTTCAGTACGGTTTCACTTTGATGAATAGGCAGATGTGCAATTATTTGATATCTGCAGGAGTAATGTCTCAATGATGTCTTCAGGTGAATGAGTTACAAGGTATCAGTATATGCGTGCATGCATGGATGCATGTATAGTTAGAAATCCTGGGGATGCCACGCCAGATTGAATAGTTGCAGTTGCAGCTTTTTGGGTTTGCGTACAATAAATAAGATGCACCATTGTGAGCCACCTTGGCCTCTGTCTGAGGTCGACTGTAAATATAATAGAATACAGAAAATCAAAACGTGATTGGCTGAACTTGGTAAAATTAATCGTAATGTTGATGGAATGGCTAAGGGAACAGTTTCAGTCATATTCACTTGCTATGTAATCGGCAGAACACTGATCAGTTTTTGTAACTGTTTCTTTGTGGTGTTTGACGTGATGCGTTGAGGTGGTTTCTTGTAAGGGCGCAGATGTTCCGATCACAAGTTTAGACTGTCCTCTAAGAAGTGGTTATGAGTTTGTGATGCTTTATGTAGCCATACCGTTTTTTAAATGCTTATATTTGGTTAGCGTTATTCATACTCTCAGTAGAGCAGAAGTGGTGGTCGGTGTTATTCTCCAAGGTAATTATCTGCTATAGACATGATGAAAAACAGCATTGCAATGGCTTTTTTAAAGCCGGATGGTGTAGATGAACATTGTATGTGTCTTATTGAGTGTATTTCCTTAATTCTTTTTCTAACAGTGCTGCAAGTGGCTTAAACTGGTACAGAACTCAGCTCAATGTTTAAAACAACGATTCAGCCAGTTTTGTTGCATATTTTAGTAATTTGCCAATAATCATTGCGCAGCCGTGAGATTTTATGTGTTGCGGTAATTTTACATTAATGTTTGCCCTGTTGCTGACTGAAGTGTGTATGAGCATTGGTGAAATGTTCTCTTGATCAACCTCTTGTGGAAAGTGGGAATTATCACAGGTGGAATTCAATGTCAGGTGAATTCACTTTGGTACGGTCATACCGACTTTTATGTTCGACTGCTTGGGAGCCTTACTTTGTCGACATGCCACTTTGTATTCATTCATTGTAATATATTGTAAAAAATAAAATATATTTTAGATAAATTTTGTTTTCACTGTGCACCTGGAACTGATATGGAGAAGTGGGAAATGACAACAGTGAGCACTGTGCAGCAATACATGAACTAGCCTCACCCTTTTTTAAGGGCGCGACAAAGAAGAACATATACTACGTTAGTTATTCGTTGGAGTATGAACTCTACTGCATGGTAGAAGTTTCTGATGAGGCGATGTTGGAAATGGGTACTGTAAACTAGGCCCTACTTGATAACAAGTACCACACATACTCTGATAAAGAAAAGCCTAACTTTAACTTTGATATTTGAACAAAAGGGAACATGGAACGGAAATTGATTGTTGGCGCTGTACACTGGCAAAAGTTGGTCACCCAGGATACTCCTTCTGATGCTGGTAGAGGGCGACACCAGATTAATTAGTATAGTAGGTAGCCTAGGAAGCGTAAGCAACGAAAGGGCACGTGTCGTCAACAACCTGAAATGGGCAAACTATCTTTAACTTCAGTGTCATCATTTAACATATTATCTTTGGGTGTCATTCTAGTGCACCTGATAATAGGACAGCATGTAACAGAATATGCAAATGTTATTAGTAATCCTCGGTTTGCCGTCAAAACGTTGGTGGTAACGATCGCTGCGTTGACGTTTTGCAGTAGCTTTATTTTTTCGTGGACAGATCTTCCCAAATGGCGGGTATGCATACATGATAGTCAGTAACAAGGCATGCATGTTCATGGCGTCGTATTTTAAAGCATAGTATCGGAAAGCTAGCATTTACACAACACTGGTGAGTGATAATACCGCAGTTTAACGACCCTGCATCTAAATGGTCACCTGTCGCACGTATTATCCGAAGTGACGTAAAATTTTACATATTGTTGCAGTTACATAAGTGATGTAATACCCAGTAGAACTGTCATTTGAAAAACTCATAAGTATTGAAAACAGCAGGAAACAAATTGAACGTGCACAATGTCTACATGACTACAACAAAAGTATAAGTACAAATTGAACGTGCACAATGTCTACATGACTACAACAAAAGTATAAGTACAACTACCTACACAAGTCACGTTCGTGCAACAATACATGGTGAAGAGTAATGCAGGTATTACGAGGCTAAATAGTAAGTAAATAAGGCTAAATAGTAAGTAAGTAAATAGTCTTATTTAAAACATAAATATCCCGGCAAATTATTAAATTATTTGGGTCTGTCTCAGATAAGCAAAAAATTATTGAGTCATTATATTACTGCATGGACTATACAGTCACTATACACAAAATACATTAACAAGGTTGCTAGGCAAAAGACCCAGATGGCAAGTGGACAAGGAAGTCAATGCATGGGTAACCCGTCTTGAGATATTTGTAAAAAAATTCACAATATTAGCATTGAAGTGAAGCACCAACCATCTCTTGATTATATACATTACTGTATGCTGTCAATGAACATGCATTTATGTAGTTGATTCCATGTAGGCGATTCTGTTTCCAACACATTAAAAAAAAATATTCTGATTCCTATGGCATTTCTGATTCCATTGTTACAATCCTGATTCCACTAAATAGTATATCATTTTGATGCATATTTGTTAGGCATTTTTGTTTAATTTTTAAACATTAGATTCTATCCCCTATATCCATATTCAGCAATCATACAAATACATAGCAAAGTAATTTCTTCAAGTGAAAAGAATATTATTAGAATATTACTAGGAATTGTGTCACGAAACTATACATTGTAGCAGGGATGTCGACAAATGCTGCTGCTCATTCAGTTGGATGAGAATCCGTTACGGTTTGGCAGACGTTCAACATGCTTCCATGTATATATATATATATATATATATATATATATATATATATATATATATATATATATATATATATTGATACTTTGGAATAAAATTGCATAGCATCACAACAATTTTTTTAATATTAATTTCTTTGCAATTTTAAACATTTAGCATATAAGCGTGCTTTGAAGCTGTTGCCCTCGAACTGATGCCTATCAGTTGCTTGTAACATTATGAACAGTGGTAATGGAAACAATTGTCATCTCGTTCCCATCATCGTAATAGTGTCAAAAAGTTGCAGTACCACAATCCAATTAATTAGTTAATTTTGTGTTATGGTACATACGTGTATGTTGATTGCTGACCTCATCAGCTTTCATTTGACATATTACACGCTACGATCATTATAAAGCAGCTAATCAAGTTCTAGTAATTAATCAATCTTGTTTAAATAAGTAATTCATTAGTTTCTTGTGCCATCTAAGATATTGGTACACACGTTTGATTATTCATTTGTTACATTACGCATGATAGTCGCAACAAAATAATTATAACTATTAATTGAATTAATTTACTTCCATGAAAATCATGCACATTTATACAAATTAGGCCAAAATGTAAAAGGGTTTTGACATATTTGAATTCTAGAACTAGAAATCTATCAATGCGCCAAATTTCATTGGTAACAATTGAACATGACTGGGTTTTTTACAGTTTTAATGAAGGATGTCCCAATTTTGGGTTGATTTTTTTGATGTTACTGTATAAGAGATAGGCACTTAATCTGAAAAATGTGTTAAATTTGGTGTCTCAAAAAATCTTGAAAGGTACTTTACTGATTTTAGCACACATAATAAAAATATAAAACAAAATAGATCTGCAATTTAAAATTCTCATTGACATCCCTAATGGTAGACGACTTAAGAAGCTGTTAATAATGCTAAAAATTTTGTCATGGATTACTTGGGTAACTGGACCCCGAAAAACTTCTAAATTGTCTGTGGGGCCGAAAAATTATTTAAATGTTTAAATGACTGGCATTGTGACATGACAGATAACACAGAGTTAACACACTGGCGTGAATTAACTGGCAGAGTTCACCAGAATGAGATTACAAACAGCAACAAATCTAAGCATTTTTTTATAGAAAGAAGAAAAGTTGTTCTCCCAACAAACTAACATGCAGTTAAATTAGACAATCTATATAATGGAACCAGTTAAAAAGAATGATTAACATTTCACCATAAATTGAGGGGGTTTGTCAGTATTTATATTAAAAGGAGGGGGTTATGTCCTAGATTCCTTGTAGTGAGGTAGGTACGACGATTGATATTGACCCTGCAACAATAAGCTTTCTTTCCAGTGGTATGCTTACATTGCATCATTGTGACTGTCATTTCAGATTTCCAGCATTGTGAAGTGTGCCTTGCTGTACTTGTTGTCTACAGCGTTTATCCACTGTTTAGCAGTTCTTTATGGAGCACCATTGATCGAGTAAGTTATTTTTCACTACTTTTAACCCAGCATACTAAACACCATGTGTACTAGTTAACAGACGTGCCATACAGGATGGTGTTTATTTATTGCAAAACACAATATGAAGTTTGTTTGTTTGTTTATCATTGTCACTTTGTTACATTTTCATTAGAATTCTGGGCATTATAGTATTTTTCTTAGGATATATACAGATAATTCTTGTAATCATAATATATTTGTAGAGGGCCTAATATCCATACAATCCTCAAGATCTAAGGAGAATTAGCAAAGTTTTTAGAGTAAATTAAAGACTCATTATTTTATTATAGCATACAATTAAGTTATTATATAGTTCCATGCTTTTTTATTAATTGTTTTATCTCATCATAATCTTTTTATTGTGTTATCTTTTTTATGTATAGAACCATATATCATATAATTGTCTACATTTTTTCCTATCATAATGTTTTTGATATTTTATTTTTAATTATGTACAGCACCAAGGAATATTATTATATACATTTGGTGCTATATACATTAATATACTTTAATGTACATTAATTAATAAACATTATGGTTGTGTTTACAGCATAACCATAATTGTGACTATGATTAGTAAGAACTGTGAGTACAGTCAATGTCATCACTACGATAAAACTGGTCCTGCTACAAGTGTGTAATCTATGAAACTCTCCTAAAAATGTCAAACTGTAAATAATGTGTGATATTTATTATAAATCTTGCCATACACTGCCAGGTCAGCGAGCGAGACATTTCACTTCTCCTGGCTGTTGGCAACAGCTGCGGTTCTGCCTGCGTGCACCCTTCTTGGTACACATTCTGACAGTTGGCTGAGAGTGTTCGCAAGGAACAGGTGTGTTGATTGTGCATGCGTGTGTGTGTTAGCTGAGTTGTTCGCAAGGAACAGGTATGTGTGGGTGCGGTCGTGCATGTGTGTGTGTGTTAGCTGAGTTGTTCGCAAGGAACAGGTGTGTGTGGGTGCATGCGTGTGTGTGTTAGCTGAGTTGTTCGCAAGGAACAGGTATGTGTGGGTGCGGTCGTGCTTGTGTGTATGTGTTAGCTGAGTTGTTCGCAAGGAACAGGTGTGTGTAGGTGCGTGCGTGCATGTGTGTATGTGTTGGCTGAGTTGTTCGCAAGGAACAGGTGTGTATGTGGGTGCATGCGTACATGTGTGTTTGTGTTGGCTGAGTTGTTCGCAAGGAACAGGTGTGTATAGGTGCGTGCGTGCATGTGTGTATGTGTTGGCTGAGTTGTTCGCAAGGAACAGGTGTGTATGTGGGTGCATGCGTACATGTGTGTTTGTGTTGGCTGAGTTGTTCGCAAGGAACAGGTGTGTATGTGGGTGCGTGCGTACGTGCATGTGTGTGTGTGTGTGTGTGTGTGTGTTGACTGAGGTGTTCGCAAGGAACATGTGTGGGGGGTGCATGTGCTGATCTAGACTAGATCTTCAAGAATTATTATGTAACATACAGCAAATTTAAAGATAAATTAGTATAATGTGGTATATATATATATATATGACATACACCTCTGGTATGTATGTTGCTAATTAGTATAATGTGGTATATATGTTCATTACATGTGTTCAATATCAATCTTAATCCGACTATTTCTGCTACTCTGCCACCGTCTCAGACAATTCACAGGCGATGCTCTTCACAAAGGCACCATTTAATATCAATACTGTATATTGTTTACTAGATAACTATGAATGTGCATATTCTCCAAATTATACTATATACAAATATTACAGGTCTAAATAAACCACAACTTTTTGATAAACTGGTGTGTTCAGAAAATATCATTCCACCAATGTGGGGCAGAAGTTTTGAAAAAAATATGTGTTTTCTGCCTACAGCCCGGAGATTGGGGTGGAATCCAGTCTGTATCTGACCACGATATGCAGCATCATTGGTGCTTGGTTGGGTGCATTTCCCATCCCTCTCGACTGGGATCGGACATGGCAGGTAAGAAATGTCTTCCCTATTTTCACGTGTCATAATAACTTGCTTTTCAACGTTGTCGAAACATTTTTGAAAGGTAGATTCATGTAAGCTTTATGGACATTAGATGGTAGCACTTTTGGTTATTTTTGACAAGCATGGTAGTTTTTAGGTCCATTACAGTACAATGTGAAGTTTTGATCAGTCCATCGTTATAGACAAATGTAGGACTACTGGGTAATTAGTGTTGTTCCGATAAATAATTTTTTATGATTGGATCAATGATCATTTTTATTAAATAAATATATTTGATGTTGAATTTCTGTCCTGTTCCGTGACTTATCTGGACAGTGGAAGGGAGAAGATTTCTGTTTTCGGCTTTGTCAGCTTACCCATTCTGTTATGGTGTCAAAAAAGTTGGGCGCTGACAAAGATGCCAACTAACAATTTTGTATAATGGCTGCCCACAAACCTGTTATATAATCGCTCATCGATTTGTTTGGGCAAACCAATAATCAATTATGAAAATCGAACCTATTCCCAATGCTAGGATGAATATGTTTTTTAATCATGCGTAGAATATATATTTGCGGCATATATGTTGGATTTTGGTGAATGAATGTGTCATTAATGCTGTAAAATGACTGCAATTCGCAGCTGTGTAGTGATACATTGCTGATAATTCTGTGAGCAACTTCATTTGGAAATGGCTCAATCTGTTGGGTGTCAGTTGCCAAAAATTCAAATATGAGATAAGTCAGTGGTCAGTGGATGCACTAAAAAAGGTTTAAATAAAATCACATTTTCCAGGAATCAAGAGAATTTTTATACGGTAATGGTGGGGAATGCAAAAACAACTCTGGTCTGTTTCCAATGAGTGTGCAGGGATCCAGAATAAATGATTGTGTCTAAATGTTGTTTGTTTGTAGGTGTGGCCAAGGAGTTGTGTCATTGGTACATTGCTTGGTTATTGTGCGGGTCTTCTTCTGTCTGCTGTTCAACTCATTCGCAGACACCGCACTCTGCTCAAGCCCAAACTCACGTAGTGGTGGCACATTAAACTCACCAATGCCACTAACGTAGGTCTGGTGGAACTCTGTGATGTGTTTAGGTAGATTACAAGAGAGAACAGTAATTCATTATGGATTGTGTTTTATATGTTATGTTTGTATATAACTTGCAAATAAAAATCTCCAAAATAATTGCAGCATTTTATTTACTACATTTGTGAAGATTCTCAAACGAATGGCAGTGAGTTTGTCGTTTGTACAGAGACAATTATGTCATCTCTTCAATGGATAACATCTAGTAATATCTATATAATACTATCTTCTAGTTTTAAAGGGTAAATGTTAATAATATCTAATAGAGTACGAGCTGCACAAACTACACCATAGATGTAAAACCTAGCAACACAGCAAGATTTATGGACACTTGACAGTAGTCATGTAAACGTTGCTCCTAGTGAAGATCAGAAGTTTGAGGGGGCCGTGGAGGCAGATCTGGTGGAGACTTGTGGCTAAGGACAGAAGGGGACATCCAAGATATTCGTTTAATTGCAGTTCACTGGAAACCGTTTTGTGAATGATTTAGCTTAAAAAACCACAACCAAATTGGTGTGATCCAATATATATATATATATATATATATATAAATGCACTAGGATACTAATGTATACATGTGAAGATAAACTGCAATGAAAATGTGGTTCCCTTTATCAGGTTACTTTGCGTTTTATGTACGAAATACAATCACGCCAACAGACGTTTACAAACATATTTCTTTAATACAAATACAATAAATTCATAAATATACAGTATATATATATATTTTTTTTTACATATGGCAAAAATCTATATTTGTGTAAGTTATGCAGACACTGGCAAACTAACAAACAGTTCCTCTTCTGCACATAATTATACACACAAAAATGCACTGCACATTAATCACAATACTTGCAGCACATATGAAAAATACCAAAGTTACCACCGATGTGCACATACCATATGGGAACAGCAATATTTGTAGACATAAAATGGTCAACATTCTATTTTTCTTTTATTACTGGACACCTTAAGAGATTACTTTCGTCCTGAGCTAGGTGCAAAATGTTCATAAAAAATGTCACTATGAGCCGACCGTGCATTTTACCCCCTCCTAACTTTAGAAGCAAACAATTAGTTATGGCATACGTGTACCAAAAAGAAAACAGATGTATCATACGCGTACCAAAAACAAAAAAAGATGTATCATACGTGTACCAAAAAGAAAACAGATGTATCATACGTGTACCAAAAAGAAAACAGATGTATCATACTTCTCACCAATGGGAAATAAACAATTAGCTTTCCTGGATGGCATTTAGACACATTTGTTTTGTAGTTGGTTGTTTTGATACATTTAAGCCTACATTGATTGCCACAAGTGAAATACTGATAAATAAATACTGATAGTTGTATTCATAGACTGGTGATAGCAGGTAGGGCATTATGCTATTTGGTTTAAGGGTGTTCCATGACAATAGTAATGCCATTGTTTCTTTTATTTGTTCTAGGAATACTGCTACTGCTTTGTGGTGAAATGTGGGCTCTATTGAACCCGACGTCCAGGAGGCTCGCATGGGGCGTAGTCAGCCTGGCGTTGGGTTGTGGAGCCCACATTTCTTTGTTTTACATTTCTTTGAAAGTGGGCTTACCCTTAATCCCCACAATAAACGTCATTCATTTGGCCTTTTCATCTCTATATCTGTGTTGTGTTGTTGATTGCATAAATACTGATAACAATGTTTTTGTTCTTATTTCCTAACTGCTTTTACTACACAATTTTGTATCTTTAAATACTCCAGCAACAAAGCAATTATTCTTAGATGCATAAACAAATATATCAAAATGACTAAAATATAAATACATTTGTATTATTGGTATGAGCTCTTGGAGCAGAATACAGGAAAGTCCTCTCAACTTTCTAGTTATTAAACAACCAAGACTTTTGTAAGCACTTGTCTGTTCTTGTGAATAAACCACATAGCAAAAATTAGCATAGTCTGTAAATGACATGCCACTTTCAGTAGTTATGAAATTATACACAATGACAGAAGACTTCATCAGCTGTTTTGTGGCACCATGCAAGCACCATGAGGCAAACATATTTGGTGGTTATAACTGATGTCTTATTTTCTAGTCCTCTAAGTACATGCAACTACATCAAATGTAAATAAGGCTCCACTTTGGTAGCAATGAATGTACATACAATATTTCTGAAGCTGTAAACAAAGACTCATGTTGAAACTACATATATAATTATATACATTACCGCAATTATATATGTAAGTGATACATTATTGTTGCATGTCCAAACTTTGTATATACCCTAATTTTCTCAGTACTGTAAACAATTTCCACACCCATTGGGGTCAGAAATCCTGCTCCATCGACAGTTGTCTGCATTTGAAAAAGTGGACAGTTGCTATTTGTGTATATTATGCATACATTTGAGTTGCATCTTTCTAATTGCATTGCACCTTTAAATATTTTCCTAACATTGCACACACGTTATTCTACGGTCACACCCACTGTTGGCTGTCTATGTCTGACATACGAAGACGATTCCAACGTCATATCTTCTGGATCACCCTCGGAGTCCTTCACAGTTCCCACGTCATCAACTCGTGTCCCTGGCTCATCCCTGGATGTTTCTCCCCTGGATGCCCCTGGGCTTTCCCCAATGCCCGGACTCTCCGGGGCCAGAGTGACACTTCCACTGGGTAATGATGACGTCACAGTGGCAGGCTGCGATCTTTGTCTGCTGAGGCGTCGATCTAGAAGACAATATGACAAGTACATCATACACAAGGTCCACAGATATTTTAGATAATCAAGAATGAGATGGACTACTGATACTACGTCTGATAGTGCATAGTGAGTGTAGGATATGACATTGGGGTGGGTACAGACAATAAATACATTACTAAAGCACCTATATCGTCTGGAACCAGAGTTCAGAGGTGCATCAATACATCGTATAGCATAGCAACTCTTATAGTCAACCCATTCTTAAATTTAATGGTCTCTTAGGGCATAGGAAACATTTCTTATGGTTTTGTGTGTTTCGAACAAAGCTTTTTTTGTATTACCAGATAATGTTCGTTTGTAGTCTTACAGATTTCTGTTAGCAGTCTCGCAGATGTGCACCACTCAGGGTTGACACCTTGACTTAGGCAAAATGAACAATCTATAATCAATTCCAAGTCATGGCCAACAGTTGGTTGACAAATACAAAAAGCAATATATTCCCTTTACAAACTATTGTCAGTCAATCTCTACCAATTGCTATTACCTTTAAAATTGCATCTTGTTAATATCCACAGTGACAAACTACCATCGTTCACGCCATTACCTTGCCTGGTCAAATTTGTTGACCTTCCACTTGACCTTTGCCCTCTGTCACCTTGACCTGGCCATTGGCTGTGTTGAGCTGCAGAATCTAGACCAAAGTTCCTATTCACTGCAAACCTGTACCAGGTCATCAGTGCGATGATGCTGAGGAAGAACATATTTGTGCCGACGCCGAGGACTGCTGACAGTACGGGCCAGTAGAACATAAGGTGTCTGAAAGAGTGCATCGATCATGTTAGTAATTAATCAATGTATAGGTAAATCTACAATGACTTACACAAATTGTTATTACAAAACATTTTGTAAATACATTATTTGTGTGAGGTGTGGCTACCATATTCAACCTAATAAGCGAACAGTATGCCTAAAAAAAATTGGGCCACGGAAAAATGTCAACGAATCTGATCTTATAAGCGTACACCAAAATTTTTTTCTGTAGACAATAAGGTAACTGTTTAACACTAATGGTGTTATTTGTAGTACAGAACAACTGAAAAGTGGTGCCACCTGTATAACATCAGATGGCGACACTCTTCAGTTATTCCACACTAGTTAAATTACAGTAATTATGGATCCTGCTGATTAAAAAGGGGGTGTATGCTAATTAGGGCATGTACACTTAATAGGCCGAATACAGTATATTAAATACATGCATGTTACCCAATTTACTATGGTTTGACATCATATAGAGTCAATATTGTAATTAACAAATACTGCTGTCAATGTTCTGCATCCACTGAGAATAAACAAAGTTGTGGCATATGATGTCTTACAATAGGTGATTATAATAAACATTTCTGCATACACTAACTAGTTTGCCTAACAAAATAAAAAACAAATTATCCAATTGAGGCTAATATGGCATCCACTACATTTCAATCAAAACTTAATACAATAAAAAGTGTCTTCAATTAATATTAGATAAACCTTCAAAAGCTCGTATAGTCAGTAGCATTTCCCGTCCCTGAACAGAACACTTACCTAAGGCCAACAAACTTGGCATGTATCTTTAGAGTGGCTTGGTAGAGGTCAATCCTCTTTGTTTGCAACTCTATGTGAGCACCAATGGTAGGCTTGTACTACAAACATGGCAAACATATCATAAATAAATCTTTGTCAACAAAGCATTATTTTTGCAACCAAGTAACATAAAAAGGGATTTACTGTAATGAGTAAATAATAACTAGTGTGTTATATCAATTCAGGCATACATCGCCAAGATTAATCAAATGACTGTCAAGGTCAGAGCTAACCGCAGTGATATATTAAATAGGCTTTCGTATATGTTACCGTCGTACATAAGTTATATAAACTGGTACCAAGAATTACCAAGAGGCTAGTTCTAGTTCCATTTGGGCGATATTCACACACATGATCCGCACAGATTTTGTGATAAAAAGAATTTAGTAAAAACTACTGAAGTGAATGTTGCTGTACCGGGTTTTCAACATAGTGGCTGAAGAACTCGACAGTGACCATTTGCTTCTGTTCATCTGCACCCAGTAGGAGTGTGGGGAGACGGAAGAGGGTTTCTAGTGTTTGGTACAGGGCAGACTTGTAATGAAGCATCACCTGCAGATAAAACAACAATCATAAGCAACAGCCCAACATGACAACCAACAGCCCAACATGACAATCATAACCAACAGCCCAACATGACAACCAACAGCCCAACATGACAACCAACAGCCCAACATGACAACCAACAGCTCAACATGACAATCATAACCAACAGCCCAACATGATAACCAACAGTCCAACATGACAACCAACAGCCCAACATGACAACCAACAGCCCAACATGACAACCAACAGCTCAACATGACAATCATAACCAACAGCCCAACATGACAACCAACAGCCCAACATGACAACCAACAGCCTAACATGACAACCAACAGCCCAACATGACAACCAACAGCCTAACATGACAATCATAACCAACAGCCCAACATGACAACCAACAGCCCAACATGACAACCAACAGCCCAACATGACAATCATAACCAATAGCCAAACACAACAACCGACACGACAATCATAACCAAACAGCCCAACATGACAATCATAACCAACAGCACAACACAACAACCAACAGCCCAACACAACAATCATAACCAACAGCCCAACACGACAATCATAACCAACAGTCCAACACAACAACCAACAGCCCAACATGACAACCAACAGAACAATCATAACCAACAATTATAACCAACAGCCCAAGAAGACAATCAACAGCCCAACACAACAACCAACAGCCCAACACAACAATCATAACCAACAGCCCAACACAACTTTAAGCAACAGCCTAACCCAACACAACTTTAACCAACAACCAAACCTAACAACCATGACCACAACCAATATCCCAGCACAACCTTAACCATCTGTCCAACATTATAAAATCATGTGATAAGATACATCTGTTCAAACGCCTCGACTGTCCAAATGTGTTTTAATGGACCATATTCAACAAATTTGTTTAGAGCAGATGTATAATATTATGTATACATTTATATGTACATGCATAACATAATACAGCAATAATTGTATTACTTGCATGCTTCCAAATAGGATATAGTACTAAACTGTTAGCAAGGTTTAATTTTATTTTGTACAGTACTAAAATGTCCCACTGCAAGTTGTACACTGCATATTTATCCATTTGGAATTAATATGGCAGCACCAGTCGAGGAGATAAGAAACTTACGGCCCTGGCAGATTTCTGGATCACTTCACCCTTGTACGAGTACAGCTGAATTGCAGCAATGAACAAACCTGTAAAAGAAACGGGTCATGAAGAAAACGGTGCAATCAATGCCAACCATCAACAATCCTGGTGGACAAAGAAACACAGATTTGTTACCGTGGGTTAGTTATCAACTGCTCAAGTTTGTAAAAAATACTGACTTTTTGCTTCTTCCAATACAGTTCTTGACTCTGTTAGCTACATGTGAAATGTTAACGTGGCTAGAGTTTTTTTTCGAGCAGGGTGTACTGGTATATGGCAGTGGGAGGTGTAGAGCTGTTTCGGATCTATATTAGTTATAATGTAGATCTATATTAGTTATAATGTAGGGTCTACATTTATGCACATATGAAAAAATGTACCATTTTAGAAACAAATTTATTATTTTACTGTGGAGCTATGCTGACGGACAGGAAAGGTACTTTCTAAGCATCTCGTCTCACGGGCATTCCATCTCAGTTCAACCAAGGCATGTTGCACTAAAATTTTTTAATTCTACCAAAATTTTACCCACTAATCCACAAGTCAAACCATAGGTTTGTAGATCAAATAGTTTCTGAATTATGACCATTTAAAATTTGGCAGATCCTGTCGTTTTTGCCAATTTTCAGAAATCATGAAGATTTATTGTTCTCCTTAAAATACCAATAACTTAAAAACTATTTGTACTAGAACTGTGAACTATTCCACATCTATTAATTAGTTCTCCCACAATCTGCCACTGAAGTTGTTTTTAGGTAAAAAAATGGGATTTTGTTTTTCCGAAAATGATTTCAGCCGCCTGTATTTCATTGTTGCACCATACAAATTGCAACCCTCTGTTGTCATGGATACTGGCAATAATATTTTGGTTTAGTAGGCACCTATTTACTATAATATAGTAAATATTATTTTCAGAATAATTCAATCTTAAACTTTATAACTTTTTATATATTTTCAGCACCCAAAATTAGAGTGTTGGACAAGTCATATGACTACCACTTTCACTGTGCATAGTCCTTTCTTAGGTAAACAACATAATTATATAAGTTTCAGGAGGGTGTTCTGCCACATTTATTTTAGATATTTTTTGACAATTTGGGAGAAATTTAGAGGAAATCACCTTTAGGCAGAACAGTGATTTTCAGCTTCAATAATTACTATACGAGACAGAACACCATCCTGAAATTTTTTTCACAAAAAAAAGTTTCCTCGTTTTTGTGCACCCTGTGTCCTTCCCCCTTTCATTCTCGAATTTTGCATTTATAATCTCTACCAA
Organism: Lamellibrachia columna; assembly: GCA_963662155.1. Lineage (NCBI taxonomy): Eukaryota > Metazoa > Annelida > Polychaeta > Sabellida > Siboglinidae > Lamellibrachia > Lamellibrachia columna. The sequence continues at coordinate 31,099,671 of OY759262.1, forward strand.
TATGTCTACATTTTCAGCAAATTTCATAATAATAGCCTGAAAACTTTTCAAGTTAGAGACACATGAAAACATAAAAAAATAATGGGTACGATTTTGGGTGCTTACCCCTTGTTCATATTATACTAGGGCGTTACAGAGACATTTTGCCTGGAAATGCTTAATTCTTCTGCACAAGTGCTCAAGCATAGCCACTTAGTCATTGGTTAAAATTTAAGTAAATTCTTAGACATCAACTTTTTGACCACTGGTTGATTTCACATGGAATTACCCAAGTACATATATTCTAGAAATATGTATTTGGAAGGTTTTTTGCATTTGACAACAATATTTACATCATTTTCTTACTAGAGATGGAATAGATAGTAAAATCAGCTATCCACTATTCATTATGTACCAACTTTGGAGATCAGTATCTCATGAACTAATCAAGATAGAAACTTAAAACCTCTCATATACATATGTAGGTGTGTTATTGATCCAAATAAGATTCATTTGTGTTTTATGTTGAAATGTGGGTGTAAAATCACTCGTTGGCTAAATTTTGCACATAAAAACACACAACTTCAATGGTAGATTGTGGGAGAACTAATATACATTATGTGGAACTATATATGTACATTACTACCTACATATAATAGAAAATAAGCATGCGAAATCTCAGAGTTCTAGCACAATAATTTTTTAGTTATTTGTACTTTACATAAAACAAGAAATTGTCACGATTTCTGAAAATTGTCAAACGACAGGATCCGCCTAATTTGAATGGGTCATAACTCAGAAACTATTTGAGCTACAGCCCTAAGGTTTGACATGTGTGGTTGTATTTACCTGTGGATTAACTGGTACAATTTTGGCTGAATTCAATAATATGAGTGCAACAAGATTTTCTTATTTTGGTTGATTTGAGACGGAATGCCCCAGCTTTATTCTGATTGGTTAATACAACAATGAGTCCAGGTGAATATCTGAGCAGCATTAGGCATGATGAAATAAACACAGATCATTTTACTATGACAATAACAACAGCATTTGGTTAAACAAAATATATCTAAGTGGTTAATTAGCAAACATCTTGCTACCATTGTTACCCCTGCAGTTGCCATCTTGGACATTTTAACTAACAAATCTCACCTAATCGCTGATTGGTCATTGACTCGGGCATCTCAATCTCAAGTACAATCACATATTTCTGTCCTCTCAGCAACAGCTGCAATTCAAAGCGAATGTCATTGCATGAATTGTCTCATGTGACATCCAATTTTTAAAATAGCACAGAAAGCTTTACATTTATTTTAATCCCCTGGCAAACCTGACACAAATGTTTATAACAGGGTTCCTACGCTTTTGTTGTAACATAATTCCAGGACATTATTTTGATATACATGTCACATGTACAGTAACGAGATAAATCATGAAATAAAAACGTTATTAATGACAATTTCATGTAGCAGGCATTATTATGCCTTAACTGCTTAAGCATAAATAAATTTATCTAATGATCAACTTCCAGAGTTCATTTTGTTACAGTGGCTGCAGTGATACAATATTTAATAAAATTTTGCGTCCTGCAATTATGATATTAACATAAATCGTGGATTTTCCCAGGACATAGATAAAAATTTTAATTTGTCCAGGTGTTCGGAGAAAAACTCTGCAATCCAGAACATATAATGATACAAAATTAATGAAGAGAAAATCCTGGTGGAATTACTTACCGGTGGTTGGTTTCCTGTGACCAAGCTGAAATTGTCTGACGGGAAAGAACAAAACTTCTTCTCTGACTCACAGTCAGTTCTGTTGAAACAGATGCAAAGCATAACCAATGTGATTACATAACTTACTGTGTATTAATAATTACTAAAAACAACTGTCAACAACAAAAATATTAAACAAATTTTAAATAGCTGCTTTCCATGAACATTACATTCCGTTATTTTAATTTGTACCTTCAATGTTCCACTTATTGTTGGCGCTGGATTAGTGTGTGTGTGTGTGTGTGTGTGTGTGTGTGTGTGTGTGTGTGTGTGTGTGTGTGTGTGTGTGTGTGTGTGTGCGTGTTTGTGTGTGCATGCGCACATGTGCGAATAATGTGCGAATAATGAGCTAGAAATTAAATTAATATTCCACAGAGCACATTTATAAGCTACCAACTGACAATTATTTCACAGCCGACATTATGAGAAATAAAATGCTACGAACTATATAATAATTATGTCAATATTTATTACAGGCACTCTTGGCATACAGTGGAACAATGTTATTATGATTGAGACTGTTTATGACTTTAATGCTTTAGTACTACTACTATTACTACAAATGGAATCACTTAATTAATGCAAGAGCTACTGCGCAACAAATCAGTAATGAAGTCTCTTTGAAGAAGAGAGTAGGGGTAGGAAATCAGCTTTCATGTGCACAACCTTAGTTGCACAGAGTTAGTCAATCATTCAAATACAAATGCATTTGCAAAAATTGTGTGTGGGAATTTGTTATTATTCCAAATAATAATAATTTGATAGTAAGTAAATTTTATTTCCTCATCCACATAATATACCACATAATCCAAGACAAAAGCAACACAGATGAGGTGGCTACCAGAGAAGTATAAACTTATCGAGCTGGTAGCCTATTTATCCAGCTGGTAGCCTTTTGATAGATAACATTTCAAATATGAAATTAATATAATTATACCATTTGCAGGTTAATTGCAGTTTAATGGACAATTTTATTCTTTTTATCTAATGATCAACTTCCAGCCAATTTCAACGGGCATTCAATGTGCATGTACACTGTCATTTTTAATAAATTCTGGGCTGTACCAAGCAGTCATACTCGTTTCTGTTTGTTCAAAAAAACTAGTGAGCATGGCCAAAATTAAATCATTAGTCCAGGCCTGCTCCACCCATTTGAGTGCTGTACATAATTTCGTAGATGAGCAAGAAAATGCAATAATGGCAAGTAATGTGTTACGGCACTGGTACGTGTTCTTGGTGACCAGTTCCTTTCTTATAATCTTACATGCCATTGTATTACAGTTCTCTGGAAATCATAATCTTCATCAATGTTTTAATTGGAGTGCCTGTTATCAAAGAGCTTACTTTAATTATAGCAATTAATCCCATTTAATTGGGGACATAAAAGAACCATTGAGGACAACATTCACCCTGGCAGTGACCACCCTCAATGCCAACATATAAAGGTTGGCTTGGCGATAATGTTCGGAAAAAAGCTGGCTAATTAATTTAACAAGATAGCCATCCCAAACAATAAGTTCCAGATGGCAAGTCGACAAGGAAGCCATTGGCTTATCGAGAATCCAACAATTTTCTCATCTATGTGTAGCCCGCCCTGATCAGATATCTGTCAATTCAATTTTTTTTTAATAATCACACTACTAGCATTAACACAATCATTTGGCAGTTTGTTCCATTCATTTATCACCCTCTGTGAGAAAGAGTACTTTCTCATGTCCAACCTACACTGCTCCTTAACTAATGCTGCTTTGTGTCCTCTGGTTCTACTGCCTGCTTTAAGTTTGAAGAACACATTCCTATCAACATCCTCATAACCGTTCACTATTTTAAACACTTCTGTTTGGTCTCCTCTTAATCTCCTGGTCTCTAGTGTTATCAAACCACATTGTAATAAGTGGCTTTCATAAACTAAGGTCTCTCAATTCTGGAATAATTTTAGTTGCTCTTTGTTGTATTCTTTCTAGCTTGAACGAGACCTTGAAACTCCATACAATTGTAGTAACCACAACATACAGACTAGTGAGTTAATAAAACATTGCTGAGTGCTGGAAATAAGTTCTTTGTTGTTATTGAGCTATAATTGGTAAATGTCTATAAATTAAAACGTCACTGTCACGGAGACTGTCATTGTCATTGCACAAGTCTCTTTCAGTGGTTTTAAGAAAAAAATGTTTTAACTTATTTTATATTTAATGCTCTTTTACAATTATATCTGCTGGAATTGACATGTATCTCATTCGCTTCGTAATACAGCACATTACCTGAACACGAAATTGACGTCCCGTATGTGAAGTACAGCTGGCATGAAAACATAGTGGAAACTGCCATACATAAACAAAGCCAGCCACAACAGTATAACCAACACAGCGAACAGGGAAGATATTTGCAGAAATATGCGTCTAGCACGAACATATATACGTGCCCCGATAAGATTCCCCCACTCTGACAACGAATCGATCCACATTAACACAGGCATCTTCAGTTTCTAGTTTGGCGCGATCTTCTTCCGTCATCCTGCGTGCGCCATATTTATCGAAGTGCTAGAAATGATAACAAATGTCAAGTACTTTAAATGATAATTGTGCGCAATTAAACAAATATTTGCTTATACATTCAGGATTATTTGTAAATATAATGCCACAAGGCTTATAATAATGACGTAAAGTTATGAAATATTTGATCATGTATTTGGTTTGAGATTATAATATTATGACCGCATTTCAAATGGGCGTGGATAGTGTCTCTAGTGCAGGTGACAGCGAGTAGTCTTTTTAAATAATGATGAAATAATGAATTCCAAAAGAGATGGATAGAGAGACTGATATGTGTGTTTTTTGCATGAAAACTTTGGTATATAATAGTGTACATATGTAAGTTAGTGTAAAGCTGGTGATGGGCAATTGAAAATGGGCGATAACTGGGGATATTTTATTCTGTAGCAGACGACACCTGAGTGTAATTCACTGTAAAGACGATTCGTCGTTAGATTTTAGTATCTTTATATTAGTGATGGTGTATTGACCCTGCAGGAATTTTTGCTGTTGAACTATTCATATTCAGGTAAATGTCAATTAAGATCGAGACCGCTAATTTGGGCTTTTTACAGAACTAATTAATTTATGACATAACAGTAAACACAGCAAGTATACTTGTAATAAAAATTAATTATCGTAGCTACAGCACTATAAGATATAAAAAAATCCCAATTTCTCATCAGTGTGCACATTATAGTAATATAAACAGTTTGACATTTCAGGTGCCAATGCCCGCATACTTTAATCAGCACTAATGTTCACGGTAGCAGCAGTCCCTGGGTTGCTGATTTGTGCTTGTCTTGTAAAAACACAAGACTGTTCATGGGATGTTGCCATCACAACCTCAATGAGTCCATGTACAAACACCAGCCTCATGATGAGAGATTCCCGCGATCCAGAAGCCATCATGGCAGGTCTATCTGTCGATGAGATCAAGAATGTGAAAGCCAGGGTCAGCTTCCTGGTAAGAAACTCATAACCATTTAGCAGAAATTTATGGCTATAAAATGTAAACCTTTTCTTTGCAGTCAGCCAGGCAACATGTAACTTTGGAAGATATCAATTAATGTACGTGTCACTTTTAATATTAACTGGCTTACTAGTATCCAAATGCAGTTTCGCAACCAGGTTCATGTTATAATATGTGTATATATGCCATAGTGTCATAAAATGAAGATATTTATTTAGAGAATTTGGGTATAATCAAGGCCACCATTGATGACCTAGAATATACACGCATCTCACTTGTAGATGATTGGAACGCTAACATTAGTGACAGTACATCTTTATTTGGAAATCATGTCAGAAGTTTCTGCACTGAAAATAATTTATTGTTGTCTAGTGAGACTTACATTCCAAGTGATACTTTAATCACTATAGTGAGGCGTGGATCATTCTGTTTCCACAAGAGATGCCCATGATATTATAATAGCTACTACAATCAGGCATTCTCTTAGTACTGTACTGCAGATCATTTTCCAGTTTGTATTGATGTGTCTTTGCAATGCATACCAGAGGTAGAAATTACCACTACTAGTAAATTGCATGGGATAAAGTTAATGACCTTGTGTAATCATACTGTATGTATGTTTTATGTTTCACCTGGTTTTTTACATTATTTTGTTAGCTGTCATGTATGACTATATGGACCTATATATGTATCATTATATGTGTATTTGTGTCTGAATTAAATAATTGAATTGAATCACTATGATAAGATAAGTATCAAAAGAAAGAACGCTACTTAATTGTCCAGTAATTCTGTCTACAAGATTGATTTATTAATGTTAGAAATGTAAAAATTCTTTTTTGTTCCTTCTGTTTAACATTGTATTGTAAAATGTGGACATTATTATTGATAGGCGTACTGGATGTTTATAAAATATATTTTTGTGACGTGTTCGTAATTTGTAGCATATGCTGCATTTTCTAGATCTGATCAGTCTGAAACCGTTTAAAGCATACACATTGTGAGCATGTGTGTACATGCTTTTATATGGGCATTAGGTGTGCATCTATTTGAAATGCCTGCATGTGTATGTACACGTGTGTGTGCATGCATGCATGTCTGTGCATGCATGTGGTGTGTGCGTGTGTGCGTGCGTGCGTGCGTGCGTTTGTATGTTTGTGTATGTGTGTGTGTGTGCATCAATACACGTGTGTGTGTGTGTGTGTGTGTGTGTGTGTGTGTGTGTGTGTGTGTGCGTGTGTGCGTGTGTGTGTGCGTGTGTGCGTGTGTTTGTGTGTGTGTGTGTGTGTGTGTGCTCGTTTTCACACTTGTATTTAATACGCATGCATGCTTATAGTGTCCTGGAGGAGAATGTGGACTGTTTGAGCAGAGTCTGCTTGCTAGAATCAAGTGCAAGACTGTTGAGGTAAGTCAGTTTACAGAAGACAACTAGATATGTCATTAAAATGTATGCTACTGATGATATGTAGCCTACTATGCGTTAGTTTGAATATATATATATATATATATATATATATAAATTTTTTTTTTTCAGTATAAGATGGTTAGATGTCAGATCTAAGGTACAACCCAAATGTGAGGCAACTTCAGGCCTGCAATAGCATTGTTTTTTGTGTGATAAACACCTATAAAACAATGTTAATTTGAAAGCCTAATCAATGCATGAATCAGGTCAGTTCATGTTCAAATATGTAGTGTATGAATAGTTTAAGTAACATGAGCAGTCGGTTTAATGAAAGCGTGCATAGTTTTGTTATAATCAGTGAAAAAAAAAATCGATTTAATATGGTAATTTGCGATGTCATAGTATACAGAGGTGTGAATAGTCTGTTGTCATAGTATGTAGAGGTGTGAATACCCTGATGTCATAGTATATAGAGGTGTGAATAGTCTGATGTCATAGTATATGGAGGTGTGAATAGTCTGATGTCATAGTATATAGAGGTGTGAATAGTCTGATGTCATAGTATACAGAGGTGTGAATAGTCTGTTGTCACAGTATGTAGAGGTGTGAATACCCTGATGTCATAGTATATAGAGGTGTGAATACCCTGATGTCATAGTATATAGAGGTGTTAATAGTCTTATGTCATAGTATATGGAGGTGTGAATAGTCTGATGTCATAGTATATAGAGGTGTGAATAGCCTGATGTCATAGTATATAGAGGTGTGAATAGCCTGATGTCATAGTATATAGGGGTGTGAATAGCATGATGTCATAGTATATGGAGGTATGAATAGTCTGATGTCATAGTATACAGAGGTGTGAATAGTATGTTGTCATAGTATATGGAGGTGTGAATAGTCTGATGTCATAGTATACAGAGGTGTGAATAGTATGGTGTCATAGTATATAGATGTGTGAATAGCATGTTGTCATAGTATATAGAGGTGTGAATAGCCTGATCATAGTATATAGAGATGTGAATACCCTGATGTCATAGTATATAGAGGTGGTGCTATTAAAAAAAATCAAATTGTTTGATGATTTCTTCAAAACTAAATAACACATTTGCACAAACGAGTTAACGTATCATAGTAGATACTAGATACCTTCCATTTTTAGCAAAGTGATTCTAAAATGAGACAAGCGAAGAATATTTAATAGAGGAAGAAGCTGATATTGTAAATCTTTTTTTATGCCATATCATGGTTCACATAAATATTTAGCAAACTCCATTAACACAAACGTCTGGTTGGCTCAACAAAATAGAATACATGTATAACTTCACATAATAAATCTTCTTAGGTAGAATACCATTCTGATTTGATATTTGAAGGAAAGCCGTGCAAGGAGTCGGACGTATGCCTCAGCTGGTGGGAAAGTCCATATAACATTGAGATACAGAGCACTTTTTCAACAGCCATTTCCTGGTGACCACTACGAAGTCAAGCAGTTTAGTGCAGCGATGATGGACATTGGTGGTATTCCAGGTATATAATCATGATTATTCAGGTACACATTTCATAACTCATTTATAGTTTGTCATAGCTAGGTGAAATTGAAGTTGAATTGATGAATGAATTTGTAAAAGCTCTCCCTCTATATATATATATATATATATATATACATATACATATATATATATATATATATTTATGTAAATATATGTATATACATATATGCAAATATATGTAATGTACATACATTCATGAACTTATGACTCCTTGCACTACCAAGTCAAGTTTTTTGTAGGGCAATGCCAATGTTATAGACTACTTCACACATCAAAAATAATTTACAACTGCCAGTTTTACAAAGCGTTAATTATAAAAGTGAATATATTGCATGGATTGTTTTCTGCAACAGGTTGTGATTCCTATGGGAAATGTCCCCCTGGTGCGTTCTGTGATCCTGTCTGGATAGTACCCTTTCAACGTGAAACTACTGTCCTAATGGTAAATGGAATGATGGTAAATGAAGGAACTGGTCATCTCTTTCCAATGAAGAGGTCAGCACTGTTTACTTCATTGCTCTGTCTGTTCTTCTAAAAACCAGGCAGCAACACATCTTGACAATACTACTTGATCACTAACAGCGACACATCTTGACCAGACTACTCAATCATTGCCAAGACGTGGACTCTGAGTTCAACTAATGAGCCTCTTTTGATTGCCCTTAACCATTTAATTTGTGCTCAATCTCTCTTGCATATTCCGGATAGTTGGAAGTGATAGACTTGCAGTGGAATTCTATTCAATGACATTCTACGCATGTGACCTGCCCTTTGCTGACGATCATGGTAGTTGTTAACTTACTTAAGCACCAGACAATACATTGTCCTCAAGTGAGACATTTTGGAGAACATTTACAGCTAGCTACAAATGATATTTAAATGAGAGCTAGTATTTGCAGCATCTACAAGATCTTTTAAATGCCTTTTAAGATGATTTAAGTAAAGATGTGTGTTTTAGATATCTGTGTTCTATACATTTATTTATGTGAATGTTATATATATTGGAGTGGAGAGTGGTGGTCTAATGGTTAGAGCACCCGCCTGTCGATGGAGAGGACGGTGGTTCGATTCCACCTCTGCTGTTTCGAAGCTTGGGCAATTTTGTTCACCCCACTTTGCCCATGTCTTTCGGAAGAGACACTAAAAGCCGTTGGTCCAAACTCCTGCGTTAGCTCAAGATTGGGCTGTTTGGAGTATAACTACTTGAGATATATAATGTATACTTGTAGTGTTGCATATTATATATATATATATATATATATATATATATATATATATATATATATATATATATATATATATATATATATATATATATATACATATATACATATAGATATAATATGCAACACTATATATATATATATTTATATATATGTATATATATATATATATATATATATATATATATATATATATATATATATATATATATATATATATATATATATATATATATATATATATATATATACATACATATATTCATATACAAACACATGCACATACACGCACGCGCGTGCATACACACACACACACAAACACACACACACACACACACACACACACACACACACACACACACACACACACACACACACACACACACACACACACACACACACACACACACACACACACACACACACACATTACATTTGAGGCCTATACCACATTTCCAAGTCATTAAAACATTTTATGTTAATGGCTATTTCTGAGATGTGTTAAAAATAATGCATTTTATACCAATTAAGATCCTTTTAGTTTGTTAATCATCCTTAGCTCATCAGTATACTGTACTCATTCAACTGTTGATGACTTGATGTTGTAAACTGGTTCTGACACTTTGCTGAGATCGGGTTCTGAGTAATATCTGCACAATAGCATAATAGTTTTCTTTCTATGATCTAGGTAAGATCCCCTTTTTGTTTTACAATCTCAACTTTTCCTGTTCAATTGTTGAAGACTCAATTGCATTTTGAAGCTTCATCGCAGAATTGACGGGACTCATGCCGAATGTGAGCAGCCGACATAACAGTGACTTGACACCGCTGCAGACTGCTGTCATTCCCCTTATCCACATGCCTCATGCATCCCCGTTCATCATCCTGGGGGGCTTTGATAATGCATCAACACTCCTCCTCACGCAGACAGAGTTTGAGAGTGTTGTGATTAGTCGGGTAGGTCATCTTCTATGCACACATTCCGCAGTAGACCATTGGCTTATTTAAGGGGGCATTGGGCCATGACCCCCCTTGGCTAGAATTTGTTTTCCATATTTTTCCATTGCGCCGCTACATGATAGCATGGTAAACTAATGGGTGACTAAGCTAACCCCCCCTTTGGCCTCCCCTGCAAGATCTTAGATACGCCACTGCAGTAAGCCCAGTTATTTGTCTTTTTTTTCAGCCTCGTATACATATGCCATCATAACCACTCTTCAGCTGTTCTTGCCATGCCTGATTAGGGGCCATTCACATTGGTTGACATTTACCTATTTCTACAAAGCATACTAATACCCCTCACTGAACTAGTACTTTAATTGTTTTTCCACATTGAAAAATATATCAATGTAACAATGTTATTACGCAGTGCATGTATATGGTTCATGCAATAATGACCACCAGAATAGGTTTAGAAACATTTATCTCCGATGATTATGCTTATGTTTATCCCATTGATAATTGTTTTCCACAAAGTTGTGAATTTCTAAGATGTCTGACTGTGTAACAGAGCGACACCATGAATGATTGCGTGATTGAAAACAATAGTAGTTCTGTAGCAGTTCACCACAAGATGCTGCATGACATTTAACAATTTAGTATGCCTTGACCACCCTCCACCCTGTAGTATGCTCTGTACAAACAGGTGTATGTTGTGAACAGCTCCTTAGTAATTCTGTTTCATGATATGCCTTATGTTCTGGCCTTGTGCTGTTCTTCCCTCTATGGCATCTGCATCATCTTTGTTATCCTTGCCATCCCAACCAACTCCTTGTTGTCCTTGCCATCCCAACCATCTCCTTGTTGTCCTTGCCATCCCAACCATCTCCTTGTTGTCCTTGCCATCCCAACCATCTCCTTGTTGTCCTTGCCATCCCAACCATCTCCTTGTTGTCCTTGCCATCCCAACCATCTCCTTGTTGTCCTTGCCATCCCAACCATCTCCTTGTTGTCCTTGCCATCCCAACCATCTCCTTGTTGTCCTTGCCATCCCAACCATCTCCTTGTTGTCCTTGCCATCCCAACCATCTCCTTGTTGTCCTTGCCATCCCAACCATCTCCTTCCATGGAAAATTAATAAGTGTATCAGAATTTCTTTTCTGACATCGGTTGCCAACCAGATAGCCTGGTAGAGATTTATCGAAACAAAAGATATGCAAACAGATGTAGGCAATTTATTTCAGGTCTTAAAACATTGCCCCTTTTGTGTAGACAGTACATTCTAGAAACGCCCATATTAAATTAAAAATACCATACTGAAATTATGGTAGTACACAACATGTTTAAAAAAGATGTCCACTAAACATTTTATCCACTAAAACATATAATACAGAGAGGTGGGGCCATTCCGCCACCAGGTCACAGATTAGTACCATATATCACCAAACTAAAGAGCCAAAGAGGCTTCTGAGTGCATTGTGATCAACATGCTTGTTTCAGCTTGAAGACGTGTACCCAGAAATCTCGACAAGAAAGTCTGTATGCGATTGTGATGCACAACATGGCAAGCCACGCCTTTATGCCACTGGGTCATTATCTGACAGACACCTGTTACTCACTTCTGTAAGTGTATCAATAATAAAAATTATCTAGTGGCATACATGTAGATATATGGCTCCTCTCAGCTAGTATACATGTGTATGGCTCACCGTTTTGAAAGCTTTAGCTCTATCCTGGTTGCCTGTCTTGTTAGCTAGTTCTAGCCTGCAGACATTCTGTTCTACCATATACAGAGTAGCTTGTACAGTCATGTTTCCCTTTTTTGCACTCTTTGTCCCTGAAGTCTGGAGTGAGGCTGCATGGCATCGATACTGATCCTCAGTTTTTTTTTCGTTTCCTTCCATCACTGATCCCATTTCACTGCTATCTCCACAAACCATCTCCACTCCCCCTTATCTCCCTTATCACCCGCTCTCATTCTCCACACCAGTCCCGTCTCAATCCATGTATCCCTATCTAAACGTAAGCTAGAAGTGTGGATGAAAGAGTGTATGTGATTGTTGAAAATGTCATGATAAATTAATGTGGCATGGTTACATATGCACCTACAGATATGACTAAATTTCTTGTTTGCTAGTTCTGTTTTACAGAAATGACTCTTGTCTTGTCCATTAGTTGTGTTCTACATTCTATGGACATGACTCTTATCTTGTCTGTTAGTTGTGTTCTACATTCTATAAACACGACTCTTGTCTTGTTTGTTAGTTGTGTTCGACATTCTACAGACACGACTCTTGTCTTGGCTATTAGTTGTGTTCTACATTCTACAGACATGACTCCTGTCTTGTCTTTCAGTTTTGTTCTACATTCTACAGACTCTTGTCTTGTATGTTAGTTGTGTTTTATAATGTACAGATACGACTCTTGTCTTGTCTGTTAGTTGTGTTTTATTGTCTACAGACACAATGTCTTGCCTGCTATTTGTGTTCTACATTCTACAGACACAACTCTTGTCTTATCTGTTAGTTGTGTTTTATAGTCTACAAGCAAAATTCTATTCCACAGACAAATCAAGTTGTACATTGTCAATGTCCATGCCACTGAACTTGTATACTACCACAGGCAGGTCTCATTGAGGTGTATGGATTGATGACCTACTTTAATGAGACGGATGCATCCCGTGATGACAGTACTTCGGGTGAGAAAACCACATTGACTAAACGCAAGTCTTTTATCTCATTCGAGCGCTGCGCTCACAAGATGATCCTGCCGATTCATGACACAGACATCTACCATTTTGTCATGCTTACCGGGGCATGCCAACACAAGGGAAGGCTGTATGTTGCTCGCATCAGGGCTAAGGTTGGTAAGTATGAAAGTGCAGCAGGTCCTGGTTACTTAGTTACTTAATCCACCGCCAATAGATGGAGATAATATGTTGCTACTTAAAACTATGAACGAACTACGAGATATTGCAAATGACTTTAATACTCCAACTTTGTTTGGCAAATACAAAAACGCACATGAGGCAAGCGATGATAAGAAGCAGCAGTCTGTGGGCTGCAAAGCACATTGAGCATCAGTATAAATAAACCACCAGGTGACAGCACACATGCTGGTGTGACCTCTTTCTCCATCTATATGTCAATATGGCCACTGGATGCCAGGTACTGAACTAGCATCTTTTACTGAAGCATTAAGGGGCTCATCGAGATGTTGAGCAGCGAGTTGACAGCTCAACTGGCACATGGGTTGGTTCTGGGAATCCCACATGTTGATCTTGAACCTGTCCATGCGTATCATCGCAATCACTCAAAGACTGCATCTAATGACCTGCGAGGGTGTGGTGTCATATCGCGACATTGGGCACCTTGTAGCACTCAGATCTTTTGACACGATACAATGTGTTGCATAACTGAGATCCAACAAACCACCAAATATCTATCATGAGTTTTCAATTTGTTGCAATTTGCATGACTGTAAACCAAGTCACCAACTGCAACTTCAATGCTAGGCAAGACATTGATCCCTGGAGCCTTCGAGTGCTCGCTGTGTGGATGGTTATCAATTCGGTGCTTGTGTTGCTCCAAGATCATCATCAGGTCAGATACTGATATTTCTTGGTTGTTGAACTGGTCCCTTTGCATCAACAGCTCCCTCGCTGATAGCCAATGGTTGCGTATGCGACAATTCAGATGGGCTATTGCGACAGCAAGGCTTAGCGGGGTCACTGCGCCACCCATAGGTTCTTGACATAACAACTCGTCCTCCAGCTCACGGATTGCTTTTTTCTCTACTGGGTTTTCCTATTCATGTTCTTTATCCAGCCTGCCACAATGCCTAGCCTGCGATGAAGGATAAGCTTGTCATCGACCAGAGATGTGAAGCCAAGAGCAGGTTCTGTGCGACAGTGAGTGGACCATCTATCCATCTCAAAAAAATATTTACATGCACTCAGGAAGTGCAGGTCAGCTCTGCCTGCCTCCTTACACAGAGGGCACAACCTATCTACTTGTTTGACTCCTGAAGTTGACCCGGACCTGGTCAATGACTGTCTGGTAAATCGTTGAAAGTTCGACGCCGCTGCCCACATCTCCGGCTGTTGTGCACTTCATCAACTAAGGACGTCAGAGCTTGCGATATTTCTGGTTTGATGGAAGCAAGAGTACACGACCGTAATTCAGTTCGCTGCTTAATGAGTCTCGGTAGCTCTGGGTCGGTCAAACGCAACCACGTCAGCACAATCAAATTCTCCATTGTTGGAGACATTTCCTCATCTTCCGTGACCCTTTCTGCATGGTGAGAGATAGTCCCATCAAGTTGTAAGAGGTTATCTTCTACGAAAGCAACCAGGTGCTGAAACAGGTCTTCTGATTTATCATCTGGCTCTAGTCGGATGGTATCAAAATCAATGAAGTGAGCCCCCGTGTAGACGGATACTCTAAATGAAGTGAGTCCCGGTGGGCTGGAAGCCATAGTTTAGACGGATACTCTGAATGAAGTGAGTCCAGGTGGGCTGGAAGCCATAGTTTAGATGGATACTCTGCACTGGTTACTTTGAACACTGATTGCATTTCATGGATACTCTTCATCTGAGTTTATCTGAGTTCATATTTGATTATGTGCAGTAAAGTCAACATAATTTTGGGCAGAAATAAAGTAACAGGAAAAAAGTCACAAAATTATTTTATTTGATAAGATGAATATGATAATTTATTTCCTCTGACTTTTTTCCGGTGACTTTATTTCCAACATTCAAAATAATGACTGTGAGGGGATTTGTCCGTGAGGGGTTATGTCCTTGAGGGGTTATGTCTGTGAAGGGTTATGTCCTTACCCCAATGTACACACACAACAATTATAGATGCATAGGTCTAATGGCCCCATAGGTCCACTTGGCTGCAAGTTGCCAGCCCCAAATGTTTACTTTAAACAGAGATTTGCTGAAGCCATGGTTAGCCATCAACTTATCACCATAACATAGGACATTCTATGCTTCCCTCCAATTCACAGGTTCCTGAAGTACCAGCCCACCCCAGTTGGTACAGTGCATTTGTGCTCTGTGATGATCTCCCTCCTATTCACACATACCAGAACCTACTCTCTCATTAGTGATTGGAATAGTGATTGCAGGCCTTCTGAAAACACCTGGATAACATGGCTGTGAACTATCTAATAAAATCAACTGTTAAATTAGCACTTAATTGAGAGTTAATTGGCAATTTGTTAATTAAATTAAATAAACCCCTTTTTGGAAAGCTAATTAATTAAATGAAACTGAATTAGCCTTTCTGGAAAAGTTAATTAATTAAATGAAATTAACTTGAGTTAATTAAATTAACAAATTAGCAATTGAAATTAACCCATGCCGGATGCTTTGTGTGTGTTATGAATGTGTGGAGGCCATATAGCAAGCCACCACAACAAAGAGAGTAACTCTGCATTGTTTCAGTGAGCAGATATTTTCTGAAACCATACAATTATTCTGCTTACAAGTCTTCATATTGCTTGAATAATGGCTTAGCGACTGTCTGAACATTGTCTACTGCTCTCTGGCTGTTACCAACTGACCACACATGAGGTGACTTGGTAACACATTTATAGTTAGAATAAGATTCCATTTCAAACAAATCAGAATTGTATAATATATTATTAAATTTGAACTCCCCCTCTGAAAAGTGTGAACCCCCCAATGATTAGAAGATAATATGTTTTAATAAATGTGAATCCTTCTTTAAAAAAAATGTGAAACCGCTTTTCAAAAGTGTCAATCCCTCCCCCAATATTATTTAGTGTTTTTCATAAACGTGAACCCCCTTCTCAAAAACGTGAACCCCTTTCTCAAAAGCGTGAACACCCCAGTAATATGTAGATATTATTTTCATAAATGTGAGCCCCCTCTTTAAAAAAAATGTGAACCCCCTTCTCAAAAGCATGAAACCTCTACAGCGTGAATTATTTTCATATTATTGGAGGTTCATGCTTTTGAGAGGGAGGAGGGTCACTATAAGGGGTTCACATTTTGGAAAAAGAGGGGTTCACAAAAACGGGTGTCCATGTGAACCCCCTGAACCCCCCTGGCTACAGGCCTGCATAGGCCCTACAGTTACTATCACACTGCCAGTATTAATCTTAATGTTTCAATATTCTCAGACAAAGAGCTGGGATTCATGGAGTTGCTGCCACCTGATGGGAAGCCGCTTGGTTCGATGTTCCCTGCACCATCCCACATTATAGCCACTGCCCAGTCGGCTGCCAGTGGAGGCCAATTCTACACCTTGCTCAAGACAAGCCAATCCGGTTCACCTGTGTATGCAGTAACAATGATCACGGGTGAGTGTAATAGGGTCTTATGATGTATGCTCCAAACAGCCCTTTACTAAGGCTAGCGCAGGAGTTTGAGTGAATTTTATAAATGGAGTTAACCAGCTTTGTGAGCCCACTACAAGTTACACATTCACCCCCTGCACAACCAAGCAATACACACACACAAGCAATACACACAACAAGCAATACACACAACAAGCAATACGCACACCAAGCAATACACACAACAAGCAATACACACACCAAGCAATACACACACCAAGCAATACGCACACCAAGCAATACGCACAACAAGCAATATACACAACAAGCAATACGCACACCGAGCAATACGCACACCAAGCAATACGCACAACAAGCAATATACACAACAAAGCAATATGCACACCGAGCAATACGCACACCAAGCAATATACACAACAAGCAATACACACAACAAGCAATACGCACAACAAGCAATACGAACAACAAGCAATGCGCACAACAAGCAATACACACACCAAGCAATACGCACACCAAGCAATACACACACCAAGCAATACGTACAACAAGCAACACACACAACAAGCAACACACAACAAGCAATACACACACCAAGCAATACACACAACAAGCAACACACAACAAGCAACACTCACACCAAGCAATATGCACACCAAACAATACACACAACAAGCAATACGCACACACCAAACAATACACACACCAAACAATACACACACCAAGCAATACACACACAACAAGCAATACGAAAAACAAGCAATACACACACAACAAGCAATACGAACAACAAGCAATACACACACCAAGCAATACACACAACAAGCAATACACACACCAAGCAATACGTACAACAAGCAATACACACAACAAGCAATACACACAACAAGCAATACGCACAACAAGCAATACACACAACAAGCAATACACACACCAAGCAATACGTACAACAAGCAATACACACAACAAGCAATACACACACCAAGCAATACACACAACAAGCAATACGCACAACAAGCAATACCCACAACAAGCAACACACACACACCAAGCAATACACACAACAAGCAATACGCACAACAAGCAATACGCACAACAAGCAATACCCACAACAAGCAACACACACACCAAGCAATACACACACAACAAGCAATACACACACCAAGCAATACGTACAACAAGCAATACACACAACAAGCAATACACACACCAAGCAATACACACAACAAGCAATACACACACCAAGCAATACGTACAACAAGCAATACACACAACAAGCAATACACACAACAAACAATACACACACCAAGCAATACACACAACAAGCAATACACGCACCAAGCAATACGTACAACAAGCAATACGCATAACAAGCAATACACACACCAAGCAATACACACACCAAGCAATACACACAAGCAACACACACACCAAGCAATACACACACCAAGCAATACACACAACAAGCAATACGCACAACAAGCAATACACACAACAAGCAATACACACACCAAGCAATACGTACAACAAGCAATACACATAACAAGCAATATACACACCAAGCAATACACACAACAAGCAATACGCACAACAAGCAATACGCACAACAAGCAATACCCACAACAAGCAACACACACACACCAAGCAATACACACACACCAAGCAATACACACAACAAGCAATACGCACAACAAGCAATACCCACAACAAGCAATACACACACCAAGCAATACACACAAGCAATACGCACAACAAGCAATACCCACAACAAGCAATACACACAACAAGCAATACACACAACAAGCAATACACACAACAACAATACACGCAACAAGCAATATGCACACCAAGCAATATACACACAATATACACCAAGCCATACGCACTGCCAAGCAATATGTATATAAGCAATATGTAAGAGTTAGCATGACATTTTGACATTTTTTTTTTAGTAGCCACATTTTGTCATGCACCTTATTATTAATAATAATAATGAACTTCTATATATATATATATATATATATATATATATATATATATATATATAATATATATATGTATATAGCTCACATAATACAGTCAACATGTGAACAGTAATTACCATAGGTTTTAGTTCTCTGAACAGCCACAGCAACATGCTGTCACTGCTGACAGAAACTACCTTTAAGAGAGATGCAAGTTCGTGATATTGACTAAAGTTGCTCAGAATGTGATTTACGTAAAGGCAGTGATTGTGGGGAAGTTTAAGAATTTTTGATGGTTCAGTTTTCTTTTAATCAGACAAAAGTTAACGTGGCTGTAGTAGATCAATATATATATATATAGCACCTATATCCAGGGGTGAGATTTAGCGGTTGCCCGGTCGCCAATGGCGCGCAAAAATGGCTTCGGGCGACTTAAATTTTTTACAACAGTAGCCCGCATGGCGACTTGCAATATTTACGGAGCTGCATTATTTTAGACCTAGCAAAAATAAATGGAATGTTAATAAACATCTCAGAAGTGTTGTCCTGGCTATATCGCATTTATGTTAAACATAAATAGTGTTTTTGTGACACGTTTGACATTGCAAGAAATGTTGCCAAACCGTAGCCGAAGCTATATCAATAGGGAGCATTCATTGCATTTTTAATCAACCACATCGACGCTCAACATGTAACTGAAAGGTCATTCGACACTGAAATAATAACCGGTCATGTTAATAGTCTTGGTGCCACGTGGCGCCACTTTTATATATACTAGCAAAAATGCCCATCCCCACGACGGGATAACGTGGTAGTTCATACGTGACAGTCATGATAGCAAAGTTTACCAAACGCCTCAGGCCAATATGCCATCAATACGCTCGAACGTATAACCAGAATTAACTTCGTCACGCACGTGATGCAACACTCGTTGCAAGTTCAAAATGTTGATGGTCGCGTGAATTTAAACCCATGGGCATGGATACTTGTGTTGGTTGTAGAATAGTAAAATATCTGTTTTCTACTGTCTTTTTATTGTGTATTGGGTGGGTGCGTGATTTCTACTATAATTAATATAAACCGCCCATATGGCGCTACATACTCTAAAACGGTTTACATACCGAAGTATTCGCCGTGGTGTGCGTGGTTTCTGCGACTGTTGGAAGTTAACGTTTTACGCAGCGAACATTTGATTTATCATGAAAACCACTAAGAACCCTTGATATATGGGGTATTTCGAAAAAAAATAAAGGTGTTACGTTTCATTCATGGGGTCGTAGATTAATCCCTGAAAGTTTGGCGCCTGAGATGCAAGCCGTCTAGGGAACAAACGTGAACATAACCACATATAAACATACATGCAAACATACATAAAAACATAAGCTATTTCGATTGTAGTCAGATATATCTACATGGTGCGCGGAGGGCTTCTGGTGAATTAATCGGGAACTGGTTAAAGTTGCTCTAAGCTAGAGTAAAATCAGGTCCTGTAAAAAAATCAGCAAAACTGTTCAGTTCACAGGACCTGATATCCTGTGACGCATGGAGACTTCGCCTAGACTGTTGGTGTACCATGTTATAAAAGCAAAACAACCTGTCATGTGTACAATTGTATACTGTATTTTATTCAGTATTATGTATCACATTGTTTTGATCCTGCCTTGAAATTTTTTTTTTTTAAACTTTGTTTTTATGTTTTTTTTATTTGTAGTTGATGTTGTTCATACATTCTATCTTCAAAGTATTTGCTTTCTATCATCAAAGTATTGATTAGCAAGTGGGCTACCTAAGAAGCTGTCGGGCTACTGCATTTTGCAAGGTTGGTAGCCTGACTGGCTACCTTCCATGACTTGCTAAATCTCATCCCTGTATATCCTCAGGAACCTGAATTCAGAGCCGCAGCAAACCATCATTGAGCATTATTGTAAACAAGGACGTGCAAGTCATTATCAGAACAAGGGACCACTGAGGATTTATGGTGGAAATGCAATTTGGAATAAATATGGCTTGATTTTTTTCCGGAAGGTAGCAGTAGTTTCAGATGATTTCAAAGTGATGGGGAGTACATTCCAAACCCTAGACACAGCTATTATTATGCACCTAACATTATACACCTGTTATATAGCATTAATGGTGTTTGCTATACACTCACATTGTTGTAGTCATCTGTTTCACTGTCTGTAGGTGTCACTGCAGAAACCAGCAGCAGTCAGTTACTGTCCATCATACCCGAGGAGATCCCCAGTACTTCACTGGATGAACCCCTCATGTTGTCACAGGCATGGTTGATGCATGGTGATCCCACAGAGAAACTTATCCTCAGGGGAATCTCAGTGACCGCGAGGTTATCTGGGCATCTGTTTCTTTGGGGAAGCAGGATTCTTCACAGGTGGGTGATTTCTGCCATTTTCAATTATTCTTATTAAAATTGTTAAAGCACCATATATATGGAACCAGCCCATTCATATGGTCGTTGTAAAATCATACATGAAATCATGAGAATTATAACTCTACATAGTTAAAAAAAATATTAAAATAAATAGAATTTAAGACTACCGGTAATTAATAAATAAATATAAATTATAATAAATAAATAAAATACACTTTCATGAAAAGTTTCCTCATTCACAGTTAGCATATACCTCAGTGGAAGTAAACAAGCTTAAAAATGTGAGTTTTTATGAGATTCTTCAAAACTCATCTTTTTAAGTTTGCTTACATGGTTGTCCATCAGTAATGACAGTCCCTCAGGTGGTAGTGTGACACTTCTAGATCTACACTACCTACATCAGATACATAGGTGCCAACTCTGAGTGGTGCACACCTGTAAGACTGGTAACAGAAATCCATAAGACCCACAAACAAACTCACAATTATCTATGTCCGCTGGTTTACTGCGCATGTTCAAATGGAACTCATCATACAAACTGGGATATATTGATTCGATCTTTCGAGACTAGCACACAGCTAAAAGACTTTTTAACTAATGATCACATGCCATTTGATAAACACAGGCTATATCCCTGTAAACCAAAAACATAGCCTTGTTCAAAATGCTCAAAACTGTAAGGAATGTCTCCTGTGCCCTAGGAATGTCCCCCACCTCTCTAGGAATGGTAGCAAATATTGTAAAGTATTGTTCATGCCTATAATATGGGCCTTTTTAAAATGTGTTGTTTTTGCAAATGAGGCAATGTCTGAAAACCTCTGTTGGCTCACGTTTGTAATTGTTTCATTTTAAACCAGGGCATTAATAAATATCAGAAAGACGTTCTGGCCATTTTCAATCTATCTGGTGTTGTGTTGTTGCATTGCACAAATGTATTTGTTCATTATATGGTGAGACAAATCTATATTACATATATGTAGTTTCTTTGCTATTACAGCCCTGACTTTGGCCATACTTTCTACCTACTTCCTGTCTGTGCACCCCATGGAGTTGTGCTGTTTGAGATGAGCCGACATGGCCAGATGCTCTTTCTCACTGCCCACCAAGAGGTCAGTACGTTAACAGATACATCTTCAGCCAGACCTTCCACATCGTACAGATTCCCTGTATACAATATGGATTTTTGTGAGATTCTTGTTGTTTCCAATTTCTTGTTCTGGCAACATTCTATTAACTGTATGTTGTGGTTACTACAAATGTATGGTTTAAATTTATATGCTGGCACTGCCAGGGTGTGTATCGTCCTCAATGGTTCTTTTACATCCCCAATTAAATGAGATGGACCAACATTAACATGATCATCCAAGTCATGAGAGATACACAGTCTCCAATGTTGAGAGCCAGGTTTTTACAGCAAACATACCCATGCCTGGTCTGGGTCTTGAACTCAGAACTCTGTCATGTAAAGCGGATGTGCTAACCACTACACTACCGTGCCTCTCAAAATGTACAGCCATGTTCCATTTTTATACAGAAAAATCATGATAAAGTACATCTTTTCTTGTGTATAAGTCAAAGCACAAATACTTTTGATGCTAGGCAGATTTCCGGCAAGACCTAACGGATTTTGTTTGATGTAAGTATATTTTCTAGCCACATTGATGGCGACACTTAATCAGAATTGCTATAGGCCGATTAACTAATCAGAATTGTTTTATGAATTTATACGGCTTTATACAGAATTCCTTTTGTTTCCTGTATTTGTTGTGTACATTCTGGTAACCTCTGCATTTAATTTACTGAGCCAATATCTTCAACCTTTGTTTCATTGCACAACTTTTATGCATGTACTCCACAAATATTATTTTTTTACTTATAATGTGCATGCAAGCATGCATGCATGCATGCGTGTGTGCTGTATTGTTTTCTGATTATATGCATGGCTTTTTTCACCAATTTACAGATGTTTGTTGGAGTGACACAACTATCAAAAGTGAAAAAGATCTGGCCATCTGATGCATGGGACATTGTACATGCAAGACACAACCTACCTACCCTGCCTCCAGACTCCCACATTGTCACTGTCTTCTTTGACAAGACAGATGACATCCAGCTAGTAGGTTCATCTTGTGTAGAACTTTTATGCACAGTAACAATGCAAGTCAAGCGTAGATTGACATAGGCCAAATTAATTATATTTAATTTAGTCATTAATGCACCAGAAACTATGTAGGTATCCACAATCAATTTAGTATACAGCATCATACAATCATAGTCCATGGTAAGCTGCTAACAGACATTTTATGCAAATTTATATTATAATTTGGCAACGAGTATTTCTTTGATTGAATACAAACGATTATAGAAATCATTCTCGATGAGTGCCATTAACGAACAAGGATGTTGACATTTCGCACACAGACAAACTAGGGTATCTGCTGTGTATGCCAGGACAACTCAATGTCTGGCAAAACAGACTTGCAATGATGAGTGCCAAGTGTTCCGTAGTCTCCAGATAGTGCACGAATGAAAATCATCCTACTTGATTTCTAAAAATGAGGTATTGCAAAACTGTTTTAAAACTAGAAATGGTGCTTGTAAAGGAAGAGCCATAACTATGGGAAGAAGAATGTATTTCATCTGAGAACTGCAATGGGTTGTCCTTTAAAACTTTTCCACTGATATGTTACAAGAGTATGCAATAAATGCATGTGTCACGTTGGTAACTCCTACAGCTGTACGTGTCCACAAACGGCA
The DNA here is from genome assembly GCA_963662155.1 of Lamellibrachia columna. Lineage (NCBI taxonomy): Eukaryota > Metazoa > Annelida > Polychaeta > Sabellida > Siboglinidae > Lamellibrachia > Lamellibrachia columna. The sequence continues at coordinate 31,123,486 of OY759262.1, forward strand.
CTCCGTCATCTGTTTTGAAACACTCAGTGCCGCTCAATGACATCCTTGCCTTGGTGGCATTTGAAGACAGGTGGATCGCGGATAACCATATTCAGTGAGTAAAACCTTTCTCTTGATCTTGATTTATGGTGCAGTTTTAACAAGATTTATTAAGATTGTCTTCCAAAGCATGATGTCTTCCTTGTCCATGTGCCTTCTTGACCTTGGGGCTTTGTCAAACCACATTAAACTGTATTGTGGTAGACTTTTCATACATTTAGTATTGTTGATTCTGGCATCATCTGGCATCAATTAGTTATGTATGTGTATCTATACCATACCTATATATCAATTCTACTACCTATAATATAAATTCTAGACCATATTATTAATTTTTAATATGCTGTGAAATGCCACAAACAATCTTGGATCTGGCGCTATGCCACATAAAATATATTATTTGTATATTTTTACACAAATATCTATTTGGAGGTAAAATACCAGGTGGCATGCAAAAAGGCCATGAAGCAAATGGCCAAGGGACAGTGGATGTAGAACCTTACTTCTACTGTTGTAGGTGTTCACAAGGTATTACTCGGGTAGATATCCAGGTGCAACCCTTGTGTCCCTTCAGCTTAATCAGATTTGACCTTACTGGTGTCAAGAGGTACACCAAACTGCAGGTAATCTCTACACTCTTATTTAAGGCCAGATATGGCAACTGAATAAGGTATTTTTTGTATTGATAATTATTGAAAACTTATTTGTCCAGTTAGAAAGAGTAGGTCAAATGTAGCATACATTGTGCATGGTTCCCAGCCATTACTACAGTAGATAAGATCAAATTTTTTTCACTGTCGTATATAGATAACTTGATATTATGCAATAACAACCTTGCTTTTATAATTTTATTAAATTATATATTTTATTTTGAATACAAAATATTTTTGAAAAAAATCCAGTGTTTTTCGTTATAAATACCTTCATTACAAATAAATTAAACAAGTTATTACAAATATAAGGTGGTTTTTGCATGCAGAGGTTAATGCAGAATATAACAGTATAAACCTGATTTACATGACTTTAATATTACCAGAGTTATACGGATTACAAATTTATAAAAATGCATTTTCTGTAAATGGCCAGCAAAGATTGGATATCAGAATCAGAAGTAAATTTATTTGATACGAACTTTACAAGCATTCAATAATAATATATCAGTATATAATTATAAAATATATATATAATTATAAAATATTACTGTGTACAGAGAGGATCATGGAGACTCCCACAGATTTATTAAAAGTCGCTGCTGTAGGAGCCACCCATTGTTGATTACGATTGGACAGTGATTTCAGGAATTATTGTGTGTCATTATTAATATACAACAGAAGTTGAAGTGTCATGTATCTGAAAACATCAATCAGGATTGATAAAACAAATAGAAAGCTGTGTTTCCAATTGTGTAACTCACCCGAGGACAGGCTATATACATTTAAACAAAATTATGAACTAAATTTGTTAATCTCAGGAACAACCAAGAAACAACTAGACAGTAACAGAGTCCACAAGACAAACAGAGTTCCACAACATTCAGTCAAATCCACCAGCCTCGTATTCTGGCCATTCTTCCCCCTTGTGACTTAGCACAATGCCGAATACCAAATATTTCGGAATCGGAAGTGTTTGTTTGACCCACAGATTAAACAGTACAGTTGTCAATACAGTGAAGATCTGCAGCTCAAATAACGTGTTAATAAATAACAAGTAATATATGTATTGTAAACTAAAATGTGAAAATCTACAGCTCAAGTAACATGTGTTAATAAATAACAAATAATATATGTATTGTAAACTAAAATGTGAAAATCTACAGCTCAAGTAACATGTGTTAATAAATAACAAGTAATATATGTATTGTAAACTGAAATATACAACACAAATATAATATAACTGAAGTATAATGACATTACAATAGCCTAAACGTGGACTATCAGTTTGCTGTAAATAAACTTAAAAGGGGTCAGGGAGACTGCCACTAAGTTGGTCACTCTTGTGGCAGCCACCCCAGTAATATAATTAAGTTCATTTAACTTAATAAAGCACTTTCTCGAAAAATAACGATAACACAAGTGCATAACTTCCAAAATAGGTTTGACAAATAATTAATTATTTCATCATTGAATGATGACAAAATCTCAAAGGATAAATAAATTGACATCATTTTTAATCTCACAAATATATACATTTACATCTGACATATTGATTACAGTACAATTTATAATTAAATTAACAAAAGTAATGAAATATGAAAGCGTTTATGATTTAATTATTAAGTCCATCCACAAATGTAATAATTTGGCATAGAGCACTGTTCTCTGTAGTTTTGTAGAAAGCACGTTTTGGCATACCTAGTAAATCCATGTAAGCTATGCTTTTAAATTAAAGCTTGGTATTAATTTAAATAGAGAGCAAAACAACGCAAAGTAAGTTCTAAGAAGCAAAGATTTAATCAGTTGCGCAATGGTCAAGCTAAAATGCAAGTTACATAAGGTTTACACGACTGATGAGGCGATATATCATCGCGTGCAACGAGCCGGCGGCAATGCCATAACTTGCGTGTTTACGATTCTGAGATGGATTCAAAAATCATCACACAAACGAACTTTGATGAAATGACAGTGGCCAACTGTGAGTCACGCTTCAAGCAAACTATCAGAAGTGGGGAAATGAGGGATCAATGCCAAAAGTTGGGCTGCGTATTATACGTGGTAATATAGAAATTCTATCAGAATTTATCAGAAGTCAGGGTGCGTATTATACATGGGGGCATATTATACACGGAAACTTATGGTGTTGGATTAGTTTACCAAAGTCCAAACATAAACAAAGAGGACAACACAAAATGCTATTTATAAAGGAAGTGAGTAAAGGGGAATATATCATAATGGGATATTTTAACTATAGACACATACAAAGGAAATCTCTAGAGAGTACAGGGGGTGAGGACTAATAGTTTTAATTTATAATATAGAATAGCTTCCTTACTCAACACTTACTAAAACCAACCAGGAGAGAGAATGTATTAGATATAGTTTTGTGTTCACAAGATGAATTATTGGACAATGTAAAAATACATGAACCATTGGGTAACAGTGATCATAATCAAATACATTTTGACATTAAAGTAAAACCAGAAAGTAAAAATAAAAAAATACAGGAGAAACTTCCACAAAGGTAAATATAAAGATATGAGAAAATACTTAGCAAAGCTATATTGTAATAACATGCTGAGGAATAAGACAGCAATTGAAAGTTGGAACATTCTAAAATATGAAATTGAGAGTATCATTGAACAATTTGTTCCCTTAAAACAACAAAGAAAACAGTCTACAAAGAAACATTTATGAAAATCAGCATTAAAAAATAGCGTACAAGCAAACTACACAAATCAAAAAGAGGCACTTAATGCAGCTATGACTGAAATAAAAAATCTAAAAGAAGCTGTGAGCAAAAATTAGCATGTAACATAAAATAGACAGCAAGAGTTTTTATGGATATGTCAGGAGTAAACAGAATGTACAAGACAAGGTTGGACCACTAGAAGACAGTGCTGAAAATATAACATCACAAGGTTTTTTAATGGCAGAAGGCTTAAATGAATACTTCAGTCCAGTGTTTACCAGAGAGGGCATTAGTTCATTACCAGTTAATTGTAACTCCAGAAATTTTAGCTCAGAAAATAAAGGCAATGAAGATAAAAAAATCACCTAGAGTGGATGGAATTCTGCCAGAACTACTCATTAAAACAGTAGAGCAAATTAGTGTACCACTTGCAAGAGTGTTCAACTTGTCATTAAGAGACGGATTGGTTCCTTTTTGAATGGAAAGAAGCAAACATATCAATATCATTATTTAGAAAGGGTTCAAGAAATAAGTAAGAGAATTACAGACTAGTGAGTTTAACATCAGCGATTTGTAAATTATTAGAAAGGTTAATTAAAGACCATATGGTGGACTTCCTTGTTAGCCATTAATTATTAAATCCATCTCAACATGGATTCCTAAAAGCAAGGTCATGCTTAACAAATATGTTATGCTTTTTAGAAGAAAACACTAAGTGGATAGATGAGGGATCACCAGTAGATATTATCTACTTAGATTTTCAGATAACTTTCAACAAAGTGCCACATCAAAGATGGCATAAACCACTGGATAGAAAAATAGCTGACTGACAGAAGTCAGTGTGTTGTAATAGATGGAGAGGTTTCAAACTCGAAATCAGTTTTGAGTGGGGTACCACAAGGACCTTTATTATTATTCTTAATATATATCAATGACTTGGACAATAATATAACAAGCAAGGTATTGAAATTTGCAGATGACACAAAAGTGTTCAGAAAGGTTAAAAATTATGAAGATAAACAACATTTACAAAACGATCTAGACAAATTAGTTGAATTATCTGAAAAAGATGTTATTCACCTTTGGGAAATGTAAATGCCTATGCACAGGACATCGGAACTTGGATATAAACAATAAAATGGGAGATACTGTTCTAGGTACCACCATAAATGAAAAGAACTTAACGAGTAACAATAAGTGCTGATATGAAAGTTTCAGAGCAGTGTGGTATTGCAGCTTCAAAGGGTAATCAAATTCTTGGGTTGATTAGGAGAAATATAGCATATAAGGGAAAAGAGCTCATTATACCTCTGTATAAAGCAATATAGTTAGACCTCATTTAGAGTAGGGCCTACTGTATACAAGCTTGGAGACCATGTCATAGTAACAAGGATATAGATATGATAGAATAAATGCAGCAATACAGAGAGCAGCTAAAATGATTCCTGGACTGAGAGTTAAAAGTATGACTTAAAGAATGTGATTTAAGGCGGAACAAAAGTCATGGTTTTGGGGCTGTGCACCTAAAGGAGGTAATAAAAACTAGCCATGTGGAACTAAAATCAAGAATATCATGCCACTGGTTTATTCAAAATGTGTTCTAACAGTGGGAGATTCCGGTCATTTCTCCAGTTGACTGAGCGTGGACATGTTAACCAGCGAGACTGATAAGCGCATATGCAGTTCTATGAAAATCAGGTAACCTAGACTATTGTGATGTAATAAGGGAGGCCAGCATACACAGAACCAACACAGTCTCAAACAAATGTTTTTTGCCAGAAAGAAGACTAATAAACAAAGACCAAAATATGTTACATCAGTTGAATTTGGAAGCAAACAGCCATATCTTATTTACAAAAATAGGAATAGGTGCGTATGATGTGTGTTCAACAAGGTTTTCATAGTAAACCACTGGCGTGATATTCTTAATTGTAGTTGCAAATGGTTATGTTTTAGTAACTCTTATCGGTGCATAGACCCAAAACCATGTCTTTTGTTTCCCTTTGACAGCCCTAAAGACAATGAGGCTAAGAGGAGATCAAATTAAAGTTTTTTATATATTGAATGAAAATACTGATAGAAATATTTTTTTCCCTCTTAAGAAAGATAGTAGAACCAGAGGACATGAGGTAACATTAGTGAAAGGTAAGTGTAGATTGGATATCAGGAAGTACTCGTTCTCACAGAGGACAATAAACGAATGAAACAGATTATCTGCAGATTGTATAAATGCTAGCAGCATGAAAATGTCTAAAACAAAATTGACAAATATCTCAGGAAGGTGGGTTACACATAGATGAAACATTATTGGACTCTCAATAAGCCAATGGCTTCCTTGTCCATTTGCCATCTGGGCCTTTGTCTTGGATGGCAATCTTGTTAAATCTAATTAAATCTCTTGTTATATCTTTCACCATCCATTCTCGGTTCCCAGTAACCTCCTGTTCTGATCCTTCTTCAAGTTAGACAACTTCAAGTTCACTGTGACTGTCATTCCTTCATGGAAAGATACCTATAATTTGGTTGTTGTGCTATGTCACATGTGTAGAGTTCCCATGACTTTGTTTAATAATTGTGTTCGAAGAATACTGATTTTTATGATCTCCTTTAAAACCACCATTGTGGAGGGCTGGATGAGAAACTATTAAACCATGTCTCATTTGTAGTACAGAGAATGTGTTTTTAATCAAAGACGCGCTGCATTCATTGTGCTCGGTTTTATGTACACACTAAATTATTGCACATATTGTTTTAATTGTGTTGTACACCCTGTGCAGAAAAAAATATTACTCAGACATGTTTATTTAGACAGACGTACTTATACAAATAGATATAATACAAAAATCATAACATCATGGAGACTCCCATTAAGACAATTATTGTCGCTATCATAGGAGCCACCGTATTGTAAAAATAAAAAATAATCAACTGAAATAAACTGTCACGTCATAATTATAAGTACAAAACAATTACAAGTAAATGAAAATTCTTCCATATATATATATATTATATATATATATATATATATATATATATATATATATATATATATATATATATATATATATATATATATATATATATATTAAGTAAAATATACACATCAGTACATTGAACAATCAGTATCACATATTATTACACCATTTCTGCCATCCATTGCTGTATATTGCACCTGTGCTTCCGCAGGAGGTGATGCTCTCTGCCCCATTTGCCTTGACAAAAGGCAGAGTGAACTGGCATACCAACACATCTCTGTTGCTGTACCATGCCATTATAAAAAATATCACACGCTACATGAAGACGTTCCACACGGAGACCTATACAAAGTCGATTCTCTCTCCACTCGACAGATGGAAGGCCATTTTCTTAATCCAACAGGTCTGTCGCATTCTTCCACACATAATGTATGTACAGTATGTTATACATCATATTTATGCAGAATAACAATGCAAGTGCCGTTAGTGAAATAGGTTATTTATTAATTGATATATAACCGTGCTTTTAGTTTTAAATTCACACACACACACACACATACACGCACACACACACAAGCATAAATTCATCATATGCAGACCGCTAGAGTGTACAGCACCACTAGGTATTTTTACACATTTATACACTGGTATTTTTATGTGGTTTTGAAACCAGTATTTTGATTCAGTCGAACCAGTATTCCATACAGTTTGTTACATCGTCAATTGACAATCCCTGAAACTTCCAAAACCATGTAAAAGTTACTGAATTTGAATGACAAGACAAGGCATTTGACACATCATGGTGCGCACTCCACTCTTCCTTCTGTGCGGAGTGCACATGTCTAGAAGAGCAGATCGTATAAGCCCTATCTACAATGTGGCACTACTGTTGGATCCACATCGATGCATTTCCTGCGCGTAGTGTGCAGAACGCCTCTCCGAATGATTCAAGAACCATATTACTTTCAAACAAACATATATCACAGTGTTTTTAGCTACAAATAAATGTATTTCCAGCATCTATGCTGTTTGATCTATAATATAATTCATTGAATAGGCTAGAAAATGTTAAAACAGTGGAAACTTAGGTAAAGTTTCTCACAATGAATGTATCAACTTATCGATAGGTCTAGTTTGTCTATTACGATAATATCGTCTGCCAGTGTCTTTATGTATGAACAGTAAAGTAAATGTTAACACAAGGAAAATCTTACCATAGTCTTTCAATAGTATGTTTTCAGATGCACCAGAAAAAGTATACCATACACAACACTAAGTACCAGGCTTTACGTCGACTTGGCTTTACGTCGACTTAGCTTTACGTCGACTTAGCTTTACGTCGACTTAGCTTTACGTCGACTTAGCTTTACGTCGACTTGGCTTTACGTCGACTTGGCTTTACGTCGACTTGGCTTTACGTCGACTTAGCTTTACGTCGACTTAGCTTTACGTCGACTTAGCTTTACGTCGACTTAGCTTTACGTCGACTTAGCTTTACGTCGACTTAGCTTTACGTCGACTTAGCTTTACGTCGACTTAGCTTTACGTCGACTGTGGCCGGTCTGTTTAAGTTTTGATCTGTGGTTGTGCAACATAAATATTTTAGTTTGCCATTATCATTGTTAGATATTTTGTTGTTAATAATTACAAAACTTTCTTCACTTCAGGTTAAACTATGTATTATTGTTAGTATAGTTACATAGTTTAACCTGAAGTGAAAACAGTTTTGTAATTATTGACAACAACAAAATATCTGGAGTGATTTTTAACTTATTTTTAGTGTTTTAAGTGTTGTAAAGTTTTTAATGTTGCGCAATGAAGCAGTCTGTGCAATGTAACATTGTGTGTACTACCAGTTTTTGGTCGTAAACTGGCCCATTTTAATAACTCCCGATAACAGGGTTTAATGATATATAACTACTCCACTAGAAGCTTTATATTGCACATAAACTACACCTACAAAGAACCACAATGGTCGAGAGTCTTCGATTCCATTATATTATGATGTTTTTATTCCTATTTTAGCCATTCTACAAGTACATCTTTCAGACTAACCATTTTGGGACACCAGAATATTTTCAAACAGAAAGTATTCAACTGGTAAGAATAATATTTATTATATCACAGATCATGTTGACATGTCTGCATGCTTGTGTGTGTCAGTGTTGAGCTTATTGCTGTCTGCACTAAGAGATATGGCCTGCTTTAGCCCAATAATGGCCTGTATTGCGTACAGTATGACTACCAGGTACACTGTACTTGGCTCATACGTATGTAATAAAGGTGTATTACTTTTTCACCTACAACTATATGTATTTATACAACTTTATTTATTCATTGTTTGGTATCTGGAATCATGCCTGGTTTCTTTTACTCTAGATTGAACATAAAATTATGCAGACAACAAAATTGCCTGACATTATATATCTTGACAAGTTAGACAACTTCAAGTTCACTATGACCGTCATGCCTTCAAGGAAAGGTACCTATAATATAGTTGTGCTATGTCACATATATAGAGTTCAGTGTTGTTGCAGGCTTTGTTACATGTATATATGCATGGTGTGTGTATGCACATGGATGTGCGGGAATGCGTGCATGTGTTTTCATGCATATATACAGTGGTCACTCTCATTCAAGAAATCCCACATCCATGGGGGTTTTACATTGAAATAATGTAGTTTGTGTACCATAAACTATCCACATAAGAGAGGTGTCCTCATCAAAGTATCATTTCAAGAAAGGGACCACATACTCTCCCTCCCTCTTTCCCAACACCCCCCTTTATCTCTTCCTCTGCCCCTCTGATACCTCTCCTCTTCTCCCTCCCAAACAAACTTACAAAATACCCATGCATGACAAACACTTCTGATGGCAAATTTTGAACTGTCACGTCTGCTTTTGCAGAATTTGCACTCAAAGTATGAGAAATATGGCATGTCTGTGGTTCTGTTTAGGAGATCTGGACAGTCTGCGCATTGGGGTATTAGTTTCAAATAGCTCACTCGTAGCAGTGAACATTAGTGAACACTGGGACATGCTGAAAAACACTGTCACATATGAGGTATGTAGGAATGTAAAATATGCTTCAGTTCTTCAATATGCTTCTTTTCGTCAACTTCATTTTTCTTAAATCACTATCTACAGTATGTGTCATATTGCCACAATGAAGTGCAATGACAGAGAAATGTGTGTAGCCAGAAAATATAGCCACTTGAAAGCTTTAATTGTTTTTGTTTATTGTCAAAAGCACATCACTTTCAATCTCTAGCATGGTAGATGTATTCTACATTACCAACACTATACATATATGCCCTTGTCAATATCAAAATAAGTGGTTTTCTGTTTCAGGAATCATAGTCACATCTGATGCTATACACATATATTTGATTGCTTCACTGGCTTTTCTGTGCCAGAAATTGTTCTCCCAACGTGATGTTATGGACAGATAGTATATTTGTGCACAATTTACAGTGAAAATAAGTTTGTATAAAATATATAGCATCATCTATATTGTCCCTAATTTTTTGTGTCTCTCTTTCTCTGTCTAAGTTTGTCTGTCTGTATGTTTCTCCCTCCCTCCCTCCCTCCCTCCCTCCCTCCCTCCCTCCCTCCCTCCCTCCCTCCCTCCCTCCCTCCCTCCCTCCCTCCCTCCCTCCCTCCCTCCCTCCCTCCCTCCCTCCCTCCCTCCCTCCCTCCCTCCCTCCCTCCCTCCCTCCCTCCCTCCCTCCCTCCCTCCCTCCCTCCCTCCCTCCCTCCCTCCCTCCCTCCCTCCCTCCCTCCCTCCCTCCCTCCCTCCCTCCCTCCCTCCCTCCCTCCCTCCCTCCCTCCCTCCCTCCCTCCCTCCCTCCCTCCCTCCCTCCCTCCCTCCCTCCCTCCCTCCCTCCCTCCCTCCCTCCCTCCCTCCCTCCCTCCCTCCCTCCCTCCCTCCCTCCCTCCCTCCCTCCCTCCCTCCCTCCCTCCCTCCCTCCCTCCCTCCCTCCCTCCCTCCCTCCCTCCCTCCCTCCCTCCCTCCCTCCCTCCCTCCCTCCCTCCCTCCCTCCCTCCCTCCCTCCCTCCCTCCCTCCCTCCCTCCCTCCCTCCCTCCCTCCCTCCCTCCCTCCCTCCCTCCCTCCCTCCCTCCCTCCCTCCCTCCCTCCCTCCCTCCCTCCCTCCCTCCCTCCCTCCCTCCCTCCCTCCCTCCCTCCCTCCCTCCCTCCCTCCCTCCCTCCCTCCCTCCCTCCCTCCCTCCCTCCCTCCCTCCCTCCCTCCCTCCCTCCCTCCCTCCCTCCCTCCCTCCCTCCCTCCCTCCCTCCCTCCCTCCCTCCCTCCCTCCCTCCCTCCCTCCCTCCCTCCCTCCCTCCCTCCCTCCCTCCCTCCCTCCCTCCCTCCCTCCCTCCCTCCCTCCCTCCCTCCCTCCCTCCCTCCCTCCCTCCCTCCCTCCCTCCCTCCCTCCCTCCCTCCCTCCCTCCCTCCCTCCCTCCCTCCCTCCCTCCCTCCCTCCCTCCCTCCCTCCCTCCCTCCCTCCCTCCCTCCCTCCCTCCCTCCCTCCCTCCCTCCCTCCCTCCCTCCCTCCCTCCCTCCCTCCCTCCCTCCCTCCCTCCCTCCCTCCCTCCCTCCCTCCCTCCCTCCCTCCCTCCCTCCCTCCCTCCCTCCCTCCCTCCCTCCCTCCCTCCCTCCCTCCCTCCCTCCCTCCCTCCCTCCCTCCCTCCCTCCCTCCCTCCCTCCCTCCCTCCCTCCCTCCCTGTTCTTGTTTCTGATTGTGTGAATGGGTTGTCAGGACCGTTTGTTTGTCATTGTAGATAAACCTCCTTTAAATATGTCATTAGATAAGAATGTAGCTAATACAAAAGCTTCTCTCTTTTAGGTGGACATCTCTCATACAGGTATATTTAATACACAGATGATGCCTGGCATTGAACTTAACTCTGAGTCAGTGCAACTGCTCTTTCATGGTGCCCCACTATATTGCTATAGGCAAACTGAGAAGGACAGAGACCCCCAGGTACAGTAAAAGGTCATGTTTACTCTGTATTTTACACACTCAACATGCTCACTTCCTTGGTAAGCGAGTGATCTAAGAGAGTAAACCATAACAGAAAATCCAGAGTGGAGCCCCGAATGTGGTCTGATGTCAACCTTGCCATCCCTCTGGCAACTCTTACAGCCAAGCTGGTGCCAAATAGATATACTGCTCTGCATTCCTTTAGACTCCACCAGTGAGGCAGAGAGTGCATCCTGACCACTGGACAAACCAGAATCTCCACACACTTTGCCCAGGCCTGCACCCTAGAGGTGAAACTTCAGCAGTGCAAACCACTGTTTTGTGATGCAAAAGGATGCTGATTACACAAAAAATAGGTGGTAAATATGTCCATCGTCATAAATTAGTAGTGATATTTTATTATCATTCCAGGGTGGTCAAACCCACTTGTGTGACACAGTGGTCATGTGGTAGAGTGTCGGACTTTCGGTCTAGGGGACCGGGGTTCAAAACCTCCTGCTGCTGTTTCAAAACTTGGGCAATTAATTTTGTTCACCCCTGTGCCTATTGCCTGTTGCCTATTGCATATTTGTTCACCCCTGTGCCTATTGCCTGTTGCCTGTGCTTTCGGAAAAGGCACTAAAATCCATTGGTCTCTTTTACCTGATGTCTATGCCAGGGGAATTAAAAGATCCTATGCTGGGAAATGGAAAAAATCTATTGTGGATTCACTAGCTCTAGAGAAGGATACTCTGAAATAAAGAGTCAGTCCTGTTACTGTCCGTGGACCTATTGGAAGTAAAATAAATAAACTTGAACAAACGTAGAATTTAATTTTGTTCCAGTTGTTGCTTCAACCAATGAAATCCTTCGCTAGGGTTTTTGTGGCCAGCATTTGGGTGTGCTATTTTAGGGCAGTGATCAGTTAACCACTAATGTACATGTGCCAAATCTGAATCTGATACAATATTGGATGGAAACCATACATACCAGCTAGGCATTACTTGGGCATGACTGACCAGTTAGAGACTGTGCAACGACTCTTTACGCGCCGGGTCTATTACCGCTGTCAACTCGATACCAATCATGGTTACAGACAAAGACTTGATTATCTTAAACTAGAGAGTCTCGAACTCTGCTGGATTTATGACATGGTCATGGTATACAATATCCTGCATGGGCATGTCATTGTGTCTGAAAATAACCTAATTTCTTGTAATAACCCTGTTATAAATACCACAGTTTCGACCAGAGGTCACAGATTTAAGCTTAAAACAACACCCTGTAGACTTGATATAACAAAAAACCATTTTGTAATCGAGTTGTGTCTACCTGGAATATACTACCTGAATGCATAATAAACTTGACAATTCAAGAAGGCTTTGCATACAGTAAACTTTGAATCTGCAACAAAATTTGATAGACACCTGTAGGAAATTACTTGATTTGGGAGTGCGCATGCGTCGGGGTGGTACCAGTCCATTACATCGCTCCACACATTTCACTCAATACAACATGTTCACCAACACAACAAATGACCACAATTGGTACAACAACTCAACATAATCCACTGATCACGCAGAAACAGACAAACCAAACGACAACAAACGCAACTAATCAAAACAACGCCCTTTACCGCAACACATGAACCAAAATTTCAAAGATGGCGGACTCCCACGGCCGGCGCCGCCCGGGTGAGTTCTTTTCATTTTACCGCTAAGCATTTCATTAGTAAGCTTACTTTTCTTCAAGTCGCCACTGTTTGCATTTGGATCTAACTTTCAGAAAATCATGCTACAAAATGTATTCCAATTCAGATGTCCCTTTAGGAAATATTCGCCTCACCTAGTCCCGCATTCCACGCGGATTAATCTTGTCCCCACACTTCGAGTAAACGACCAACCAATAATTAATGATCGAGATAAAGCAAATGCCCTAAACAACCAATTTAGCTCTGTATTTACCCAAGAAAAGCACCCCATCCCCCAAATAGCCCCCTCTACTTACCCCAACATCCCCCTTCTCGAAATTGGCATAGATGGCGTAATAAAGCAGCTGGAAAATCTAAACCAGAACAAAGCTACAGGCCCAGACGAACTCCCAGCCAGAGTCCTTAAAGAAACTGCAAAGCAGATAGCTCCCATCATCACCCAAATTTTCCAACAATCATACAACACAGGTAAACTTCCTAATGACTGGCTACAAGCATTAGTAACTCCTATACACAAAAAGAGCCATAAATCTGACCCAACGAACTACAGACCCATATCACTAACCTGCATCCTCTGTAAAGTAATGGAATATATCATCCTAAGCAACATGTGGAAACACCTGCACAAGCATAACATCATTCTCCACTTCCAACACGGATTCCAGTCGGGACTGTCTTGTGAATCTCAACTCATTGAGACAGTCCACGACTGGATGACTGCTATGGACAACAAGACCCAAATTGACGCAATCCTGCTTGACTTTGCTAAAGCCTTCGACAAAGTGCCTCACCTACGTCTTCTATCAAAATTGACCTCCTACGGAATCACTGGAAACACTCAAAATTGGATCAAATCTTTTCTATCCAACCGCAAACAGAGAGTCTCAGTTAACGGTGCCCTGTCGGACATCACAGATGTCACGTCTGGTGTCCCACAGGGCTCAGTTCTAGGACCTGTCCTCTTACTCTACATAAATGACATAAATGGGAACATCAAATCTTCTATATGCCTTTTTGCAGATGATAGTATTATATATCGTAAAATTTCTTCCAAAACCGACCACGAAATTCTCCAAACTGACCTAAGCCAACTCCAAACATGGTCAGACAAATGGCAAATGGAATTTAATGTATCTAAATGCGTCCACCTTCCAATAACAAACAAAACTAAACCCAGCACACACAAGTACTCGCTTTCTGGCCAGCCATTATCCACCATTTCCAGCCACTCATACCTCGGAGTAAAATTGGATTCCAAATTAACCTGGACAAATCACGTCACTGACATAACTTCAAAATCTTCGAAATGTTTAGGCATGATTAAACGAACTCTTGGCCCATGTAAACCCGAAGTTAAGTAAACAGCCTACAACATGCTAATCCGGCCAAAACTTTAGTACTCTTCACCCATATGGAATCCCCACACCTTTTCACAAGTTAAAAGCCTTAAAAGAGTGCAACACTCTGCTGCCAGATTTGTTAAAAATTATTACAGACGGAACACAAATCCAGCAGATCTAATTACTACCCTTGGATGGCCAACCCTCGAACGAAGGCGCATTATCAAACAAGCCACTACCTTCTACAAAATTCTAAACAACATTATTGAGATCACCCCCCCCCTCCAGGCCTACTAACTCACTCTCGAACCCGTGGACAATACATAGCCCCCAAGTGTCGTATAAATGCAATGGTCTTTTCATTTTATCCCAGAGCCATTCGCATATGGAATATGATTCCATCAAAAATTACCAACATAAAAAACCCAAAATCATTTCAAGAAGCTATTATGAAACTCCCTTTCACCACACCTCCTCACCTAAACTGCCTTTAAAACACAGTGCTCAGCGTAAACTCATCCATGGTACGTGTGGGTATGGAAACTGTCTATGTGTGCATGTGGCAAGGCAGCGACAGTATCCATACACACAACCAACCTATTAAAATTTTTCGTTAAACATCCTATACATAAAATAAATAAAACTATCAGATAAAAACCATTTCAGCAACATTAATGATACTAGTCTTCTAATCGAATGTACCACCCACAGCGCATGTGCACAGTCCACCACAAACTCCTGCGTTAGCCCAAGTTTGGGCTGTTTGGAGTAAACCACTTGAGACTTGAGATTGGAATCTTTATAAACTATTTGCTGCACGTTATCTTGCCACCCTAACTTTTCACCAAAATTACACACTACATATTATGATGATGATGGGTACATGAAAAACGTTGTGTTCTGTATTGTATTAATTGTAACATTATTGTACGTATATGTACATTTGCACATGTTGTACCCATGGGACACAATTTCTTAACATTGTTGATACCAAATAAACAATCAATCAATCAATATTCTCAGTGCTCTTTAATTACCGGTAAGAGCCTAATGAAAAGCAATTGGACACATGGGTTTGATGCAGCCAGTAGCACTTATGTTGGTCTTTCTGGATGCGTAGATGTTTGAATGCTTCTTGTTTGAAATTTTTATATTTGATATGTTTAGCAATGATTAGTGGTTAATATATACTTTATTCCAGTTATACATCGTTTGTGGGAAAAAAAGAGTACTTATTGCAGTCTTTGTTAAATGAGGCTGGTTGATTGTGTAGATTTCTGGAGTGGAGCTTAACTGTGTGTAAGAACTTTTCTGCTGGAATGGCAGTCTGGCCGTGGTGGATTCATCTCATTGGAGCTACTTCAGCATTGATGTTACGCTGATGGTTCGCTTGTAGTCTTTGCATACAAAATGGGCTTATCTTGTTTGGACTCTCGATTTGATCTTTAAGTTTCTGTGTGTAGGGGTCCCAGACTGTCGATGAGCATTCAAGGTGTAGGCGAACAAGGGTTTGGTAGGCTGTTGATTTGAGGTGTTGGGGACATGGATAAATGGCATGTCCTGCTTTTATTATACATTCAAATATCTGCCTTTTATTAATGTGATATTTTATATCCTTGACACTGTGAACGCATACATCAGACTGCAACTAGTATTAGAAAACACTTTTGCGTGTAAAATTTCAAGGCCTTCACCAGTTATTATTGATGTGGGATGCCCACCAAACATGTAGTTTTTTTCTAATTTCAGGGCCTAACTTCATCAAATATCAGTGAAGTTGGGTTGCTCACCAAACTTATAGCTTTTGTTTGTCTAATTTCAGGGCCTTCATTAGTTGCCAGTGATGTTGGGCTTCACACCAAACCTGTACCTTTTGTTTGTCTAATTTCAAGGCCTTCATAAGTTGCCAGTGATGTTAGGCTTCACACCAAACCTGTACCTTTTGTTTGTCTAATTTCAAGGCCTTCATAAGTTGTCAGTGATGTTGGGCTTCACCCCAAACCTACAGCTTTTGTTTGTCTAATTTCAAGGCCTTTATAAGTTGTCAGTGATGTTGGGCTTCACACCAAACCTGTACCTTTTGTTTGTCTAATTTCAAGGCCTTCATAAGTTGCCAGTGATGTTGGGCTTCACACCAAACCTGTACCTTTTGTTTGTCTAATTTCAAGGCCTTCATAAGTTGTCAGTGATGTTGGGCTTCACCCCAAACCTGTACCTTTTGTTTGTCTAATGTCAAGGCCTTCATAAGTTGTCAGTGATGTTGGGCTTCACACCAAACCTGTACCTTTTGTTTGTCTAATTTCAAGGCCTTCATAAGTTGTCAGTGATGTTGGGCTTCACCCCAAACCTACAGCTTTTGTTTGTCTAATTTCAGGGTCTTCATCAGTTGTCAGTGATGTTAGGTTGCCCACCAAACCTGCATGTCTTATTTGATTGGAATGCGACTAAAAACAGGCTGTATGAAGATGATATCCAACAGATACCCATCGACTGCCTCTATCCAGACCCCAGCTTGCCTTGTTTCTACTTTGACAATGGTCAGTTTTCCATGCAATACACCTAGGTGACTGGAGCTATGCCCAGTGCTCTCTTCATGAGGTCACAACCACTGCTGGGGCAGCTTTGTATGTCACCCATTTCTAATTGTTTCAAAAATTTATACAGCAGAGCAGTGTTCAGCATAATTGTACCCTGTGAATGTTCTGTTGGGCCCATGGCCCCCACAAGTCACAGGCTCTGTTGATATACACAGATTTTGGATCTATTTACTAATTTATGTTGCAGAAACACACTGACAAAATAATGTTAATTGAACTTTTCAATCATTCCACATACAAAATACATTCTTTAAAAAAATATTGTGTTTTTGTGCACTTTTGTGGTCCAAGTAGTGCCACAGGGTGAGTGATAATATAACCAGCTCACGCTCCTGCCAGAAAATGTTGCTGCAAATAGGTATACACCAGGCTAAGGGACACTCTAAACCATGTAACTTGGACTAAATAGGTATACACCAGGCTAAGGGACACTCTAAACCATGTAACTTGGACTAAATAGCTATACACCAGGCTAAGGGACACTCTAAACCGTGCAACTTGGACTAAATATGTATACACCAGGCTAAGGGACACTCTAAGCCATGCAACTTGGACTAAATAGGTATACACCAGCAGGGTTATTTGATTTAAATCATTTGATTTACATCATTGATTTAAATCGCTCCAAAAAAATCATTGATTTATGATTTTTTTGACTTCCGGTTTTTTAATCATTGATTTATATGAATTTAACACAAATAATTTTTTACAAGCATCGAGATCAACAAAGTTTTTTATGTTTTTAATACAAAGCACAAAGTGCGCACACTTATGTAGCTGTATTGTCACCAGATAGCCTGATAGTCAAATATTTTATTACATTGTGTATGTTTGAGCTATTCCCTTTCTGAATGCAGTGAAGCCACACAAACTTGTCTTCCAGAGGAAGTATCTTTTCAACACAGAAGCCCTGAGTTAAAGTCCACTTATAGCTTGTGCTAGTTGTTACCAATTCAGTATGTTGACTCAGTTGTTTAATACTGTACCAGTTTGTATTCTGGTTAGAGACCCTTAGAGTACACAGAGCCCCTGACAGGTACTAATCCACCCTCTCAGCAAACAATAATTAGCACTGCTACAGCCACAGACACACAGCATGCTTTCCTTTCCAAGACAGATTATGCAACTACAGGGGGTGAGGCCTTGTGGACATTGTCTAATGTCTTTATATAAGCAAAAATCATGTACCCTCTGTTAAGACAAGAACCCAAATCGATTTGAATATAACATATTTGAAAGAGTTTACAAATTTAAACATCTATATAAATATCTATATACCAGATTTTTTTTTAAATCGAATAAATAAATAAAAATCAAATTAATCCGATTTAAATAAAAAAATCCGATTTTTTATATTATTTTATAAAAATCATGATTTTTTTCAACCCTGCACACCAGGCTAAGGGACACTCTAAACTGTGCAACTTGGACTAAATAGGTATATACCAGGCTAAGGGACACTCTAAACCGTGCAACTTGGACTGAATAGGTATACACCAGGCTAACGGACACTCTAAACCATGCAACTTGGACTGAATAGGTATACACCAGGCTAAGAGACACTCTAAACCAAGCAACTTGGATTAAATAGGTATACACCAGGCTAAGGGACACTCTAAACCAAGCAACTTGGATTAAATAGGTATACACCAGATTAAGGGACACTCTAAACCATGCAACTTGGACTAAATAGGTACACACCAGGTTAAGGGACACTCTAAACCAAGCAACTTTGATTAAATAGGTATACACCAGGCTAAGGGACACTCTAAACCAAGCAACTTGGATTAAATAGGTATACACCAGGCTAATGGACACTCTAAACCAAGCAACTTGGATTAAATAGGTATACACCAGGCTAAGGGACACTCTAAACCATGCAACTTGGAGTAAATAGGTATACACCAGGCTAAGGGACACTCTAAACCATGCAACTTGGATTAAATAGGTATACACCAGGCTAATGTACACTCTAAACCAAGCAACTTGGATTAAATAGGTATACACCAGGCTAAGGGACACTCTAAACCATGCAACTTGGAGTAAATAGGTATACACCAGGCTAAGGGACACTCTAAACCATGCAACTTGGAGTAAATAGGTATACACCAGGCTAAGGGACACTCTAAACCATGCTTTAGCCAAACTATTGGAAGTGGGGAAATTAAGGGTTGATGCTAAAAAGTTGGGGTGTGTATTATACATGGTAGTAATAGAAATTCCATCAGATTTGAGCAAAAACTCAGGGTGCGTATTATACGTGGGGGCGTATTATACACGGACAATTACGGTAGTAAGCAAACATTAAAATTCACAAGATAACTGCAGAGGCTTGATATAGTGGGATTGTTCTTCAAATGTTTAGAAGAAATGTTTTTTCATAACTACTTGTAATAATTATTTTTTTGCCATGTGTTTGCATGCATCGATGACAGTGAAGTTTTGGTTAAATCAGGTGTATGGTCTATACAAGTGTTTCATATTAAAAGTGTATAAGTGCAAAAGAATCAAGTTTCACTTTGTGTGTATTGTGTACTGATGATATGATAATGATATGAAATGATATGATATGCAGTGACAATGTTGACAGGTTTTTATCCAGTCTTCCGGGTGTTTGATGACACTCTCTTTAAGTCATGGGTGTTTGAGGGCCGTTACACCTTGAAGGTGATTGGAGGGTCGTCTGATCCCAAGACCATAAGAAAATTTACAGAGGATGAGATCTATGCATATAACAACAAGCTGGGGTAAGGAAACTGTTTGTGTATATGTCCAGCTAGTCTGGTCAAATGGGCAGGATTGTAGTGCACTGATGTCAATATATGCTGGCTTCCAAACCATAGTGGCTATGTGCCTCTTGGCCTGTCACATTATTATAATAAATGAGTTGCTGACTTGACATGAGTCGAATAGTATAGTATTGTATTGTATGGTTTTTGGTTAATCGTATAAACCTCAATATACAGTATGACAAAACTGGAAATGGGGGACATCAGTGTTGTGGTGAGAGAAATAACAGTGTGGAAGAAACTTATCGGGAGAGAATATAAGCTGACCAGAAGTGAAAGAATAAGATACCAGTTAACTGCTGCATAGTTTCATGTATTGTCACATCTGTTGGCTAATGTGATGAAGTCCATGCTTGGCATGAATTTTAAATAAATTTGTGTGCGTGCGCACGTGCGTGCACGTGCGTGCATGATTGTCACATATCTATATGACCTGTTTTATTGATGTCCTGCAGATCTCGTACATCGCTGATCTGGAGTGGAAATACTGATATCATGACAACTGATGGCTATGACCTCTACCACACTACAACCAATGGAATTAGGTAAGTGAACCTCCAGTTTTACCACCTGCTGATCCATCTATTCAAAAACAACACACTCCATGCAGATGCTATGTGTACCAGAAGTCATTGGCTGATCAAAAGTCAGTAAATTTTCAACTATGTGTTGCCCATCCTTGTCAGATATCTGTCTGTGTTTAAACGTATTTGCTGCTTTCTGGACTGTAATTACACAGTAGGTAACCCCAGCATCAAACACCAAAAGAATTGAGAAAATGCAATCATTGACTAACCTAGATTAAATTATGCTATAATTTGATACTTTTTGGCAAAAAGGCTAACCTAAAAAATGTGTGATACTAACCTATGTATATGAAAGTGTAAACTTATAGAAACATGTTCTTGTAGGTGGCTGTGTCAGCCCAAGTCTCCCTGCTCTATGGTCAAGCCTAACTTCCCACAGACACCAGAGTTCTTCCTGTTGATAGAGTTCAGCAACAGGTCAGCTGTCACTTCATACTCTAATTTCAATTAGTCTGCTGCATTGTCATTCTGTGAACCATCTCATCTGCAGTTATCTGTCTCTTTCTCTCACCTCCTCTCTCTAGCTTTCTCTCTCCCCCTCTGTAATTTTCTGTTATTTTGCAAGTCAATCTTCTCCAATGATTTCAGTCTGTTTTCTTTCATTCTTTCTTTTTATCACCCATCTCCCCACTCTGGAAAACGGATGACGGTGTTTTCATAACGTCATTCACCTGTATTGAAATCAACACATTAATTGTGAAGTTTGCAATGGGATAGGTGTTGCAAACTTAATGCATTTATTATAATCAAGCAAAAAATCTAAACAGCAGAGGAAATAGTAGTATAGACAACATACCATATGCAAAACTATATGGTAAACTATATGGTAAACTGTTAATGTTTAGACTCACAAAATGGCGGCGATAGCAAATCAGTTTAGTGCACTTGGCGATAAAAATGTAGAAAAACGACATGTTGAAGAAGAGATGGCATTTGAGAAAGCTACAGCTGATGCAATTCAAGCTGCAGTCAACACAGAAGCTACTAAAAGGCTTGAAATGAGATAAAACATGAAATCTGCGAAAATGAAGAATACAATGGCTATGCACGAGGGGGCGATAACGGGAGAACTCGTTATGCTAGTGATAACGGCACTACAACCAGTGCTGGTGAAAGCCATGACTGCTGCCATCACAACCGCAGTGGCCGCTGCTTCCAAGCAAATCATGCTGGATCTGCGACATGATCTACAGACAGTGGAGTGTATGCGGAAAGATATGGAAACACTGCGGCTACAACAGTACAGTCGCAAGCTACAGGAACAACAACTGAGGCTACAAATGAAAATGAAAGCATAAACAGCATCATCGACCTTCTAGAATTGAACAAGACAAACATGAAAGAAACTTGGAGAATTTTAGATACTCTAATTAATAAAAAGTAAAAAGGATCTGAATATCCTACCCACTTTAAAGACAATACAAATAAAGTCACTGGCAATGAAAATATATCGCAAATGATTTTAATAAATTCTTTTCAAATATAGATCTTGCACTAGCCAGGAACATTCCTAAATGCAACACAAATTGTACACATTACCTGAATAAAAAGGTAGCAGAGACATTATTTCTTAACCATGTTACTGATGATGAGATATTATTAATATGATGATATTGACAATGTGCCTAGTTAAGTTTGTAATACCATATATTCTAGACCCTCTAAACACATATTCAACAATTCGCTACAAAAAGGAGTCTTTCTGGATAGCATGAAAATTTTTCGTGTTATCCCTATATTCAAAACTGGCGATGCACAAGAATTCTCAAACTACAGGCTGGTATCAGTATTACCTTAGTTTTCAAAAAATACTAGAAAAGATATTTCATAGTAGATTAATGTATTTTTTTAATGATAAACAAATACTGTACAATAGCCAATATGGATTTAGAAAAAACCACTCAACATCAATGGCGATATTAGAACTTGTGGAAGAAATGACAACAGCTATGGATAACTCTCAGTCTTCAATTGCAGTATTTATAGATTTAGAAAAAGGCATTTGATACAGTTGACCACAACATACTGCTAAAAAATAAAAATAATGGCATTAGCCTGGTGGATTGTAACATATAGTTGGATACGTAGCTATCTAAACAACAGGAGACAGCATGTGACACAAATTCAACTTGCCTAAATATAGCATGTGGTGTATCGCAAGGTTCTATATTAGTACCAATTTTATTTATCCTGTATATTAATGACATGTGTAAAGTATGATGTATCAGAAATATGCAAAGTGTATCTACAGAATTTGATAAATTAAATACATGGTTTAATACAAATAAACTGTTTTTTAAATGTTTCAAAAACAAATTTATGGTAATAAGTAGGTAAAAGATTGTCAATAATCCCACAGTTAGCATAAATAGTACTAATATCGAAAGAGTGTATATTACGAAATTCCTTGGTGTGCACATTGACTATTAATTGGATTGGACTGACCATATTAAGAGGATAAAAAATAAAATTGCTAAAAACGTGTCTGTCATGAATAGGGTTAAGCACTTGTGAATACACCCTGTAGTCATGCATTATATTCTTTGTACTGCACTCTTATTATGCCGTATATCTGAACTATTGTTGTGAAGCTTGGGGAAATACTTATAAAGCAGAATACACCCTCTCCATATGCTAATCTGTAAACATGAAGGGTACTTGTCACACACAAGACCAATGTTTCACTACTTTAAAACTCTGTGTGTGTATGATATGATAGACTACAACAGCATAGTGTTCATGCTTAAGGTTCACAACAAATTGTGTCCAGATCATCTATTGTGTTACTTTAAGAGAGTATGTGATAGTCACAATCATAATACTTGTCACAAAAACACAAAATAAAATATAGTAGAAAGTCACAAAAAGCGGCTTGTATTAGTATTAAGGGTCCTAAGTTAAGGAATCTATTACATCCAGACCTGCAGACAAGCAGAACGGTTTAACAGTTTAAAAATCATTATAAAAGAATGCTCCTACAAAGATATGAACAGTTGGACTAATTTAACAAGATTTAACAAGATTGCCATCCCAAACAACAAGTTCCAGATGGCAAGTGGACAAGGAAGCCAATGGCTTATCGAGAGTCCAACAGTTTTATCATCTATATATATATAGCCCGCCCTTATTAGATATCTGTCAATTCTATTTTTAAACATATTCACACTACTAGCATTAACACAATCATTTGGCAGTTTGTTCCATTCATTTATCACCCTCTGTGAGAAAGAGTACTTTCTCATGTCCAACCTACACTGTTCCTTAACTAATGCTGCTTTGTGTCCTCTGGTTCTACTGCCTTCTTTAAGTTTGAAGAACATATTCCTATCAACATCCTCATAACCGTTCACTATTTTAAGCACTTCTCTATTTGGTCCCCTCTTGGTCTCCTCCTAGTGTTGTCAAACCACATTGTAATAAGCGGCTTTCGTAACTAAGGTCTCTCAGTTCTGGAATCATTTTAGTTGCTCTTCATTGTATTCTTTCTAGCTTGTCTATGTCCTTTTTACGATATGGCCTCCATGCTTGTATACAATATTCCAAATGTGGTCTAACTATTGCTTTGTACAGGGGTACAATTAGCTGTTTCTCCTTATACGTGATAGTTCTCCTAATTAGCCCTAGAATTTGATTTCCTTTCGAAGCAGCAATCTCACATTGCTCTGAAACTTTCATGTCAGCACTAAATGTTACTCCCAAGTCCTTTTCTTGTGTGGTTCTACCTAGTACAGCATCCCCCATTTTATATTCTTCGTCCATGTTTCCTTGTCCTACGTGTATGCATTTACACTTACCAAAATTTAATAACATTTGCCATTTTTCTGACCATTTAACTAATTTATCTAGATCATCCTGTAAACTTTGTTTATCTGTATCATTAGTAACTTTTCTGAATACTTTTGTGTCATCTGCCAATTTCAGTACTTTGCTAGATATGTCATCTTCCAAATCAGTTATATATATATATATATATATATATATATATATATATATATATATATATATATATTAAAAACAGGATAGGGCCTAATACTGATTCTTGTGGTACCCCACTCAAAACAGATTTCCAGTTTGAAATCTCACCATCTGCTATTACTCTCTGTCTTCTGTGTGTAATCCACTTTTCTATCTAGTTGATTACATCAATACCTATACCATGGGCTTTTGGTTTAAGTAAGACTTTGATGTGGCACTTTATTGAAAGCTTTCTGAAAATCTAAGTAGACAAAAACATAAGAGATTGGTTAGACATGACCTTACTTTTAGGAACCCATGTTAATATGTATTTATTAATTTATGTTATACAAGGAATTCCCCCATGTGGTCTCTAATTAATGTTTCGAGTAATTTACATACAACTAATGTTAAACTCACTGGTCTGTAACTTTCTGGCTTGTTCCTCGATCCCTTCTTAAATAACAGCATAATGTTTGCTTCTTTCCATTCTGAAGGAACTATACCTTCTTCTAGTTACAAATTAATACTTGCAAGTGGTGTACTAAGTTGCTCTACAATTTCCTTAAGCAGTTTTGGTGGTATCCCATCAACTCCAGGTGATTTATTATTATTTTTATTTTTCATTTTCTTTGCTATCATTTCAGGAGTTACAAATAACTGTCCTAAATGATCTGATTGGTCGCCTTCAAATTTCGTAACTGGAAGTGAGCTGATATCATCCACGGTAAAAATGGAGCTGAAATACTCACTCAGGACCTCTGCCATTTGAAACCCATCTGAAATTTTTTACACTTGTTTTCCAGTGGTCCAACATTATCTTGAACTTTCTGTTTACTCCTTACACAAGCATAGAAACTCTTGCTGTCATTTTTTTTATGACCTGCCAATTTTTTTTCAAAGGTTCTTTTGCATTTTCTAATTTCAGTTAGGTTAAGCTAGGTTAAATGCTTGTTTGTAGTCTTCTACATTTCCTATGGTAAACTGCTCCTATTGTTAAAGATCATATACAAATATTCCAGAAATCATGGTATATGATAACAAACAGTTGTATTAGTATTTTGGAATGCATTAACAAATAATGTTATTGGCTACTCTTCAATAAAAGCTAATTATATTAGTGGCAAAGAAGCCCCAATTGATTTGAAATTTCACTCAGCAATGTCCGTATGGAGTCGACGTGTGACATCAGTCTGGCCAAACAATCATCAACAAACATTGTCATTCCATAACAATGCAGAACATCTGCATATGTTAAAAGCTTATATGTTGCAGTACAGCAAAAAAACAATGAATTTTGGTGTGACATCAGTTTCATTATTTGAAACACTATTAAAACACTACAATATGTATAGATTTTAAATAATAGCTAGCATAGACTAAGAGGCACTTTGTGCACTGTGCTATGACAAAATCAAGGGCAAGCCAATGCAAAGGCCCCACTCTACTCAAAAGTTAGATTGACACAGTTGTTAAAAATTGCATATATCAAAATATTTTGGCAGTAAAATCATACAGTGTCCACGTATTTCCCCACGTGTTCCAATATTCCCAATCAAACCCACGAGTAACTCAAAGACAAAGCAGGCCACCGGTCCAACTTCCAAGCCTAAGCTAGGGCTGGGCTAGACTCGACGATTGTGTCTACTAGCTTGTACAAACTAAACATGGAATTTAAAAACAGTTTTATAAATAAATATGCATGGTACTACCAAAACAACACTATTGTAAATACATTTATGTTATTTTTGAGGTTTTTGATCCCGGGCATTTGTTTACTGTGACGTGAATATGAAGGCATCGGCAAATAAATCAGATGTTATATGTTACACCAAATTGCTTTTTCACAATCTGCTTTGATACGTTTATTGTAGTGTTTTTGTGTTATTTCAATGTTATTTCATATGCTTGGGTAGATTCTTTAATATATAAAATCACTCCACCTCCCCTTCTTTAATATATAAAATCACCCCACCTCCCCTTCTCTCTCGCCTGTCCTTCCTAAACATTACACAGCCTGTCAGTGCTAACTCAGCATCTACTATATCTTTATTTGCCCATGATTCTGTGATACCTATTACTTACTCTTTTCATTATTATCTACTGTCTTACCACCTGGGATTCCTTCTCCACTCACCTGTTTACCTTCCTTTTACTGCACACTCTGCCTCCTTCCATCTTTCTTCTTATCAGCTATCTCCATCACATTGCCTCTGCTCTCCTTGTTTCACGACTGCTCTCCTCGTTCTCACCACCTCTCCTCTCCTCGTTCTCACCACCTCTCCTCTCCTCGTTCTCACCACCTCTCCTCTCCTCGTTCTCACCACCTCTGCTCTCCTCGTTCTCACCCTGTCCTGTCGTCATCAAAACTATCTGCTTTAACCCATCTACCTGCATCTGTATACATTTCACTGTACTGCACCCCCGCTAACATTGTAGTGTGGTTGTGTATAGATACATATATTGTAGTGTTGTTGTGTAGATACATATATTGTAGTGTTGTTGTGTAGATACATACATTGTAGTGTTGTTGTGTAGATACAAAAAGCAAAAAGGATCGGAATATCCTACCCAGTTTAAAGACAATACTAATAAAGTCACTGGCAATGAGAATATCGCAAATGGTTTTAATAAATTCTTTTCAAATATAGGTCCTACACTAGCCAGGAATATTCGTAAATGCAACTCAAATTTTACACATTACCTGAATAAAAAGGTAGAGGAGACATTATTTCTTAACCCTGTCACTGATGGTGAGATATTAGCACTAGTAAATAATGCTAAAAGCAAAAATTCAAAAGGTCATGATGATATTGATATGTGCCTAGTTAAGTTGGTAATACCATGTATTCTAAAGCCTCTAAAACACATTTTCAACAATTCGCTACAAAAAGGAGTCTTTCCGGATAGCATGAAAATTGCTCGTGTTATCCCTATATTCAAAACTGGCGATGCACAAGAATTCTCAAACTACAGGCCAGTATCAATATTACCTCAGTTTTCAAAAATACTAGAAAAGATATTTCATAATAGATTAATGTCTTTTTTGAATGATAAACAAATACTGTACAATGGCCAATTTGGATTTAGAAAAAAACACTCAACATCAATGGCGATATTAGAACTTGTGGAAGAAATGACAACAGCTATGGATAACTCTAGTCTTCAGTTGCAGTATTTATAGATTTGATACAGTTGACCACAACATACTGCTAAAAAAATTAGAAAATTATGGCATTAGAGGTTTAGCATATAGTTGGATACATAGCTATCTAAACAACAGAAGACAGTATGTCTCTATTAATGGCACAAATTCAACTTGCCTAAATATAGCATGTGGTGTACCACAAGGTTCTATATTAGGACCAATTTTATTTATCCTGTATATTAATGACATGTGTAAAGTATCACCTTTGTTGAAATGTATAATATTTGCTGATGACACAAATTTCTTGTACACAGGTGATGATATAGCAGAAATATGCAAAACTGTATCTACAGAATTGGCTAAGTTAAGTACATGGTTTAATGCAAATAAACTGTCTTTAAATGTTTCAAAAACAAATTTTATGGTATTAAGTAGGAAAAAGATAAACAATACTCTCACAGTTAGCATAAATGGTACTAATATTGAAAGAGTATATATTACAAGATTCCTTGGTGTGCTCATTGACCACCAATTGGATTGGACTGACCATATTAAGATGATAAAAAATAAAATTGCTAAGAATGTGTCTGTCATGAATAGAGTTAAGCACCTGTTGAATAGTCATGCGTTATATTCC
Source organism: Lamellibrachia columna (assembly GCA_963662155.1). NCBI lineage: Eukaryota > Metazoa > Annelida > Polychaeta > Sabellida > Siboglinidae > Lamellibrachia > Lamellibrachia columna. Next base: position 31,151,571 of record OY759262.1, read on the forward strand.
TTGTACTGCACTCTTATCATGCCGTATCTGAACTACTGTTGTGAAGCTTGGGGAAATACTTATAAAAGCAGAATACACCCTCTCCATATGCTACAGAAAAAGGCTATACGAATCTGTAAACATGAAGGGTACTTGTCACACACAAGACCAATCTTTCTCTACTTTAAAACTCTGTGTGTGTATGATATGATAGACTACAACAACATGGTGTTCATGTTTAAGGCTCACAACAATTTGCTTCCAGATCGTCTATTGTGTTACTTTAAGAGAGTATGTGATAGTCACAATCACAATACTCGCAACAAAAACAACAATTACAAAATAAAATATAGTAGAACGTCACAAAGCTGCTTGTATTAGTATTAAGGGTCCTAAGTTATGGAATCAATTACATCCAGACCTGCAGACATGCAGAACGGTTTATCAGTTTAAAAGTCATTATAAAAGATTGCTCCTACAAAGATATGAACAGTTGGATTATTATTAATCATCAATTTAGTGTTTCTGATGTATTTGTATCTATGTGCATTGTATTACTGATGTATTTGTATCTATGTGCATTGTATTACTTATTGGTTGATGTATGCCTATGTATACTCTAATATCCAGTATAATTAGCAACTTATAAGTAAATGTTGCTAAACTGAAAACTAGTCAATTGTGATTATTTAATTTAAGAAATAAGATTGTAAATTATTAATAGGGAATGCAACATATAAGTTTTTATAACTTCATGCATTTCCTTTCAGCATATTTGTAAAATGATTGTTTAGATTTTATATATTCACAGCATCCTGATTGATGTGTTTTGGTTCAATAGAGATATCTTACGTATTGCTGCACCTTGTATATGTTTATGTTGAATAAAATTCAATTCAATACGTATATTGTAGTGTTGTTGTGTAGATACGTATATTGTAGTGTTGTTGTGTAGATACGTATATTGTAGTGTTGTTGTGTAGATATGTATATTGTAGTGTTGTTGTGTAGATACGTATATTGTAGTGTTGTTGTGTAGATACGTATATTGTAGTGTTGTTGTGTAGATACATACATTGTAGTGTTGTTGTGTAGATACATACATTGTAGTGTTGTGTAGATATGTATATTGTAGTGTTGTTGTGTAGATATGTATATTGTAGTGTTGTTGTGTAGATATGTATATTGTAGTGTTGTTGTGTAGATACGTATATTGTAGTGTTGTTGTATAGATATGTATATTGTAGTGTTGTTGTGTAGATACGTATATTGTAGTGTTGTTGTGTAGATACATACATTGTAGTGTTGTTGTGTAGATATGTATATTGTAGTGTTGTTGTGTAGATATGTATATTGTAGTGTTGTTGTGTAGATATGTATATTGTAGTGTTGTTGTGTAGATATGTATATTGTAGTGTTGTTGTGTAGATACGTATATTGTAGTGTTGTTGTGTAGATACATACATTGTAGTGTTGTTGTGTAGATACATACATTGTAGTGTTGTTGTGTAGATATGTATATTGTAGTGTTGTTGTGTAGATATGTATATTGTAGTGTTGTTGTATAGATATGTATATTGTAGTGTTGTTGTGTAGATACGTATATTGTAGTGTTGTTGTGTAGATACATACATTGTAGTGTTGTTGTGTAGATATGTATATTGTAGTGTTGTTGTGTAGATATGTATATTGTAGTGTTGTTGTGTAGATATGTATATTGTAGTGTTGTTGTGTAGATACGTATATTGTAATGTTGTTGTGTAGATACGTATATTGTAGTGTTGTTGTGTAGATACATACATTGTAGTGTTGTTGTGTAGATATGTATATTGTAGTGTTGTTGTGTAGATACATACATTGTAGTGTTGTTGTGTAGATATGTATATTGTAGTGTTGTTGTGTAGATATGTATATTGTAGTGTTGTTGTGTAGATATGTATATGGTAGTGTTGTTGTGTAGATATGTATATTGTAGTGTTGTTGTGTAGATATGTATATTGTAGTGTTGTTGTGTAGATATGTATATTGTAGTGTTGTTGTGTAGATATGTATATTGTAGTGTTGTTGTGTAGATATGTATATTGTAGTGTTGTTGTGTAGATACGTATATTGTAATGTTGTTGTGTAGATACGTACATTGTAGTGTTGTTGTGTAGATACATACATTGTAGTGTTGTTGTGTAGATATGTATATTGTAGTGTTGTTGTGTAGATACGTATATTGTAGTGTTGTTGTGTAGATACGTATATTGTAGTGTTGTTGTGTAGATACGTACATTGTAGTGTTGTTGTGTAGATACATACATTGTAGTGTTGTTGTGTAGATATGTATAGTGTAGTGTTGTTGTGTAGATATGTATATTGTAGTGTTGTTGTGTAGATATGTATATTGTAGTGTTGTTGTGTAGATATGTATATTGTAGTGTTGTTGTGTAGATACGTATATTGTAGTGTTGTTGTGTAGATACGTATATTGTAGTGTTGTTGTGTAGATACGTACATTGTAGTGTTGTTGTGTAGATACATACATTGTAATGTTGTGTAGATATGTATATTGTAGTGTTGTTATGTAGATATGTATATTGTAGTGTTGTTGTGTAGATACGTATATTGTAGTGTTGTTGTGTAGATACGTATATTGTAGTGTGGTTGTGTAGATATGTATATTGTAGTGTTGTTGTGTAGATATGTATATTGTAGTGTTGTTATGTAGATATGTATATTGTAGTGTTGTTGTGTAGATATACGGATATTGTAGTGTTGTTGTGTAGATACGTATATTGTAGTGTGGTTGTGTAGATATGTATATTGTAGTGTTGTTGTGTAGATACGTATATTGTAGTGTTGTTGTGTAGATATGTATATTGTAGTGTTGTTGTGTAGATATGTATATTGTAGTGTTGTTGTGTAGATACGTATATTGTAGTGTTGTTGTGTAGATACGTATATTGTAGTGTTGTTGTGTAGATACATACATTGTAGTGTTGTTGTGTAGATACATACATTGTAATGTTGTGTAGATATGTATATTGTAGTGTTGTTATGTAGATATGTATATTGTAGTGTTGTTGTGTAGATACGTATATTGTAGTGTTGTTGTGTAGATACGTATATTGTAGTGTGGTTGTGTAGATATGTATATTGTAGTGTTGTTGTGTAGATATGTATATTGTAGTGTTGTTGTGTAGATACGTATATTGTAGTGTTGTTGTGTAGATACGTATATTGTAGTGTTGTTGTGTAGATATGTATATTGTAGTGTTGTTGTGTAGATATGTATATTGTAGTGTTGTTGTGTAGATACGTATATTGTAGTGTGGTTGTGTAGATATGTATATTGTAGTGTTGTTGTGTAGATATGTATATTGTAGTGTTGTTGTGTAGATACGTATATTGTAGTGTGGTTGTGTAGATATGTATATTGTAGTGTTGTTGTGTAGATATGTATATTGTAGTGTTGTTGTGTAGATACGTATATTGTAGTGTGGTTGTGTAGATATGTATATTGTAGTGTGGTTGTGTAGATACGTATATTGTAGTGTGGTTGTGTAGATATGTATATTGTAGTGTTGTTGTGTAGATATGTACATTGTAGTGTTGTGTAGATATGTATATTGTAGTGTGGTTGTGTAGATATGTATATTGTAGTGTGGTTGTGTAGATACGTACATTGTAGTGTGGTTGTGTAGATATGTATATTGTAGTGTTGTTGTGTAGATATGTATATTGTAGTGTTGTTGTGTAGATATGTATATTGTAGTGTTGTTGTGTAGATACGTATATTGTAGTGTGGTTGTGTAGATATGTATATTGTAGTGTTGTTGTGTAGATATGTATATTGTAGTGTGGTTGTGTAGATACGTATATTGTAGTGTGGTTGTGTAGATATGTATATTGTAGTGTTGTTGTGTAGATATGTATATTGTAGTGTGGTTGTGTAGATATGTATATTGTAGTGTGGTTGTGTAGATATGTATATTGTAGTGTGGTTGTGTAGATACGTACATTGTAGTGTGGTTGTGTAGATTCGTGGATCGCTCCCGGACCAACTGTGACCTCACCTTCTCCTTCCTGGTTCACCTCCATGGCCTGCCAATAGACGCCGTCAGTATATCACTTGTCATAGTCTGGGTAGGTCCCTCCAGCAACCATTTCTTGAATGACAGTTATATTTTCAGTTGAACGTAACAACTGCTTCAGGGGGCCTCTTCAAAAGTACACAGACTCATCACCAGGTGCCGTGTCTGTTGTAGGCGATCATGACCCTCCATGTCTTATGATCACAGGTGTCTTTTAACAGTTATTTTGTACTCTTTCGTAACCAGGCTGCTAGTCCAACAAGGATTTTAATTCACAGTGAAAGAACCACCTTTGTTGTTATGAAGTACTTACCATCACTCTAAATATTCATGTTTGTGCATTACTGGACTAATCATCTTATACACTAAGCACATGTTCCCCTCCAAAAAAAAAAATAACTAATCATTTGTTTGCTCTTCCTTTTCATTGTACTACAGTTGTATTGTCTTCACATTAGTTATATCAGCCTGCCTCCTCCCCCCCCCCCCCCCATCCCAACAGATGATGACGGTACAGCTACTTTTACTTGTTTTAGGTGGTTATGGGGTTTATCTGTCTGTATGTGTTGATCTACTTCCTTGTGTACTGCCGTGGAGCACGACACATCTACAAAGACATCCAGATCTACTACCACACCAAAGTCAAGTGTCTCTGTCACAAAACAACGCCTGAAAGTCAGAACATATTTATTTCCTTCCCTCTTCTCCATTTTTCTGACTGTCAATCACGATCCCCTTCTTTGCCTTTTATCTCTTTCCTTCTCTGGAAGTGTTCCATGTTTAAACAGTTGAGGACACATCCAGGAATATGGCATTAGACTCATTCAAGGGTCAGCGAGTTTTTTCTGTTAGCAAGTAATCTGCACTCTCTTTCAAAACCTGCTGCCTAATGTCTCAAATAACACATGTTTTAACTCATTTATTCTTTGTTTCATTAATCAGTGTTAAAGTTAGACATGTTTTACTATGTATATTATGCTTTATGTTTTAACTTATACAGTATTGATTTAACTAATTATATATATATATACATATATATAATTAATTAGTTAAATCATATAACAAAAAGCAACTACCTGCAACATGGCTAGCTAATGAAACATAACTGGACAACTAGCACACAAATATAAAAACAGCATGTACTGTGGAATTTTGTCCAGTGGGATTTTGTCCAGTGGTATTATGTCCTGTGTGATTTTGTTCTGTGAGATTACGTCTGATACCGCTTTGTCTTCCTGCATGCAGACTTACAGAACACTGTGAGAATGCTCTACTCCAACGCAATGCCTATCATCATGTGTGACAATGAAAGTGAGACTAGTAACATTGACATCCCATTTAACAACGTTCCAAGCTCTGTGCCTGACTCGACCCATGCCAAGGTATCAGCCGAGATTCCAGAGGAAGAAACTGGTGACAATGAGGCACCCATGAGCAGACTGTCAGTGAAACAGACACATTACATACAGTAATTCTGAGCCAAGTAGTGTATTGCTTATGTGATGTTTACCACAGAATAGCTAATACCATAGTTTTCTAAGTATAATATGCATTTTTTCCCTAAAGTTTTTACTTAAAAGTCCAGGAGCGTATTATACATGGTAACAAGGCTAAGTAAAGATTGTCCTAAATTATTTATGCCGCTAAACAATATTTTTACCTTATTTTTTATGCCAATGCATTCATTTAATCATTCCACATACAAAATGCAAGGTTTTTAAATGTTATGTTTTTACGGTCCAAATAGCACAGTAGATTGCATCCATGATGAGTGATAATAATTATAAGCTGCTAATGCTCACTTCAGAAGATGCTGATGCAACGCAGATCTGCTACCAGGCTAAGGGGACACTAAATCATGCTTCAACCAAACTATGGGAAGTGGGGAATTCTGGAGTTGATGCTAAAAAGTTGGGGGTGCATATTATATGTGGTAATATGGAAATTCTCTCAGATTTGAGGGTGCATATTATACTTGGGGTGTATTATACACAGAAAATTATGGTAAACAGAGTGGTGCAGTTGAGTACAGGTGTACTCGGCTGTGTTGAGTACAGGTGTACGCGGCTGTGTTGAGTACAGGTGTACTCAGCTGTGTTGAGTACCGGTGTACTCGGCTGTGCTAAAAATATTAATTCATTGTGCACAATTTGTTACAAGCACATATTGTGTTATGCAAGAAATGATTAACAGTATTAGTATTAGCAATAAGATTTTATTATGACTAATACAAGGAGTTCTTTATGTGGTTCTTCACTTTATTTATTGTAGAATAAGCAGTGTGCATGCGTACGTGTTGCCAAGTAATGCATTAAATTTTGTCAAATGTTTACAAAATGGGTTTAGTGTTGTATATAGCAGATCCATGTTGAATTTGTATGATGTATTTCTGTATGGATAATTAAACAATGTAAACCTGGCTACCAATGCAGAATTCTGACAAACACATATCAGATATTTTGTTTTCTAACAATTATCATGATGAGATCTTTTTACAAATTTTTATTTATAAAATGTTATCCACGGACAGGATTGCACCACTAACTAAAAAGCAAAAAGATCAGATAAGCCATTAAGAGACACAATTATTGACCGATCACAATAAGCTGTGATTTATGTTCAAGGGAAAAATTTTGGAAAATAAATTTAGAAAAACGGTAGGTCGTCCGAAAATGGAAGATTTTGTTTAAATGGGAGGAAACCTGAAACAGGATAATCTATCTAATATCCGTGAGACACCAAATGTTGAAGTCCCCTGCCAGAAATGACAGGTCTGGCATTGACACTAGTTCCTTGCTGTTTCCGAAAGTGTATTATTGTTCAATTATAGGTGGTTTCTTTAATAGTCATTAATAGTTTTCACATTTATAATAAACATAGACTAATTAATTTATAAATAACTACATCAAATTACAAACTTACAAAACAGTATATCAACTACTAACTCCATACATAGCACTCCTGCACGATTGATTAATTAGATAACGTTTAGACAGATCTTCCACAAATGTGACACATTACAAACATACCAAGAAAGACATTCTCAATATGTTCTTATAATAAACTAATGAGCAAAAAAATTATCAGTCAATTTAATGTCTGAGTATCTATGATAAATCAACATATTGATATTAATTAATTTTGTACAATTACTTCCTATGGTATTTGTACAAATATTATTGTTTTGTATACGCACAAACTGCCTACATTCACCATAGTCCTTTCTAAAAGGTACGACAAAGTATTGACTTTTTTAAAACCCTATCATGAAAACATCATTCATGCTATCGAATAAGTCCACATATGATGCACAGCTAGTCATCACCCTAGCAAATCCACTGCAAGACACTAAGCAGGTACCCCATTGTCATTAGAGCTACATTGTAGTGTAGAGTGCCTTCTGGGAAAGCTGCCGCAAGCTTGTTTTAGCTGAGCACCTGATGGTTGAACAAAGCAACAGACATACAGGACTAGGTGTTTATATAGTTTACATTTGCATTCACAGTTCAACACTGCAAGGCTACACACATTCCAGCTTCGACTTTGGCTTCAAAGATCATCCTCCAGACTTTCCCTGTGTCTCGATGTCCTTGTAGATGATGTTGCACTCTGGCAGATCTTTCTGCAGTGCCTTGTAGCAGCCCAGTCCGTCTTGTACGGCCGGCAGATCATACAGCAACAGGCTCCGGAGTAACCTGAAGGAACGCAGCCATTCATTATGTTTACCTTGTGGAAGCTTAGGCAGGTATTTCAAATAGAAATGTAATTCTCGTCACATCGGATTAATCACAACACTCTGTAGTAGTTGTAAAACAGGAAAGTATGCATAGGTGCATGCATGTATGTAGGTAGATGCATATGTACATATGTACATACGTACTGCTTTATTAGAACTGAAGGCAACATTAACACTAATAATAACTAATTTTCTCATGCTTTAAAGGTAACAATAATTAATAATAATAACATAATAAAACTTTATTTTAACACTGTCAAATCCGGGGCTACTGCCCCGTTCACGGGTGTGGACAAACATTATTAATTCACAAATATACACGGGATATCTATATTTTATAAAATCTAAAGGTGATACTAACAGTAACAAGAATTTAAAACTTTTAACACCTATAGTAACATATGTAAATTGGTGACATACGTGAGACGTCCAAGGGACAAGAGGCCATCATCTGTGACGTCACCGCAACTACTGATCTCCAGATGTTGCAGCGAATCTTTGAGCAGCACCAGGCGTTCTATGGCAGCATCTTCCAGGTAGGCGCAGTGGTGCAGCCGGATCTTCTGCATGTTTTTCACATTCTCTGTCCAACATAAACTGCTACGATGTTACTTGAATCTTCTATTTTCCAAGATCTGCATAACCTATTTCTGGGATTTACCACAGTGCATGTCTTGTAGTTAAGGTGTGTGTCATTGTTGGTGTTTAGGGGTTGTGTATCATATTTAGATTGTAAATTCCTAACAGAAACCTATGAAATGTAAAATTTACTTAAAATTTCAAAGTTTGTCAAGAGTACAGTTTGACAGAAACTGCAGATCAACTAACTTGTTATTTCAATTAACTGACTGAAGAAATATTTATGTGCCTACCAAAATGGTCGAAGCCAATTTCCATCAATTCTGCATCTACAGCATTGATCTCTTCGATCTTGTAACTGCGAGAGAAACTGACAGGGGGCAGTGTGTTGTATTCCTTCTCCCACTTTTCACTGCCCTTCCAGCGGATGTGTGCGCCGCAACGCATCAGCCACTCCGCACATGCTCGGTCTGCTCCAACCTCCTTGATACGCTCGCGGTCGGGTCTGAGAGGTCAGGAATTGTCAGTGATATTTATCATTAAAACAATACAAGAATGGCCATGATATGTCATTGACAAATGTCTACAGTTACACTTCCTTTCACAAGTAATATTCACATTTAACTAAAAACTACATGATGCATCTGATACACCATGTAATTTATCAAGAAGTCATGCAGCTAAATGTTTTATAGTAACTCGAGTACAAGCCACTAAAGTTGGTCTGATTTCAGTTGAAGTGCAATTTTAGTTGCAACAACATAAATAACATAAACAAAGTTAGTTAGACATGACATTACATCTTGAACAACCACTAACCAACTGGCCCTGCATGGTTTGGATAATGGGTGAAAGATGGCAGCATCTTTGATCAGATCATTTATGCATTTATTGTAGTTACCTGTTGAAAACAACAGCCAGCATTCTCCAGAAACTTCTTTTGTTCTGTCCTTGTACTGGCGATCTAATCAATGGTGACAACTTCTGTCCTATCTGCAAATGAAGCATTGCACATACATGTATATGCTCAAGGGTGTAATATGACGAATAGATCTGGCTAAAACACAACACACAAATACAGCAGCCACATTTGGCAGAAATGTAAGTTACAACCTAGTAGAACTGATGCGATGATTTGTAATATAATAGCCCAGTACTATTCAAAAATGAAAAGGACGCCATTGTAATATATGGTGACAGTGTGGATGACTATGGTTTGCAACAGGTCCATTTTATCTGTCCTCTCCACAGAGAGTAATTGCCATGATTTTATTTTCCGCAGAGTGGGACACATACAGACCCCTCAGGGAAAATTAATAGAACCCCTCTCCACAAAAAATGAATAGCCATTTCTCTTCATGGAGAGAACAAATATAATATACAGGGATTTGTGATCGTGTGACTGGGTAAAGGCTAAAGCCTAAAGCCATAATTATATTATAGTAAAGGCCAAAGCTGCTAGCGACTCTTCTGGATACTGCCCATGACAGTTACTTGGCAAAGGATATTTCCACCCGCAAAACTCACTGGAGCTTTCCGATACAAATAGAATGACTATATCTCTTCACAAGAAAGATTGGAAAGATCAGATATCAGAACAGTAATTGAGACAGTATTATATAATTAGATGAAGGTACGTTATTATTATCCCAGTGCCGTGGCAGTGCTACCACCTATAGGCTAATCAGTGATTAGCATTTGCTAGCTTGCAAAAGTTTCTTACACCTTCATTAGCAACGTCGAAATTGGAACACATACTACCTTATGATACCTTATGACGATTCTGATCGCAGGATCCAGTTGGTTCCTCCATGATCAGATCTTCAGAATCAAATATTTTTATATCATAATTTCCGGTTCCATTAGTTATTGTTAAAGGAGATTCATAGTCGTATATTATTGCCTGGGTAGACCAGAATTTGTCTAATTTGTTTTTAAATGAGTTAATTGATCTAGCTTGCACTACAGAGTTTGGGAGACTATTCCATGGTTCAGCCACTCTAAGAGGAAATGCATTTTTTCTTAAATTTATTTTTGCTCTGGGTAAATATTTTAAGGGAGTGTCCTCTATTTCCTGATCTAAGTGCGACATCCTCCCATTTCAGGAGGTTTGGTGCAGATTCATTATCGTACAATTCGTGCATTATTTTATAGACTTCTATCATGTCTCCTCTTAGCCTTCGGTATGCTAATGTGGGTAGCTTCAGTAATTTTAGTGTTTCTATATATGATAAATCCCTCATACCAGGAAGTTCTTTTGTGGCCCTTCTCTGGACGTTTTCTATTGCTATTTTATGTTTTATCTTATATGGATACCATACTGCTATGGCATATTCTAGGTGAGATCTGACCATTGTCTTATAGTGGCAAAAAAGTGTGTGTGTCTAGGAATTGGAAGGTTCTTCGGATTATTTTTGTCATTTTGGTTGCTTTATTTACCACTTGGTTTATGTGATCATCAAATGACAATTTTGAATCGATAATTACACCTAAGTCAGTTTGCTTATCTGTGGTGGCTAGTGAATGTTTAACATTATTGCTTATCATGAAATATTCATTTTCACCTATATTATTTTTTCCAATTTCCATGTGTTTACATTTGTCTGGGTGGAATTTTAATAGCCATTTGTCGCTCCATTGTTCTAGGATACTTAAATCTTGTTGTAGTATATTCTGATCATTTTTATTTGTTATGGCTCTAAATATCTTAATGTCATCAGCGAACAGGAATGTATTGGATTTAGTTAAATCTGGCAGGTCGTTTACGTATAGAACAAACAGTACTGGTTAACTTTACATCACTTCTGACACATACGCGGACCGCAGACTTCGCAACCGAAATCATGGATATGTTTGCAACTTTTCACAGTGCCTCGATTACCAAACGTTGTCCAATGTCAAACGCCATCTGGTGACATTTTGCGCAATTGCGCCGGGAGAACAGGAAGTTCTGGCAACGTACGTCACATGTAAAAGTGGCTTTAATTGATGTTTCGTTTAATCAACAGCCAATCAAATACACGCTTACAAAACCGTTCCAATGGCGGACTGGAAAACATGAGTAGCCACGTATTTTCGTCCTGCTGTCAGTGTATATTTTGGTGAATATAGTAAACTTCAAGTATTGTACTGTTCAAGATATCATCCAGGATATATTTACATCAACGCGTTGCATAAATGATGGCGTCCAATCTAGGTAAACTCATTTGATGAAAGGTACAACAGGCACACTTTCAAGACTGGCCGTTTCTGTCTGAAAATAACACTGAATTAAAACTGACGTGTCTTGACACTGACTTAGTTCTGGCTTGAGTGGTTGATGCATTATCACAGAAGTGTTCGGTTATATATTTCAAACAGCCTATTTCTAGTGTTGACACAGGAGTCTGGATGTGGTATTTGAAGCACCATTACAGGAAATAACCCTGTTCTTTTCTGATAAATACAACATCGAATAACCGGGTGCACAGGCACAGCATCAATCATTCAATCATGCCGCCAAACCATTTTTACTATCATATCATATGGTTGTTCACATACAAGACACTCTATTTTAAGATGTCTATCACATGCCATATTAAGATCCAGTTATTTTTTTTATATAAATCCAAGTGCAGGGATTGAACATGAGTACATAATGTGTAAACATACGCTTCAATTGGGCACTTCCGACACAAATCTGTGTTGCAACTAATAACTAAAGATTGAAAACTGACATGCACTAACCATTACACCTGTATATTCAATCTGCAAATTGGCATCAAGAAGCAGAAGTTTATGGCATTTTATAAGGTTCCAAGTTGCCTCTGGAAACATGTTTTCGACAAGTGAGAAGCTCACCCCAATGCTTTAGCAAACTGGAGAAATGGGAGTGCTTTGCCTACCTAAAGTGGTAATACCAGTAACTGTTAGGTGTTCCAACTGTTGTGTTAACCCATGAGCATTGGTGTGGTAGAACTAGAGGGAGATACTCTACAACTTGCTCGTGTTTTGTGTAGTAGCAGGTATATGGGAAAACAGTCAACAATTGCATGTGGTTTCAGGTGAGAAAAATGTTGAAGAAGGGGGTAAGTGTGTAACCTGTCACTTACAAAATAGGCAATCTCTGTCTATAAGTATACTAACATAATTATGAAACTCATTTTGCCTATTATAATGCAGCATCATGAATACTACACAAACTACACCATGCGCTATTCTTAACCTTCTGGCCCCTCCATGTGGGGCACGGTGGTAGAGCATCGGGCTTTTGGTTGAAGGGACCAGGGTTCGAACCTACCTGCTGCTGTTTCAAAACTTGGGCAATTTCGTTCACCTTACTTTGTCCGTGTCTTTTGGAAGAGAAACTAAGAGCCGTTGGTCCCTTCTATCTGGTGTCCAAGGGAAGTAAAAGATCCTACATAAGGAAATGGGAAAAACCTGTTGTGGCCTCAGTGCGTCTCATAGAGGCAGTGATCTCAATCTCTAAACTCACTATGCTACCTCCCAGTTTAACTGTGATCAGCATCATCAGCTGTAAAGGACGAATCTCATCAAGCGTCAGTTGTTGTAGTATAAGTGTCTTGTTATATTTAATAATTAACTGAATACTTAGGTACTTTATAATTTGTCCATACTTTAATCCATTCTCTGTCTTATTAAAAACAGTTTACTTTTTCCATGCAGCCACATAAATTGTTCAAAATGCAGGCATGTATATTTAAACCTCCAACTAACAAATGTATGAATCTGTACCAACTGCAATGTCAGTAGCAATGCACTTACCTCAAATGTTGGAAATTTTTTCATCTTATTACAAACATTATTTTCTTTTTGTATGTGGTACACAGCATGCACATCATTTTTCATATTGTAGCCAATTGATGTCGTATTTCCTTTTTATTTTGCTTTTTTTGTCAGCACGTAAAATTCTGCACTGAAATGATTTTTTATTTTATCTTCAAATGTCATGCCCACTTTGTTATCCACCGTCAACTTTTGTTAATGTCTTATAGCCAATTTGGTTTTTAAACATGCCATATATAAAGACGTTATCATAAAAATATATACAAACTCTGTTTATAGCATTATTTTGGTGATGAATAGAAGGAATTAGAGTGAACCAAAGAATGACTATTGTGTTTTTCTCTGATAACTGGAATACAACATATTAGGAATATAGACGCTGCTCTTTCAATCACCAACACATGGCATGGAACATAAAACCTTTCTTGCAACCACTAAGAAACAAGTATGCTACAGAACACAGAATATCTCTTTCACCAACATAGCAAAACATCATATATGCAGTATAGAACACAAGGCCAGGTCCAATTATGTAATTGTAATTGATTACAGCAAAAATGCTGTAATTGTAATTGACTGGTTGAAATGAAAATTTAAATTCTACTGTAATTGTAATATGTTGTGTAATTGCATCAATTGCAATCAATTACAGTATTTTTCTATAACAATCTACCAAACAAATCTACAAAAATATAAATACACAAATTGTAAAATCAAGATCTTAATTATAACACCTGCAGGACCTGCTCATATAATCAAAGGAATATTCAGATATAACAAGTGCACCAACAAAATAGCCCAGGCCTACCTTCTAAGCAATATTTAATTGCAATCTGCCAGCTGACATTTCACACCTGGCTTCCAAAGGGTCTTAAAATATGCCCAAAAGGCATCACCATTATCTGTTTTCAAGGTATATCCCAATTGGTCATTTTCTGTGATTCTGCAATCTTCTATTACAATGTACATAGTGAAGGGCCAGGTGGTGGTTTCTGTTGATACAGTACTTAGATCACTTAATTAATACTGCCCAAGTCAGTAAATAAGCTCAGTTGAGAGTGAGTTACAACCCATAGGTTTATTATGTAAGAATACTGACTGGGCTTGAAGTCAAGAGACTCATGGTAGGTAAACTAGGGACAACCTCAAAACACAACTGCCAAGTAAACTAATTTAGGTATAATACTAAGAGAATGGGTGTACACCAAGAGAATGGGTGTACACCAAGGGGGTATAGACAAAACCCCTCCGGGCGTATCTTGATGTGAACATTGCTAATGTACTGATAAAAATTATTTGTGGTTACATTTTATGAGTAGAATTGCTTTGAAATGGCTTAGTAGATTGGAGAGACTCATTGGGATTTCAAATGGTTGTGGCCTTTTTTTATAGTTGTACTGTACTCCGTGTAATTAAACATTAATTAATGCACCAAGCAAACATTACATTATATTTATAAGGAAAAATAATATTGATCTAGCTAATTGTATTTGAAGTCATGGTTCAACAAAATGTACAAACATCATCGTCCATTATATTTGTTTATCAATCGTATTATTCGTACACACAATCAGCAACACACACTAAATAATTAACAAATGGTTCTGCATAATAATTTTTTTTTTTTTGGTGTAATTGTTATTGATTTGAACATTTTAGAAGTGTCATTGTAATTGAACTAAAAAAATTAAAGTAATTGTAATTGATTTGATTTTTTGTAATTGGACCCATCCCTGGTAGAACATAATTATTATTAGCGCAACATAAAAACAAACGATCCATGCACAAAAGAACAAGAAATATTTTTTATCTGGAACATGGTTGACACATGTGCCTGATGAACAAAATGATTACTTTTGTATACAGCTGGAAGCAGAAACAGTTTGCTACAAAACTTCCTACAGTGCACTTACCACATTGCCGTTTTAATTCCCACCCATGCAACATTTCTGGTTAATGCTAATTCTTTATACCAATATTTTCTTTCCCGCCAGACATGAGGATGAGAAGTGGTGCTGCCACTGTCGACGTGCCTGACACGGTAAGCTAAGACCATTTTATGTCCTGTTTGTTTATAAACATTATCAATTAACACAATAAGGAATAAAGTGTCCATGTATTGATCGCAAACCTTTTGATTGTAACTGTATGGATGGTACAGAATATGTCAACTTTTATAGTATTCCTCTTGTTTGCATAGATGTTGTAAAAACATTGTAGGTTTTTGAATATGTCATGTTTTAAGTTATCTCTTCAGATATGTGCAGTATGTTTCATTGTGGCATTAACTGTGTTTCAGGACACAATGCACAATTTCTTGCCAACGAAGAGGTCCTTGACGGCTTCCCTTTCAAAAGAAGTCAGCGTCATGGTTGCTGACAGACAGGTAAGATGTGGCTTATATGAGGAATCTAATGTAAGATTTATTTAATAAACATTCACCATTGTTGATTAACCATCCCACACCAAGAAAAAACTCCAGAAACCCTGTCTGAGACTGCAACATGAGTATCTCATCCAACTGTGATGCTGATTCGCAATGGAGAGCTTTGTGGAGTGATATTTCACATGTGGCTGAGACAGGGTCATGCGCTGTGTTGGAAGAATCGGCCACCAAGAACAAACAGCTCATTGATGACACTACCAAAGAACCACCAGAGTTGAACCTATGTCGAAGGGACCGGGGATCACTCCACCGCATCATAACATCTCACCATACATCGTGTCTGACTGTTCCTCCCGCTCATTCACCAGATGTTTGACAGACATCCACTCCTGAGGCATTGCATTGGATATCAGATCTGGACATACATTTATGTAATTGTTGCCAATTAACCAAGGCCACATGAAAGAAAACAGTTAGCTTTCTTAAATGCAACTTGTATTTAGTATTGATGGATCAATCGGGGGCATTGTTTTAGAAATCGCATTACCAATGTTTGTATGCGCTACCCTGTACATGTCGTCAATGGTAGAAGGGCAAATTTAATTTCATAAAAAAATTAGAAAAAACAGATATTAACGATGTATTTTGTTTGTGCGTGCAGGGAAAGAAGATCCTGATATTTGCCTGTTTCAACGTCCTGTGTTCTGTGATGCTCCTCGTGTGGTGCAACCAGACTAACAGCATGGGTCAGTAACTTCCCATCTCTGTCATCGTTGAGAACTTTATATTATATACAATGAAAATATTCTCTCCTGGTTTGAGATTTCCTGAATGTGTGTCCTCCTGAATTGTTTATCACGAATGATTTTTGTTCATATATATTTTTATTAGCACCCTGGTTTCCTGCAGTTTTATTAATGACTAAGGTAGCTTCTTATCGTGTCAGAACATACACCATTCATCATGCAGCAGATGTCAATTTGCACAGTAGAATCATTGCCAACAAAACATGCGTCATCATTAAAGGACCCCCCCAACAAAAAATCACTGTAGGCATAATTGCACTGGGCCAGTGTAATTTTTCAACAAAAAGATTTCTCCAGGGAAATTAAACATTATCTTTCTTTGCTATTACACTTGTTTGCAGTATTTTATATTTATGTTTACTTTTCTGTTGCAGCATTGACGGCGTACAGCTACCTAACAATCTTTGACTTGTTCCGGTGAGTTATTACAGCATCAGTAATGTCACAAAACTTATGTTTTGTTTACTGTAA
The DNA here is from genome assembly GCA_963662155.1 of Lamellibrachia columna. Taxonomy (NCBI): domain Eukaryota; kingdom Metazoa; phylum Annelida; class Polychaeta; order Sabellida; family Siboglinidae; genus Lamellibrachia; species Lamellibrachia columna. Next base: position 31,168,392 of record OY759262.1, read on the forward strand.
AAATGCGTTTTGTCTGAACATATTTTTCCTTTAATAAGCCAGGTTTAATAAGTTTGTTATAACTGTGGTTAAATAACAACTTTTATAACGCATCAGCCTTTTGTGTATGGCTTAAGCGTGTGACAGAAATGTGACATTCAAATTGGGAAGAGAATTTTTATTATAAAATAACATGTAGCAGAATTTGACTTAAGTGACCAAATTTGAAATTTTACATGGTTTCGATTTTGCATTGTTTATCAGAAGTAAGACTTGATTTAACCTGTTATGATTGAAAGCTTTTTTACATGTGTGATAGACAATTTTCAATGTATGATTAACAGCTTGTTGACATGTCTGATGACGATGTGGGTGGAAAAACAGAAACCAACATGGATGTTCTCATTTGGGTGAGTTTTAGTGTGCCCGTGGCGCAGTTTTCTTTAAAAACATGCTGTGTTTCTTGCTAGTAGTCATTTCTGGGAAAGATATCAATCCTTTCTGAAGAAAAAATAAATCGCATGCATGTTGCCCATTTGTAAAATAATTTTTCTCCAACTAAGGATGACTAAAGATTCTATTACAAACAAAATTACACCACACAATTTGAAAATGCAACAGTTCATATTCACTGCGAATAAACTAATCTCTATTACATTTTATATCCTGACTCATGTGATTAAAGACATATTCTAATGTTTCTTTTGTAATGTTTGTTTTGTTTGCAGATACGAGAGATTTGAAGTGCTAGCCGTGTTCTCAAGTACATTGTTAGCACAGTTGGGCGGGCTGTTTATTTTCAAAGAAAGGTACAGTTTATTGAACATATTAAAATGCAATAAGTCAAACATTAGTGTTTCACTTTGACTGACAAACCACAGTCATAAACAGTGTTCCACCATTAGTCTATGTTCACTTATGTTCATTTTCAGCATAAAATTATGTTATATGGTGTTAACTATCTATCCTAACATCTTGACCAAAATGTGTTTTTTCAATATAATTTAACCGTTATTTCTTTATATGAATATCGACTTGCGTTCAGTACATTCTTATACAGCTGACAATTTCCAATACCTTGGACAATGTTTACCAGGCTCAGGCATTCACAGGATCATTAATGCCCATAACATTATGTTGCTTCCACATGCATTATTAGAATGATGTTCAGACCAAAACGTTCCGGTCTGGCATACTATACCATTTAACAGTTAGTATATTTTTTATTGTTTGTTCTATAATGTAAAACATTAGCATTTAATATGTAGGCAGGTGAATATGTACCCTATGGGTTAGCATGTACTGTTGAAAAACAGCTTGCATTGTTAGAACTGCGCGAGGTGGTGTAACGTGTATACTGTCTTCTGTTTACAGTGTCGAAAGGATGCTTCAGCAACCTACAGTACACACGTACGTGTCTACATTTTGTCTAGTCTACCCCCGTATCTTGCATTTCTAGGGTCAACAGATTCCTGTCTAAATTAAACTCTATGTTAATATGTACGGTATTTTTGTCTCATTTCTAGGGTCAACAGATTCCTGTCTAAATTAAACTCTATGTTAATATGTACGGTATTTTTGTCTCATTTCTAGGGTCAACAGATTCCTGTCTAAATTAAACTCTATGTTAATATGTACGGTATTTTTGTCTCATTTCTAGGGTCAACAGATTCCTGTCTAAATTAAACTCTATGTTAATATGTACGGTATTTTTGTCTCATTTCTAGGGTCAACAGATTCCTGTCTAAATTAAACTCTATGTTAATATGTACGGTATTTTTGTCTCATTTTGTTTTAGGCTCCTCTTAGCGAGGACGTGACTAAAAGTACACAGAATAAGTTGTTGCTCTCCTTGCTATCCCTGAAGTCCGGGGAGAGGCTAGTATCGATATCAGTCATTGGCTTTTGTTTTCCTTCTTCCGTCACTGTGCTGTCTCCACCACCCATCTCCACTCCCCCCATCCCTCATCCTCATTCTCCCCTCCCACTCCCGCCAAATCTCTCTTCACACAGTCCTCCCGTCTCGGTCTTCCTCTTCCCCTACCTCCACTCTGAGTACATTTGAACTGTGGGTATTTTGTGAATAGTGTTTACTCTGACAAATCTGTAATGGAGTCCCATATTTGTTACTAGGGGGCGCCTCCTCATGGGCACGTCCGTTGGTTATTTCTTCCACCTGGCGGTGACCTACAACATGGACAACAAAGCGTTCAACCACGTCATTGAGGCGTCCAGTTCAAGCTGGCTGCAGGAGCACGTCACTGACATGAGTGAGAGGTGCGTGCATGTCTGCATGATTCTGTCTGTGTGTGCATTGTGTGTAACAAAACAACGTTTTTCTTTTTGATGACGTCCATTTTCTTACTTTTACCGAAAAACTTCTGCTATGTAAGACTTTTGTTATGTAATTTTAAAATAATTTTTAATACTCCCATTTTCGTTTTGAAACTGCACAATGATGATTTTTTGCCACAATTTCATGGAATATTTTGTTTAAATAAATAAATCATAAATTACGATGGGGTTTTCTTTTACACAACTCATAAAATAGAACCATTTTTAGTGCTTACACATGTATTCTATAACTGTATATTGCCTAAATCCTGTGTTGGGAACATGAAGTATCAGCCATCTATTTCATGTTTCGGGTGCCCACAGCACAGTACTTAGAACATCCATCCATATTGAGACGGTTTGAATCCTCCTGCTGCCTTTTTTAAAACTTGGGCAATTTCATTCACTCGGTTCACTCAGCTGTAGGAATGAGTGCATGATAGTGGTGCAGATATGTGAACATACACAGTAATTGCAACATGGCTGAATGCTTCCTAAAGAAGTCGAGTTGGAGTGAACGAACAGAACAGAACAGAAGTAGACGCCACGCTATATAAGGACTTAACTTTTATATATTGTGTCATATGCGTGATATGTTTTGGTTGTTCCAGCATCTGCCACGTTATCCCTGGTCTGAGTAAGCTGCTGCTGCCGCGACTCAACCCATTTGCCCTGATTGGCAGTGCTGGAGCCACTGCCCTGGTTGCTACCTACATAGCCATCGATGTCAAGTAAGTGGTCGATCCTCGTGTCCAAGCTGACCGTGGTCTGTGGTAGCACAGTGATAAAGTGAATCCTGTGGCTGCCATTCAGAGTTCGGACAGTTTCTCTCAACCCCACAGATAGAGATAACTCCAAAACCCTAGGTAGCCAGCCAGGCTACCTGGTAGAAAAAATCTGGTAGCCCAGGGACATATCTGGTAGTTCCTCAAGCAAGTTCCTTGAAGATAATTGCTAATGGAAATGTGTTATGTCGAGCATATAACTAACTTTTGCCTTATGTATGCATACACATGCACGCACGCACACGCACACGCACACGCACACGCACACGCACACACACACACACACACACATGGTTTAAAATATGTACTGTATTAATGATGTAACTGTTTTAGCATGTTTTGTTTGTTGGAACAAAGATTAATTACTCCAGTAGTGATTGCCTGTTCGCTACCAACCTGTTCAGATTGTGTATTTTTCCACCAGTGACTATTACATGGCCGACACCTGGGCAGCCATGTGGATCGCAGCAATGACGTGGGGCACAATGTTCCCAATGTGTGTTTACAGTGGCAAGATTCTTCTCCAGGTAAGATTTATTATGACTGAGTTTCAGGGTTGGATCACAAGGCAGTATATAGAGGTGGTCTCTAATGCTGGATACCCCAACTAGTTGGAATCAACCCAGGGTGTTAGTAAACTCTGTTTACTGACCACTCTGGTCATCATTTAGGCAATCAAGTTTCCTGGCCTTGCTCAGTTTTGGCAGTCTCACAATCTACATAATATTTCAAGCCATGATCTGCTGCCAAATGGCAAAGCCAAGTTAAAACAAGTGGGTATAAAATAAATAAACCATTTGACCAGATTTTTTATTGCAGCTATACATGTATTCAATTAAATTCTTTAATTCAGACACAAATACACATACAATGATATGTATATAGGGCCATATGCGTATATAGGGCCATATACGATATATACGATAATATAAAAAGGATGAAACATATAACATTCAGTATCTTTACACCAGGTAACTATGTACATAAAGTGACTGTACCCATTGTCTCCTTATCCTGGATCGCCACCTGATGGCAGTATCCAGTACAGCAACTATCAACATGTTTCAAGATTTGTCTAAACATCTTGTGTACGAGGATGCGTATGACTGCGTATGACTGCTTTATAGTCTGGGGTCTGAGTCTCTCCGCAAACATACTTGATGCACGACGGTATTTTGACAGTCTAACTAATTGTCTAAAATGTAAGTGAAGAAGAGTGGTTTATTCGAGTGGTGTTATGACTAATCAGCCAATGTGTTGTTTTCTGTGTAGACCACTCCATCTTACATCATTGGACAGCTGGACAAGTGTATCAGGGAGGCGTCCACACTGGACGGCGTACTAGAATTCAGACATGAACATTTCTGGACATTGGCATTTGGTACAATGGTAGGTACAGTGTATTTGGTACAATGGTAGGTACGGTGTATTTGGTACAATGGTAGGTACAGTGTATTTGGTACAATGGTAGGTACAGTGTATTTGGTACAATTGTAGGTACAGTGTATTTGGTACAATGGTAGGTACAGTGTATTTGGTACAATGGTAGGTACAGTGTATTTGGTACAATGGTAGGTATAGTGTGTTTAGTTCAATGGTAGGTACGGTAGTATGTATGGCGTATGTTGATAAAATATTGTAGAGCTCATTCAGAGTTATACTGAAACAAGTTTGTTGTAGCTGACTTGTTAGCATGATGTGGCATGATTATTATAACAAGTGGTTTAAAACACCGATCATATAGTTAGCTGTACAAGTACTTCTTGCAAAGTTGGTTTAATGACTGTGGCCATATGATTAGGTTTAAAACACCGATCATATAGTTAGCTGTACAAGTACTTCTTGCAAAGTTGGTTTAATGACTGTGGCCATATGATTAGGTTTAAAACACCGATCATATAGTTAGCTGTATAAGTACTTCTTGCAAAGTTGGTTTAATGACTGTGGCCATATGATTAGGTTTAAAACACCGATCATATAGTTAGCTGTACAAGTACTTCTTGCAAAGTTGGTTTAATGACTGTGGCCATATGATTAGGTTTAAAACACCGATCATATAGTTAGCTGTATAAGTACTTCTTGCAAAGTTGGTTTAATGACTGTGGCCATATGATTAGGTTTAAAACACCGATCATATAGTTAGCTGTACAAGTACTTCTTGCAAAGTTGGTTTAATGACTGTGGCCATATGATTAGGTTTAAAACACCGATCATATAGTTAGCTGTATAAGTACTTCTTGCAAAGTTGGTTTAATGACTGTGGCCATATGATTAGGTTTCTTCCAACGTTCTTCTCTTCATTTTGTTCACTTATATTTAGCAATATGTGTGAACACTACGACATATACATTTTATGTGCTTGCTCTTAAGATAGATGCATTAAGATGCGTTTTAAGACTGAGTTTGTTTATGTAGTGTCATAATTGACAAGTCTAGAATTAAAAATCAAATCCAGAACCAGGTGTCATTTGACTTGGAGACAGTTTTAGCAGTGACATGCTACAAAGGAAAGTTCACTCAGCTGTATAAATGAGTACTTGGCTACATACAGAGATGGATATGTGAACAAATAATCTTCATGCAGTAATTGCAGCATGGCTGAATGCTTAACAGAGAAGTCAAAATGGCACTGGAATGAATAGATCTGCCAGTGGGTGAAGCATAAAGCGTTCTGAACAGTCCTGAGAACGTACCTTTTCTCTTTTTCAGGCTGGTTCGGTGCACGTGCGTATCCGCCGGGACGCTGATGAACAGATGGTGCTGTCACACGTCTATCATCGTCTCTCCAACCTTCTCTCTGTACTCACCATCCAAGTCTTCAAGGATGACTGGTCCCGGCCGTCGACCTATCAGATCCTTGGAGATACGTCCATACTGTCGAAGATGCGCCCAGCCTCGACGCCGCCCAAGATGGCTGCGTTCGCCGCGACCAGTGGTGGTCATGGGCACAGTCATGGTGGATCACCTGGTCACGGACATAGCCACGCTGCAAACAGTGCAGCACAGTCGCACTCCCATAACAGTGGCGTTACGCACGAACAACTGTATGCTGCAACATCACATGATACTCAAAGAATGTTGCCAAGACCAATCGATCCACAGGTGAAATCTACGTTTGCGTTGGTTAACTCTGTGGCATCACCTGCATATCTGGGGCACTCTCACGTGGGTGGTCCAGTAAGTGGTGCTGCCCAGCATGCATTGGAACTCGACAGTACGAAACATCATGGTCACAGTCATTGATGGCATTAGGGGTAGTTTTTAGCAACCGTAAGCCTCTACACAAATGTTGCGTAAATATGATAAATACTGCAGCTATGGAAAGTAAGAAATACACACTGAACCTGGGTTGAACCAAGTAAGGTTCAGTCAAGATGTATATGTTGTTGTATATCACAAGGCACACTGCAGATGTGATGTCATGTTATGTAATATTAAGATAGCACTATATGAAACAAGGGGTTTGGAATTGTACCTTGTCTGTCTAGATAGAGTTGTGCCAATACTATCAGCCCTATTTGTGGCTGTCAGTTGAGAACTTGTAGATCTGTGGAAATGAGTATATCGACTGGATGACATTTCGGAGGCCAAACCCACCGAGACAAGATGGTAAGGGAGAATCTCTGCAGAGGGGTATTCCTAAGTAGTCAGAAAAGAAGTAATAAAATGGTTGTTGATTGCATGATTACATAGCAATTTCAATTGCTGTTTGAATCAAATTAGGCAATTTTGGTAATAAACTCTACTGATTAACATGTTAAGTTAATGCGTCTCTCTTGGGTGGCGAAGTGACGTACCACTATATAATTATATAAACCAAGTCTGTAGGCTTGGTTTAGTGAAGGATACAGTGGCTGGTCTTCATGCAGATGTCTTAATGAAGTTGTAAATAATACTGACTGCAATGAAATGTGTGAATTAAATATCTAGTCTGCTGATGACAATAAAAATGTAATGTCTAGATGTAGAATTGTTTTTCTACACTCCTGTTACGCTTGCCTCGGACACGAAGCAAGAATTGTGGGCAGTTGGGCACGTTCCACGGCGCGGTTCATTACTCTCCAATCAAGGATGTAGTAGTGGTGCTTTTTGTGACTTGGTCATTGTACAATTTTGCCGGTGTTCTATTAACATCACCAAATAGTAGGAAATATTACTCCAACAACAAACCAGATTGGTCAGTATTTTTACATAATTTTATTACAAACAGGTTATTTTCCGATTTTGTAAGGGTGCCGACTTCAAGAGCATACAGGCAGTTTTGCGTTGTGAAATTCCACGGGGCAAATGTGGTTATAATACATATGGGACACAGGTCCTTGTGTAGGGGGTCTCAGATTAAATGACGCTGGTTTCGTGTAGTGTCAAAAACCTTTGAGAATGGCCGCTTAATTGTAGCCACGTTTAAGGGAATACTAGATTCTGCATCTTGAACCTTTAAAACATAAATTTATTTTACAAGGCCATATCCAAAACACACTTGCTGTAATAGGCATATTTCCAGACGTGCACATGTGCCTGTTTTACTATTGCGATAGTACTACAATAGTTGTATTATTATTATTGCAATACTATTGTAATTGTTTCATAACTATTGCGATAGTATCATGGAAAGCAGTCCCAAAACGTAATTGACAGGTGGGACCATTGAGTTGCCATGGAGACAAAAAATATCAGTGGCACAATTAACCCTGCCGATTTGTTTTGCTAACTATCATTACTTCAGTGTACTATCAACGTCAACTATCGACAGTATTGCATCGTAACATCGACTACTGTGATACACCGATAACTCGATGTATTGCTGAACTGCTAGTGATAAGTTTAATTTCATACTTTCCCAAGGAAATACATGTGTGAGGTTTTTTCAAGTGATTAGAAATTAATCATTTCATTCCACATTTTTACTTTTTTTAATAAAACAAATTAACTGATTGCAGCGCCTCAAAGCCAGGGTAGCACACTGGAACCGGTTGAAATCAACCTCCACAAGTTTGAAGTTTGTCAACTGCAGTCAGCGTTTGAACCTTTCCAGTAGAGCTTTTCCGGAATTAACAAAATATGTCAACACAGGGTTGTAAACTCAAATAGTATCATCAGAATTCTGCACAATTTCAATCACATTTTCCTTTAGCAGGTGAACTGAGCTGCATATTAAATGTCAGCTCTTGAGTGTCTTGTATTTTGGTATTTCCGTCTCTTTGAACACTCGAATGAAGCACTGAATATATTCTGCCTTTCTGTTTCACCTGTGCACCACAAAAACACCCAGCAGAGCATGCAGCGAAGTGTTCAAATAACATCCAAGTGACGGTGACACTCCATTGCTGTACACAGTCCGTAGAGTTCACATTATACATTTGCAGTCACTTTACATTTTTAATAGTCGCCCATTAAAGTGGGCCTAGCATAGTCCAGTGTCTTTTCACCAGCAGTGACTGTTCAACCCGGCCGGTGCACATGATACAGCTCTTGAGATATGGTCCATTGCAGCTGTGATTCCACCACCCATCAATGCCATACATCATTGGGCACTGTAGTATTGCTGTGCATAGTTGTTCCAGCCAGGATGCTGGTATCCATATCCGGCAGGATTCTGTAAGCATGTGAAAGGATGTTAAAGCTTTGCTGGTAGCAGAGATGACAAATTATGATTATATTAAGTATGAAGTTATGTTTGTAAGCATAGATAATATTTAGAAGTATACATAATATTAAGTATACATTAATTATTACAGCAACAAAATACAATAACATGACATGACAGTCCTAATGCATTACCATATGAAAATTGCAGAATTCACTTTTTTAATATGTAAATGAACCATAAATAATCAAAGCCTATATTTGGATGCCTCTCTTATGTACAACTTTGCTTTGTTTCTTTGTAATTACTGGGGTATAATTTTTCTCATGTTCTTTTAAAACTCCATATATCAAGATAATTATTGTAGTTAACACTCGACTCATAATATACAGTCGGTTCAATAAAAGTGTATGCTTTTGTTAAAATCATCAAAAGAATTAACTTTGATTGTTAGACTGAGTGACTTGCAAGAGTGTGAGCAGTATATAGGGGGATTAGCCTTCTGTCACAGAATATATGGGGGGGTTAGCCTTCTGTCACAGAATATAGAGGGGGATTAGCCTTCTGTCACAGTATATAGAGGGGATTAGAGTCGGAGCCACTTCAGCAATTTTTTTCAGTGGGTTCAGCTGAAAATAATTTAACAGTTTATCCAAAGATTTTGCCAAAAAAAAATTTACATACAAGCTAGCATGTTACAGTTGATTCTTAGCGACACGAGCCTGAAACGAGGTGTGTGAACTGGAGAGAGGCACCTTTAAGTCATAAAATAATGAATAAAGGCTAGAGACACCCGTGGTAGAATATTGCATGTTATTTATGTATAACACAACACCAGCTAATACGGACTGACTGGATGCCAACACAGCAAATACAACTACCCATGACTGAACTCACCGCATATGCCCCCCAATGCTGGGGGTAGCTGTAAGCAGCATTCATGTCACCGTATGGCTGCATTACTGGCGTTGGCTGTACATAGTTACTAGAGGTGACATCTGGAGCCAATTCCGTGCGAGTCTTCTTGTCCGTCGACTCCCTAAAACAAATATTTTACATCACTCCGTTTCCTGCTTGAAAATTTAAAAGTATTGCTCTTGTTCACTGTGCATTTGACGACAAGCACTGGTTCACACTCAACAAGCACTGGTTCACACTCAACAAGCATTGGTTCACACTCAACAAGCACTGGTTCACACTCAACAAACATTGGTTCACACTCAACAAACATAAAATCATAAGCTTCACAAGTTCACACCCAGGTCAACCTTCACCAGTCTCAGCACCCGGAGCACATTTTCTTTTGGCTTCCTAATGTCCAATATACAGAAGGGTTCTACCGTGCAATGTCCATATTCACAGGTTATCAACAGTGCGTAGTACGCAACATGTTTTAAGCCCACCTTTAGCTTTCAAGAACAGACTACCAGAGAGAGGGAGGTGGTGGAAAAGCGAGGCTATGGGAAAAGTTTAACACCCTCTAATAAATCAGTTCTATTCTTCAGAGAAGACGATGAGCTCAAAGAATGTTAGCTAGCTATTTCTGAAACAACCCCCCCAGAAAGAGCACACATGCTACGTACTGTGATTCGGACATTTTCCGCTTCTTCGTTGCCTGTAGTTCCTTCAGTATCTTTTGGTGTTCCTCGTATGCATCCAATATTCTGAAACAAAAGCATACTATTTATTATGAAAACAGCTTTGACTAAATAAACCAATGCAATACACCATAAAATTAATTAGTGATAAGTACAGGATGCAAACTAACACAGAGGGTACAAGTTAATGGTGTGACACTCTTTGCAAAATGTTTAATTACTTTATTGATCTTTACACATGGTTCTGATGCCATGTAATTGCATGCCTTCATGCCTGAAAATCTTACGTTTTTGCAAGTGGTTTCGCTTTGAATGTCCTGATACTAGATATTGTCAACTGGAACTACACAGACATCACAGTCTTATTGTGCATGTTGTTCAAAATTGTATATTATGTGTCTTATTTGTATCTAACTTTGGCAAAACGTCAATGCAAAAGTGCATGCTTCTGAGGATCTCACCTTGTAACGTTCGAGCCAAAATCTTCGAGGAACTCTAGTCTTCGTTGTGAGAACGCAACGCGGTGTTCGGTGGGAAGGGGACCGTCAATTGCACGACCAAACAACTTCAACATCTCCTGCTCGTCTACACTTGACTTCTGATATTGAAGGTCGATCAGTTGTAGGTACAACTTGTGGTTCGACTGCAGGAGAAACATAACACAAGTCCAATAAAATAATTAATTTTAAATTCGAATGCACTTCTACAGTCAGGAAACCATCGTGCAAAGCAGGGCACACAAGTAACCTGATCATGTGATAAACCACGAGGAAAGATATCTTGTCCAGACTATCATCTAGTCTTCTGTTATGCAGATGTCAAGTCTGTAAGCAAAATGTCAGAGAGGAATATATTGTAACGCATCTGCAACAGCTATTTCGTTGAAGATTTAAAACAATGAAAGTCCAATGTTATACGTTAGAAGCTAGTGTAATAGACACATATCCAACCAACCACACCAAGATCAAAATGGACTTTCTTTGTTTTGACTCTTTCAACACCGATATATGACTTCTTCTATTGTTGAGGTTCTCACACAGGGTCTGCAACCATGATAATAACCATGATAACAACCATGATATACAGTGAGTACAGGCAATAACAGCTACAAGGAAACACAGAAATGAACATTACAGGGAGAAACGGTAAAGAGCTGCACGTTTCTTTAACTTCATTATTCATTCAAATAAGGCAACATACAGTGGAAACAGAACATTTTGCTACTTAAACAATTCATGTATCTAGAAGTCAGTGTTAAATAATGAACAAACCTGGTCGCTATCCAAAGCATCTTCTAATATTGTTTTTGCCGCATCTATGTTACCAATAACCTGCAGAACAAAGACGAACATTGCACGACATAAACAGTTGCACTGGTCTTGTGCAGACCGTCATGAAAACAAACATGCATGTATCTGTGTACACCACTGAACACTAAATAAATTATTACGTTTTATAAATTTAGGTGTAAATTAATAAATGGATTATTAGAACATTCAATCACGAATCAATATAAATACTACTGAATTGAAAATCGCTTCAAAATAAACTTAATAAAGCATAACAGTAATTCACATTAATGACTGATGTAATGTCGTATGCTTAGTTCATTTATCAGTGATACTACAAGTGATACTACAAACATCTGCTATCATCCATAGTTGAATTCACTAGACTCATCACACAAAATGCCACTTACAACAGTCTTCAGTTATTCCATGGCATAAAGTACACATACCTTGGCAAGGTAGCGGGCATATTTGATGACATAGAAGCCCCTCACTTCAGCTGACTCAGATTTACTGATGTAGTCCTTGTAAAGTTCATCCACATGACTGAAGTTTCCCTGTCGTCTTGCCAGACTAATACATCGCAGCGACACCATCGCCAGCCCGTCCATGTTCTTCTCCAGTCTGTGCAACACTGCCGCTGCTTCCTCATACATCCCTGTAACAAACACCCCTCCATCAGTTCCACTGTTACAGCAACACTGCCGCTGCTTCCTTGTAAATCTATGTAACAAACACCCCTCCATCAGTTCCACTGTTACAGCAACACTTCCGCTGCTTCCTTGTACATCTATGTAACAAACACCTCCATCAGCACCACTGTTCCAGCCTCCAATTGCAGGTACACTAACATACTTCCCTGTAACAAACACCCCTCCATCAGACACCCTGTTACAGCCTCCAATTACAGTTACACTAACATACTTCCCTGTAACAAACACCCCTCCATCAGCACCACTGTTACAGCATTCGATTACAGACATTAACATATAATTAACAGTTCTTTCTCAAACGGCCAGGACTATATGAATTTCAAATAAAACTTCATCACAATGTTCCTATAAAAACCCTGAAATATGTCGGCCAAGTTAAAAGGTTAGACAAAATTATTCTGATGGGAAAAGTGTTAGGAAATAGAAGCAGAGGCACGCCGTGACAGAGACAGAAGGACATCACAGTGACGGGTAGAGTAGATGGAGAAAGAGATTTATTTCACAAAAAGATTTGGCCAGCAACTTCCTGAACAGAATATACTAAATGAAGAAGTTCTTTTGAAGCACATCCCATCTTTGATGTATATCAACTGCCCTGACGGTGCCACATGACCACATGGACGTGATGATCTTACCGTGACGCTCCTCATATGCAGCCCATGTAAAGTGAACATGTGGCTTCTTTGGTAGGTGGATGTTACATGCGCGCTGTAGGACATGTCGTATTGCTTCAATGCCCCGTGGCTCCTGGTACTTGGCATACTGGAGTACAGCAACATCACATAAGCTACTGTGAAATACTAACAATAAAATTTATTTGTTACACACTGAAATCAAGTTCTCCATTCTGTGACATCCTAAAACTGTACAAGTAAGGACTGTCAATAGTGATTTTTTCTGGAAGATATTCCAGTTTTGAAAGCTAGGTAGCTAATTGAGACTAGCTTGGTATGTTGATGAGATGATATATGATATAATCATAAACAAATCCACAAGATAAAATTAAATAATCTCTATACTATAGACAATATCAGTGCTTAAACCAAGACAGACAACTTGGACTCAAATATTCTTAACACCCACAAACCATGAATAAAACGCAGCGTATTGCACCAACCTTCAGCCAGAATTCCTCATAAAGGGCACATGTGATTATGCAGCGCTCGAAGAGGACGATGATTCTCTCATAAGAGCCGCAGCTCATCTCAAAGTCAAGGTACTCCCGCCAGTTCTTCAACTGCGACTTCTCGAGAGGCTTCACATGGAAGTAAGGCCGTCTAACCTACGACATGTCAGATAGAATGAAAGTCATTTAGTCTGTGTATGCATGTGTACGGGTACATGCATGCACAAAATTAGTTGGGTAGTATAGGGTTTGACCTCAGCAATCAACATATAAATCATTTGAAACACAGAACAAATGTGGCTGACATCAATAAATACCAGGGACTAGCCACATGACATACTACAAAATATAACTGAATTATAATGTTTTCTTCACAAAGGCTTTGATATAAAATATAAAAGGCCAGTCATACATATACAACTGACACCTTACTAATTACCGGAGCTGTCTTCATTGATCTATTGACAGCATACAACACCGTCAACTACCAATGCCTCCTCACCAAAGTGCTAGAGATAGCCGGTGACCTCCAGCTTACTGACCTAGTATGCAATATGTTCGAAAATTGGTGATTTTTCGTGCCACTGGATGGTAATAACAGCCGATGGCAGACTAAGAAACGGATTACTCCAGAAAATTGCTCAACATATACACAAATTGCTCAACATATACACAAATGACCAACCTATCCACCTTTAAACTTGCAGCTTCATATATGCTGATGACTTGCGTATAACATCTCAAGACAAAAACTTCCACGACATCAAAATGACAATCACACCAGTGCTGGGAACCATGACAACATACTACAGAGTGAACCAACTACATGCAAATCCATCCAAAACCAAGGTGTGTGCCTTCCATCTGAGTAACAGAGATGCTAAGCGCGAACTAAATCCTACCTGGAATGGCACCAGATTTGCCAACACAGCAACAGTGTATCTTGGTGTCCAGCTTGACAGAACACTACCATACAACACCAGTGTATCTTGACAGAACACCATCATAAAAAACGCACATTTGTAACACCAAACAGAAGGTAAACACAAAAAACATCATCATCCACAAACTTGCTCTTTGCTGCTAACTGCAGAATACACGTTATATGGGCAACACATGCAAAGAAACTGAACCCTGCCCTACATAACTGCTGCCGCACCATGAAGCCTACCAACATAGACAGCTTACACCTGCTGGCTGGCATAGCTCCACCGGACATCAGGCGGATTGTTGCTAGTCGCACAGAAAGATCTAGGCAGGTGACAGACGCAAGACACCAGCTACACAACCACGTACCTGCTGCGAGCCAACTGAAGTCGCAGAAAAGTTTCAACCCCACGAAACCACTAAACCCATCAGCACCAGACTGGAAATGTAGGAAATATGACTGCAAGAAACATCAGCTGTCGTGAAAATGGGATTACTACCAGCTGAATGCCTACCAGCAGGGTCTGATGCACCGTGGCTCTGCTGGTGATCCCTCAACCGCCTGCGTACAGGAGTCAGCCGAGCAAAGACGACCAAGAAGTGGCGCTACATTGACGCAGTCAGTGAAATGTGACTGCAGGAAAGACAAGTCAACCTGCTCTCTTCTGCCGAATTCTGGGCGGTCCGTGCAGGGGCATGCACCCGAAGGTGGCAACACCTCATGTGAGGGACATGAAAATTGTCAAATTAACAGGATCATGTCAAAACATTGATGTTTGATACTAAAAAAATTTTGGTTTCGTTGGGGAGAGGGGTTAACAGATATTTCATTTCGTTGTACATCGATTTACTTTCTACAAAAACGTTGTTTATTTTCCAATCCCATTTCATACGGGTGCTGATGAAAGGTCTTTACAATTCAAACTTTCACGTTTTAAGTATAATGACATCGGTTTCATTCAATATCAAACACTGATGTTTAGAAATGTCCCATAAGTGGATGTTGATGGGTGAGTACTAACGGTTTCCTCGAAGGTCCACCGCTTGCTGACTTCTGTCTGCAGAGCTTCAAACATGACGCGTCTCTGTTCGAGGATCTTCTCCCTCAGTGGTGCCACCTCGGCGTCGTCTCCCTGTATCAACAAGCAAGTTCGCATTAATACTAGAGGTGACACTGGGCCAGATTCGCCACAAATCATTCTTCTTTCTGTCTCATTTTTATTCACCAGCATAGTCAATGATGGCTAACGACGATTATAAGCTTACAAAAAGCACATGATACAGTCGGTGCCCATATTTGGGTAATTTTAGTATGCTCGTTCATATTTTTACAATAATTATTAGCGATATGATTTTTTTAAATAGCTCCAACTAGTATACACCATGGAAGTTTATCACTGGTCACTCCAAGGGTTAAGCACCACACAATGTATTAATTAATTAATATAGTAATTAATTCAGTGCAACATGGTGTATTACCGTAATCGTGAAACAAGAACACAAAAACAGAACATGTTAACTAAATATCACATTAACTATAATGGGGGTATATATATATATATATATATATATATATATATATATATATAGCCACATCTGGTTAGTTTTTCCTCAACAATACATTTATACTGCATTTTATTCCATTGGTGTAGGAGTGCTACAAAGTCTGATCATTTTATCATAAAATCATCTTGTACAGTATAAACTATATCTATTCTGACATCTTATATAGTATAAACTATATCTATTCCGACATCTTATATAGTATAAACTATATCTATTCCGACATCTTATATAGCATAAACTATATCTGTGATGCGCCACGCCAAAACCAGGCGCTTCTCGTTAGATTTTGTTCAGCGCATGAGCCTAAAACGCATGGTGCCCTGTTCGAATTGTCGAAAATGGGTTAACGACGGAATCGAACAGCGAAATTATCAAGCTTTCCATAAATCCATTTATATAAGCTGAAAGATTGTTCAAACTAGTAATATTTAGTACTTTATTGAGGCCCCTGATTAGCGTCGCGGTTGAGAAGTCTGAAACAAAGCCATGTTTACGCGCTTTTGATCGACTGTCTTCGCTCGCTTACAAGTGGGAAACCCCACGTTATACATGGCTGGGAAGTTTATGACGTCAACTACACGTGTGATTGGGAATCTCTTACTCTAGACCAATAGAACAGCTCCTATTTTACATACTTTATCCAGCAACAAAGTGCTGTTGTTGCTATGGAAGTTGCGAAACGCTCGCTGATTGGTCGAAAACGTAAGCGTGCATGCGCAGTCGGCTTGTTTACACATTCATTTCGTCTTTGTTCGCCAGTTTCGCCCGCTGTTTTTGTCTTCAATTCGTTAATGAATTGCACTATGGCATCGAAAGAAGCTTATTTAGCTACCGAGTTGGATCGTGCGAGGGGGTGCAATCTCGAGGACAGCAATTTAGCTGCCGTGATTACTTCGAAGGCCGTGTCGAGCCCATGGAAGTCGCCTCGGCAGGGGCAGACCACATTGAGCCTGAACTAATTGGCTCAGTGCCACCGGGAGCGGACTTTCCAAATTGGGGAAACTGACATTGTGTAGTGTTATTATATATGTAAAGTGTAAATAATGTTTTATTTTCAGATATTTCAGGGATTTACTTTAGGGGTTTGGCACCCAGTGTTCGCGGTAGTTTCTGGGAATACCAAACCTAGTAGTAAATGAGGTGGCATTCAATAAATAATAGGTTTTTCCACTTCATACTTATGTATCTTATTTATACACACCTACTGGAGGAACATACAAAATTTCATTCCATTTGGAGCATTATAAGTGAATCATTGCTATGGGAGAAGCAATTTTTCAATGCTGTTTTTTAAAGCTGATTTTCTCAAAACTATTATTCCAAGAACGTGTATACTAAAAGTGTAATATCTTGGCCCAGGGGTAAGGTACACTCTTCATGTTGGTGTCATTTTAAAGCTGTGTATCTCCTCTATTTGAATCTGTAATAAAATGGTTTTGTAAAATTGTCGAGAAGAGCCTGGTTTTGGCGTGTGGCATCACATCTATTCCGACATCTTATATAACATAAACTATATCTATTCTGACATCTTATACAGTATAAACTATATCTATTCCTACATCTTGTATAGCATAAATTATATCTATTCCGACATCTTATATAGTATAAACTATATCTATTCCAACATCTTATATAGTATAAACTATATCTATTCCAATATCTTATATAGTATAAACTATATTTATTCTAACATTTTGACGGCCTGAGTGTGTTTTAATGAACCACCATTTTTAAATATAATTTGACTGTTGTCTGTTTATGAATATCGACCTTGCCGTTCAACACACAATGTAGGCATGACATTCAAGTTGAAACATTCAAATGAAACAAAATAATGGTCAAATTATATGAAGAAATAGTGGTTCATCAAGATACTGTTGACAACCAGGATGTTAGAATAGATACAGTTTATACTATATATAATTTTATGATAAAATCTATCAGATTTTATACCATTAAAAAACATACATCATAGGATTACAAAATAAACATGACAACAAATCTAGAAATTGTCCTAACCTTGGAGGCTGTTTCTGTGGTGCCGGGTGGGGGTTCCTCCCCAGGAGGGGCGCCCAGTCCAGGGGGTGGTTCTTCCACGCCCCCCAGGGGTGAGTCTGTGTCATCGTCGTCTGCCGTGACATCTGTCTGGAGCGCAGACTTGCTCACAAACACCTGATTGCGAAGTCGAAGGAACTCATCGACGTCGAGCACATCCTTCGGGTGGTGATTGTTGATGAACTCTGTGAAACTGAGACCGCAGAAACTACGTGCATTGGTTGAGCATAGTCATGTGAAACACAGCGAGAGATGTAGGTGGGACCTGAAGACATTCTCAGATTCCTGGCCACGTCACGTTTAAAGCTGCCTACGCACTTCCATTTTCTGCTCGTCTCGTTTCAGCCTAATTTAGCCAACAAAATCTAACCTATCAAGTATCAACTACAACGTGCTAGCTTGTTTGGCCAAAATGTGTTATTTAGCTTTGATGAAGTCATCGAACAGATAAAAATTTAGCAAACGAGTTTGAAACAAGACTACTGAAAAAATTTACCAAGGTTTAAATGTGGCCAATGTTCTTCAGGATCACTTTACAAGTCTACTTCACCAAGACAACATTTCAGAGTTCTTGGATCTAGCATAACATCACAGTCATCATTCAACTAGAAACATCTTACATCCTACCTACTGGCCAGGTCCAATAGCAGTATTTAACTGCATTAAGCACTTTTAATAAAATAAAAACCTTCACTATGGAATACCAAATATATTTAAAGTATGTTTGTTGGGTGGATATTACTAAAGACATTACTTATTAATCAAAATGCAAAGATGACTGGCATTACAGTTTTACTCTTGGGCATAGGATAAAAATAAGTAGATCTAGAATGAGAAATAAGGAATGACTAGAATAACAGACCAGTCGAAGTGATGCCTGTAGAGCTGCGTGGGAATGGCGAGTAGGCGATCATACAGCGCAGTCACCCGATGTAGATTGCCGCTGTCCACCTCCCACTTTATGTACATCTCCCAGAGCTTGTCCGACCGGAAGTCCAGGCCAGCAGCTGTGAGAGCCTGCTCAAACAGACTGCAACAACACCGACACACATTACTCAGTGTCGCTCTTCATTACACGAGGCCATGTGCCCCTTCCACCATGTGCTCCTTCCAAAGTTATAACCACCACTTTTTAAAGTAGGCTCTGTAATTCATTTAGCACTTGACGAATCAGGCATGTTGACGTTCAAACCTGTAGTGTGACTCACTGGGTGAATAGCTTGTTAAAGGTTCCTCCTCAAATAGATTTTTTGCTAGTCTCATTTTACATTAATTTTGTGAAAAATCAAACTACCTAGTATCCACTGCAACATGCTTGCTCGTTAGTGCAACTTGTGTATGTAGTTTTTTTGTGAAATCATCAAACTATTAAATCATTAAATGTCTGGTCATACATTAATTGAAGTGAAAATTGAAACGCTGAAAACTCACAAATTTCAAACTTGGTGAAATTTTGGTGGTGTTGATGATGGGTTGATGGTGATTATGATGGGATGGAGGGGTCTGGTGCTGGGGGTGCAAAGTGTATGGTGGACTTAGAGGTGGTGAAATGGTGGGTCCTGTACTACAGCTGGACCTCTATATAAACACTGCCCCAAACGTCCAGATAAAGGGAATTTTGCGTTCAAGGCACTGCACATACCAACAATCGAGTGTGTTTTGCAAGACTATCTTGGATAGACTCAACTAGTTTTGGAAAAATCTGCCAACTTAGCAGGCTTTACACACATGGACTGAGCCCAGATTGGAAAACCTATCAAGCCAACTTGGAAGATATACAGCTGGACAATAGGGATCAAACATTATCTCATTTGTTTTAAAAATGGACTAAGTGCATCTTTCAACCAGGTTCTTCAATTGTAGTGGATGTCGCATGTTGCTTGTATTAAAATTATATCTCGACAACTGATGCATGATTTCAAATTAATTACACTGTACCCAGAAATGAATGTATGAATAAAATATACTGTTACAATTGTTGTGTTACAATTAATTAATTTTTAGTACATGAAGTTAATGCACCAAGAACAGCACAAGATAGGCAAACTTGGAAACAACATGCTGAGGCCTTCGCCCAACCACGGGACAATACGGCTGATATATAGATAGAAGGTAATGGTTAACTAATGGTTACTTTTCGAAATATAAAATTTTTTAATGACAACATTAATAAAAATTTTCAAGATGGCTGACGGGAATGTTTTTGTTTCAATTAAACATTATATAAAACCAGTGTCACGGCAACACTCAAAGGATAGCAAAACTCTTTCACAAATATGTGCTTATAGGCCACAGCAGTACGACCATACTAGCAAAATACGGCTAAAATATAAAAAAAAACACTCAAATTGTCGATACCAACCAACATGGCCAGATAATCCATGAAATATGACGCCATCGGGTGGTTGTAGCATTACAGTGGGTATAATTGATACTGTTGACATTGAAACCCAAATTGACAGGAAACAACCCCAAAACATCTCAATCGAATCGTTAAACGCCAAGTCACTGTCAAACTGTTTAGAAAGGTTAATACTGATGGTGATAAACAACATTTACAAAACGATCTAGACAGATTAGTGAAATGGTCTGAGAAATGGCAGATGTTGTTCAATTTTGGGAAATGTAAATGCAGGACATGGGAAATACAGGACATGGGAACTTGTATGTAAACTATAAAATGGGAGATACTGTTCCGGGTACTACTGTAAAAGAAAAGGACTTTACAATAAACGCTGATATGAAAGTTTCAGAGCAGTGTGGTATTGCAGCTTCAAAGGGTAATCAAATTCTTGGATTGATTAGAAGAAACATAACATACAAGGAAAAAAGTTAATTATACCTCTTTATAAAGCAATAGTTAGACCTCATTTAGAATACTGTATACAAGCATGGAGACCATATCATAAGAAGGATATACATACGCTTGAACGCATACAAAGGAGAGCAACTAAAATGATTCCAGAACTGAGAGACCTTAGTTATGAAGAACGCCTGAAAGAATGTGGTTTAACAACTCTAGAGACAAGGAGGTTAAGAGGAGATCAGATTGAAGTTTTTAAGATATTGAATGGGTATGAAAATATTGATAGAAATATGTTTTTCTCACTCAAGGATAGCAGAACTAGAGGACATGAGGTAAAATTAGTAAAGGATCAACGTAGATTGGACATCAGGAAGCACTCGTTCTCACAGAGGACAATAAATGAATGGAACAAACTGTCTATAGATTGTATAACTGCTAGCAGCGTGAATATGTTTAAAAACAAGGTTGACACATATCTCAGGAGGGCGGGTTATAAGTAGATGAACATTGTTGGACTCTCGATAAGCCAATGGCTTCCTTGTCCACTTGCCATCTGGGCCTTTGGCTTGGATGGCAAATCTTGTTAAATTTTGTTCAACACTAATTTGACAAACTCAGTTCGATGCACAAAAACTCTCGGCAAACATTAGTTCAAATTAATTGTATCTAAGATCGCGATTACATGCGCTTACATCATCATCCTGTTGAACCGGTGACCTCTTTTCACATGATTGACTTATTTAAAGATAGCAAACGAACGCTGTCGGGGGTGCCTACCAGAACAAGTTCAGCAGGCAGCAGGGTGAGATTTAGCGGTCGCCAATGGAACCCAAAAATTACTTCAGGCGACTTCAATTTTTCACTACAGTGGCCCGCATGGCTACTCGAAATATTTATGGAGCTGCAATATTTTAGACCCAGCAAAAATAAATGTAACGTTAATAAACATCTCAGAAGTGTTGTCTTGGCTATATCGCATTTATGTTAATCATAAATCGTGTGTTTGTGACACGTTTGACATTGTAAGAAATGTTGCCAAACCAAGCGATATCAATAGGAGCATTCATTTTATTTTTTATCAACCACATCGAAGCTCAACGTGTAACTGAACGGTCATTCTACACTGAATAATCGGTCATGTTAATAGTCTTGGCGCCATGTGGCGCCACTTTTATATATACTGGCAAAAATGCCCGTCCAGTCACAGGACGGGATAACATAGTAGTTCATACGTGAGTCATAATAGGAGCGTTTCTGGTGAATTAATTGGGAACCTGGTTAAAGTTTCTCCAGGCTAGGGTAAAATCAGTGTGCATACATTTATACTTAATCAGTTTAGGATGGAGTTTTAACAAGAGTGCATACATTTATACATAATCAGTTTAGGATGGAGTTTTAACAAGAGTGCATACATTTATACATAATCAGTTTAGGATGGAGTTTTAACAAGAGTGCATACATTTATACATAATCAGTTTAGGATGGAGTTTTAACAAGAGTGCATACTTTTAAACTTAATCAGTTTAGGATGGAGTTTTAACAAGAGTGCATACTTTTGTTAAAATCTTCAAAATAATTCACTTCGTTTTCGCAAAACTTCAGTTCGGTTAACTAAATAACACATTTGCACAAATATTGATACTGGATAGGTTTGATTTTTTGGCCAAACAAGTCTAAAGCGAGAGGAGTGAAAAATCAAACTACAGAAGCAGCTTCAGAAGTATATACACCAGGTTTTCTTGAAAATGAAGCACTACCAGCCTTCAGACAAAATATTTTTCCAAATAAGGACTTACATGTACTAGACAAATACTACAACCCTGATACTCACTCTCGTAGAATGGAGATCTTGTCGGCATGACTGTTATACTTGTTGGCGGCAAATGTCAGGTAGTGAACCCAGAGGTCGATGCTCAGTGCCACGGCCTTGACCCCATGCTTGAACACCTGCGTGATTCACAAAACGAAGGCCATCCATTATGGCTGCACACGTCGGTATTTCCTCCTACAACGTTCGTAAAATTCTACACCGGAAATCTCAAGAGATAGGTAAGGATAGAAGCCATAACGTTGGCATTACCGTTCACTCCCGAGCGCGACGTTAACCAACTCTATGATTGCGTGTGGCGCGGCCGCACTCCTTCGTCGCCTTGACGCTGTCTGCAGTCACGGAGAAGTCAACCACCAATCAAATACAACATTCAGGTCATGTTTCGAAATGTTCAGTGGCACGTTTTGAAAACAAATCGACAACCCCGTTAGATCCGGGCATAAACGTACTCAGCTGCAGCCCTCTGTGAGCAAGAAAATAGCAGCAAGAATATGTGCAAAGTTGTAAACTTCACATAAGGAAACACAAAACCAGTCTTAGCTGTACAAAGATCTGAAAGTCATCACTTTCCAACCGGTAATGACAAAATCATTAAAAAATGTTAAGCGATAACAATCCAGAAAATTTACAATCCAGAATGTTCCACAAAAGTAAAATGAATGTCATTTTCTATTGCAAACTGTCAAAACTCATCGATAATGTTAATAGAATGAAACACATTGTGCTTTCAGATCTCTGCCAGCTTCAAACATGAGCGAAATCGAAGAAGATGAACACCATATAAGCAAGTTGCTCACCTGTTCCACTTTGTCTGGTTCCTTCTCGAGATCGGCATACTTCTTCCAGTAGCCGTAGCAGTAGGGGTAGTGGACAAAGAATGCATCAAAAGCCTTGCGCACTGTCTCCATGTTTCTCTAAAGACAACAGCAGGCATTTTATCATATCACAAGAGCACAGTTGATGAGTGTCATCATTTTATCAAAATGCATCAACAACCATTTAATATAATATAGTAGATTTAGGGCATCTAATCCAAGTTTGACACGTATGACTAACCTTATATTATGGTAAATATACATAACATTTAATTGAAAAAGCCACAAAAATTGAAGCCACGACGATGACAAAAACAAATTGTCATAGGCCATAGATCTACATTTGTGGCTCTGTGTTGAAAATAACCCTTTAAATATGAAAAAAATATTTTAACTTTGACAAAGGTTTTGCATGTCAGGCTCAGCATTGCAAAGTACGCAAAGCTACGCTAGGACAGTCTAGCCCTACACTAGGACAGTTTAGCCAGAACCCAGTCCGAGTATCAAACAGAAATACCGTATTTGACATAGTAAGCATATAGCGTGCTTGAAAAAAATTGGGTTATGGAAAAATTTCAAGAAATCTGTTCTTACAAGCATACACCAACATTTTTTTCTCTAGCCAATAAGGTACCTGTTTAACACTAGTGGTGTCATTTGGTGTCTAGTGTGGAACTGAAAAGTGGTGCCAACTACTTAACACCAGATGGTGACAGTTTTCAGTTGTTCCACACTAGTCAAATTTAAATAAATATGGATCCTGCTGATTAAAAAGAGGGTGTACGCTAATTAGGGCATGTATGCTTAATAGGTCGAATACATACAACTGTATCATCAATGAACCGGACATCAATGAGCCGGATTCGAAATAGGATAAATCAGCTGAGGATGGAGTTTTAACATTTAAGCTACTCACTTCCTGTTCTACATACTGCAGTAGGTATGTCCAGCCAGTAAAGTCACTGGGATTATCCTCCACCACTTTCCAGTATTTGTCTAATTCAGTGAATTCCTTGCTGGGTGGCTTCTTGTCTCCACCACTGTCTTCTTTATTGCATTCTCTTCTTTTTGTCTTTGTTTCCCTCTTTTCATCATTGCCTGATATGTCTTTTGTGTGGTTAGAGGTCATGTCACTGTCAGCTGTGACACAAATGTCATTTCCCACAGTGTCACTGACGTTCTTGTTAGAGGCACCATTATGAAGTGTTGTTTTATCCAGTGACATCTCTGTATCAGCACAAGTGGTTTCTAAAAATAAAATCAAACAATGCAAGTATTAGATAACATAATCGAACAGTGCACTTAGAAAACAAATATATACAAAACATGTACACAAGTGAGAACATAAACGCTTCTGATTTTTATGTAAATTTTATAAACTTGCAGTGAGTATGCAGTCATATTGTGACATTTATAAACACAAATTTTCTTGCGATGACCCACTTGTTTGACCTTGACCTACGATGGCCTATTTATATTGAAAAATGGCCTAATTAAGTTATTATGTATGATATGTGGGCCCAAGGAGGGGTGTAAGGTAGGATTTGTGTATACATTGACCTTAATACCCATTAATGGACTAATTTATTACAACTTAACCTTTAACCTAATTATGTAACTTAATGGCCTATTTAGTTTTAATTAAGTCTGGATTGGGATGCTATCAAGTAAATAGAGGCTGTAATTGTTGACCATAATATTGACCTTAGTGACCTGATTATTTGACCTCCATTGACCGATTTATGTTGATCAATTACCTATTTCAGCCATAAGTAATTGTGCATGAATTTTAAAGAACAATATATATTGTTGCATGTCAAAATAATTTTTTTTAATCACAATAACAATGCATCAAAATAACACAATTTATTAAACACTAAGAGAGCTTTGACATTTTCTGCATGCATAATGCAACAATATTTATAGTTCACTGTGTAAAAACTGGTTCACAATATGCGGAAGGTTTGGCACGTCAACATTCATATTTCACCGTTTCATGAAATAATGTCCTGCACTTCAACACGAAGTAATGTTTATATGTTGTTCACAGTAGCTGATAGAGACATGGAAAAGGACAATGCACAAAGCAATGCAGCAGTACAAGAACTAGTCGGCTTCACCCCGTTATAAATGGAACTATAAGGAAGACCATATTGTACACTGCAGGCTCAGTACAGCAATATTCACAGCTCATAAATCCATGCTTGTGTATGTTTTAATTAATGTCTTGCACTTCAACATGAAGTAATGTTTATAATATTCACATCAGAGTATACTGTTTGGTAAACCAATGCATGCATAATGTGTCAATGTGCATTGGTGCTTTGTCCATCTTCTGCTGTGTGTAGAAGGGTCGGTAATCTATGCTAGGACTATTCATGTATATTATCAAGCCAGTTTTTCCTCTGGTGGTCCTGTCTTCTTGAAATCCCTGAAGGTGTAGTGTATTGTGGAATCCTACAACATGAAATATAAAAATGCACGTTGACATTATATATGTGCAGCACTAATACTATTAACCCATTAGACCCCACAACAGCTGTGGCCGGCCGCTCTGTGCAGTCCTGGAACGGCCGCTGCCGGCCGCATACAGGACCCTCTATTTTAAAAAATCCTGGTGAGTAACTACTGAACTAAACGCTACCAAATGTTGCCACACCCTAGCGGATACATTTTGCAACAACAACAGCTCGTTCTATGTGTCGCCCTTTCGGAAATCTTGATTTTCATCGGTTTTGTTCACGCCATCTCGAAAAATTTTATTTCTATATTTGTCATGATAAAATATGGTGTAACCTGAAAAATAACCGTCAGAATTTGATATTGTTTCAGTGGTGCAAAGCTAACACATATAGCTACATTTTTTTCACCGGGTTGCATAGGGTTATAGCATGGGATCATTGTCAAATGTCAGTCGCAACTTTCAAAGTTTTAACAAATTTACTATTTTGTCTTTGCAAATTGTGATCAAATGTCAACATTTTATTAATATATCCTATTTCTGTGTATACATGCATGTGGAAAAATTACTACTCTTCAAAATAAACACAACTTGTAATTATCAATATTGAATAGTTTGTTTTCTACAGATTTTTTAACACAAGGATGTAAAATCGCTCGAAATTTGCCAGAAATCCTGGGAACAGGGGAGCATGTTTTAATAAAATCCTGGGGCCTAATGGGTTAATTAACATGACAGTCCTTACACTACAAATAACTATTTTACACAAAATAGCTTTTTAAAATGTTTTTAGTCCTGCATGTTAATATTATGATTTTACACAAAATAAACATATTTTATAATCTCCAAGTTGACGTTTCTGATTACTAATCTGAGATATTCCATTAATAATAAAGTATTAAAAGTATATATATATATATATATATATATAGTCGCGCCTCGTTATAACGCGGTAGTCGGGGTCCACGACTTCGGACCGCATTGTAAGCGAGGCGCGTTAGGTGTTCTCGTATCTGCCACCAGGGAGCTACACAACAGCGATCGCCGCCCGCTGCACCAAGTCCATGAACCCTGTCGAAGGCCCGTGTGCTTGCAGCATTGTCTTATACGGCAATATGCAGTTTATGGAACTTATTAAACGCGTATACTAGCATCAATGTGTATTATTTTTAAATGTCACACCCTCTTGACTCTTGAACTGAATAAAACACATGTACGTATTCCGTTATGGAATATATCTACTACGATGATGATGTACTGGACCAACAGGCCTACGAATCGAAAATAATAACCTGGACCTGAGCAGCCGAAAACGTATATGATTTGACAAACGTAGCATGCAAGCTGATAAAACACAGAAAAAGACAATAGGTAGAATTAATAATTGTTTCACTTCGTCTTTCAACCAATCTCGACCAAAGCATAAATTTATTACGCACCACTTAACATCGATTCATCATTTCCTATGCAGATGACGAATTCGTATTTTCGCCACCGGTAGCGACTTGGGTTAGGAATTTGGCATGTTGGTTTCGCGTCGCGAAAACTATTAAATTTACGATGTAACGGAAGCATGTAATTTCACCCAAGTGTTATATTGGTACTGCATGTTAAATGCATTTAAAACGGTTGATCTGATTCTTACGCGAGGCATATTTGTGAATCTCGATTGCAATTTACAAACCGTCGAAGCGAAGCCAGCAACAGCGATTGGTGTCGGCGGCAGCGCAAAACAAACAACACGTTGATACTCGTTCATCGACATTGTTCACCTAATGTTTCTTGAGAATTGTCAAAGCAATTCTAAGTAGGTTTAAGCGGGCCCATTTGACATTTTCCCCTGGCGGCAGAAATTCGGGGTCCACGACCGACCGCGTTATATCCGAATCCGCGTAATAACGGGGCGCGTTATAACGAGGCGCGTTATAACGAGGCGCGACTGTATATATATATATATATATAATATATATATATACATACATAAAATACTAGTATATATATACATATACACACATGTTGTGTCATTAAAAGTATGCGTAGAAGGAATAAAAGAATAAGTAAATATACCCACATGTCGTAAAAGTACATGTAAAAAGAATTAAAATAATTGCTTAACAAAACTATCATTTTACTTCATTTATTTATCTATCAGACGTAATATAAGGGAAGGATACCCCAAATAACAGATGTTTGATTGATTGTATACATGCAGAAATATCAGCACATAACTGTAAAAGTGCAGATGACATGGATTGAAATGCTGAAATATCACAACGTCAGACCAACTTAAAACTGCACCTAGGTCACATACAAACTGTTACAAATACAGCTTTTAAATTGTGAAAATATCGCATTTTAGCAAGAGCTATCTTAATGATTATTAATGACATACAACATTGATATATGTATATTACTTGTTCGCACTAAATCTAACAGCAGTTGGTTGCAAACACTTCGATGGCGTGGATTTTGAATCGCGGAAAACGACTTGACCTAAATGACCTTGGGCCTGCAACTTTGAAACGCTAAACAGCGCGCACATAGCTATTTTTCCGAACGACGCTGTACTCAGGCGAACAAACCCACAGTCATAATACGCACATCATTATAAAGCTGAAATACTGAAGATTTCATTTATTGATATGCTAAAGTTGTTCAATGATTATTTACCACTATTTTTAACTATTATTCACAAGACAAAAGTGTAAACGCTCTTACCTTGGTCAAATTCAACCCGGAAAGGCCCGCGAAAAGTCCACATGCTTCGTCAGTCTTTCATTGGTTGATATATGTATCAATGAAGGTCATACGTTAATTTGCATACTATTTATGAATGATATTTGCATCACCACCACAAAGGTCACAGATTCTGGGTCAAGTTTTACACAACGAATTTTCTGCAGCGCACCTAGTGGATTGTAACATACCTAACATTACAATGAGTATACAATATGTAAATTTTTGTGCCACTATTTTCAGCAGTTTATGAGCTGTGAATAAAATAGTTTCTGTCTATCAAAAGTGCCAATTTTGGTGCCGTTTACTCCTAACAAAGCATCATTCAACCTGTCCAACAAAAATGCAACATACATAGCCATAGGTACTCAACTGACTATAACTTAAATTCACTTTATATATTGACCGTACTTTTATTCGCACCTTCACATCTCATGATCTGGCACAGTACAAGTGTATAATATAAACAGTTTTGAACACATCGGTCATCGCTGTCAAATCATGACTTATGGACACATCGCTGTCAAATCATGACTCATGGATACATCGGTGTCAAATCATGACTTATGGACGCTGCCAATTAACGAAGTAGAAGGAGCGACAAATTGTTCACGTAAACCAGCCTCAATACATCTTGGAGTGGGCAACCATGAGGGGGCGTCTTCCGCAACCCCTGAATGTGTACAAAATAAAGTGCACAGCTATGTCCATTTGCAATGTTATGACAAATTTTGCAAACACAGGGCAGTAAATTCACATAGCATAGTAATATCACCTATGTCATTATTTTTGAAAGCAATTTAAGTGGATGACAAATCAATCGCACTGATATACCTTGATTTTGCTCCATGCTTATTTTCGAGAATCCTTCGCTGGACGCCATATTTCCAGGCCTTGCATTGGATGTTGGGATTTGTTTTGCGTTGTCATCAGAATAATCTACCATTGAAGTTATTTTTGTTGATTAAACTAATGGTGTAGACATTATGTCAATGTAAATAGAAACCACAATAAAAGTGTAATTTATAAATAGTTTTGCATCCCACTAGTGATGCGAAATAACCAATTGTTATACAGAAATGTGTCAATCCCAACCCATAAATTTGCTACATTATTTCAAATGGAGAACATTACATGGACACTACAGAGACGAACCTGACCGAAAACAACGGCCAAAACAAACATCGAAAGAAGCCTCATTTGCTCCAATAAGATGGGAATTGGAAACATTTTGTTGTTGAGTCAAGTGACAATCTATTTGCTCACTTTCATATTCAGTCTATTTACTTTCATACCACTTACTATATATGAGGCGCAGTTTAACGGGCACTGTCTGCTGTTCGCTTCGAGCAAACCAGGGAGTAACGACACACAGTTGACAGTGAACTGGGGCGATGGTGGCTACTGCAAATACCCCATCGTGATGAGCGTCCTCACGTTGCCGCTCTCACTGTTCTACATATTGTGGATGTCGCTGCATCTGTTTAAGGATTATGATTTGTACGTATAATTGGTAAACTCTATATGCTAAGAATAGTGTCTAAATCATACTTTCATAGTCTTCTTCTTCCGGGTACGAGTCAACCCTTTCTTCAAGGCTTAGACTCGGTGCTTGTGCACACGTGCTAAAGTGCTGTAAGAGAAAGTAATAAAATATTTGGAAGAAAGAGAAAAGATGACAGTGTGCTTGTAGAACTGCAATTTGAGGAGAGTTGATAGCGTGAAAACTGCAATATCAATTAATGTTGCAAGCTTGAGATCTTCTGAGTTCTGTCTGAAAATCTCCAAACTTAGCGCTGTAGCTGCGTTGGCTGGCAGGTTATTCCAGTTGGCTATTGTAAGGGGTAAAAAGCTATACTGGATGAATTACTTAGTGATTAGGGGGAGTTGAAAAGCTTTAGAATGTGTGTGTCGAGAGGGTCTCACCAGGGATATAATTGGGGGAAGAAGTCCAGGGCGACTATGCTATGTAATGTCTTATATAACATGACAAGGGGGATGTCGGTTCTCCTTTGTTGGAGGCTGCTCCAGTGCAAGTCTTTGATCATAGTGGTGACACTTGCTTCACAGTTGTATAGTTGTTACAAACATACTGTGCCGCCCGTCTTTGGACCATCTCTATTTTGTACGTTTGCATGTAGGGGTCCCATATGGCAGCGGCATATTTTAACTGGGGTCTAACTAAAGTGAAATAAGCACTGGTTTTTATTTTTTCCTGGCCAATTTTAGAGATTTCTTCGTATGAAAGCTAAGGATGCATTTGCTTTTTTGTGACACCATTTATGTGGTCATTCCAGGACAGTGTTTTATTTATGACTACACCAAGATATTTCGCGTTGTCCTCCTTTATAGTCATGACTTGACATAATTTAGTCACATGACTAGGCATGTAGGTTCACTTCCACGCAGAAAATGAAAGGCGAGATTCTCAGCTACCGAAACTAAGTTTTTTGAGAGTAATTTTTAATGTTATTAAAAAAAATGTAATGTATTAAACACACGCATAAAACACATCTTTAATTTCTATGGAGATAATCATACATCATATGTATCTGGATGTATACTCAGCAGTCTTGCAAGAATATTACACCAAGGTTATGGCAAGATATGTATATCACTAAAGTTAGGTACTTGACAATAACCATGTATAAATATAAAATGTTTACGTTTTTGTGATGAAAATCGTAACATCACAGGACATCATTCATGCATTGATTACTGTAATATCGCCCAATGTTAAACAATAAAATTACTCGTAATCAATTATTTACAGTAGATTTCTTCTACAAAATGGTGTCTGACATAGCCAGTTGTCTATTATGTACATGTGTACCCTGTAGTAGATTTAGCTGTATTTTACGCTACATTATACAAGATTTGTGTTTTTTTCAGGTCCTGGGTTGCTTCATTTGTTGCCATGGTAGCAGCTATCTCGGCAAATCTCCTGACATTTGTAGCTGGAATAATACTGACTACTGGATTTAAAAAGTGGTGTGCTCTCATTACTAGCAAGGAGGAAACCAGGTAGGTGCTTTAGGTGGCCATGTAAGTCACAAAGTAGACACATTCTTGAGTTTCTTGAGATGCTATTAACTGAAATCATTCACAGGTTTATTTTTGCAGTTGTGTTGAAATGTGTTGATTTGTAGCTTTTCTTTCATCTATCATTAAAGCAAGTTGAGATACCAATTTACTCTAGTACATGAATGTCACAGAGTCGAGTACCAACTTACAACTTGAAATACATTTTATTTAAACTCTGTAGAATGTTTGATTCAGATTTGTATAATAAATTCTTGTTGTATTCTCTAGTCTACCCATGTCCATGTGTTTTTACAATGCATTGTTTCTTGTTATTGCTAAAATTAAAATGTCATGTTAATGCATGCTGTGCAGAACTGGTAACAATTTGCTCATTCATAAGAATACACTGACTCGGACACTGTCATCTGAATTCTGAGAAGACGGGGTCAATCAACTCAAATGCAAATTATTGTAATTAACTTGGGTATTTTTATTACTGTGTTTAAACCTTAATAAGTTGCTGATTTCGAATCAACCTCAACATTGCCATGGTCTTGAACTCTTGGTATAGTTCAAAATGCAGTTTTGTGAAAAAAATACAGTTTCATTGATAAAATGCTAGTTTGCTGAAACAGTAATATTTTCTATTAAACATCTGATGACAATCATATTTTCATGAAAGATGTTATATTAACCAAACATTTCATCCAAAAATAAAATTTACCAATAACTCGTGCTGACAAAATAACGGAAATGTATTTTGTTAGGAAAATACTAATTTTCCAAAAGTTCTATTTTCCAGATGTGCAATTATATTTTGTTTCTGAGGAATCAAATGTATGATAGCATCCATTATTTCTGCTGATGTTTTTTTGTTCTACCCTGAGTGTTTCCTTTCCTTCCACCAGTTGTGAGATGGGAGAATTTGTGTACTTTGATATCGGCGAGGACATCGACAAGTCAGGTTACTATGTTGAATTTGGCATGGCTCAGGTTTGTATAAAATGGGTTAACAACTGTTTTGCTGCTGATAAAAAAATGGGGCAAGTGCCTGGTGGCAACTTAAAAGTTGACCAGAGCGTGCTGAGAACCTTCGCTCTCATTCTCCTTATTTTTAAATACGGATAAAAGACATAGGTAACATTACTCATTCTCATAATTTCCACAGTGACTCATTCACATCAACATCCACTTACTATCATGTTTGTTGGCATTTCTTCAACTTCAATGTGACACATATTAACTGCATATTTCTGCCAAATAATGTTAGTAAATAATCCTGCATTGTAAGAGAACCTTCACTTTGTTAGTCCATCTTGCTGTGCATTGTCCATGTTTTGTTATTCTACTGGTTGTCATCCCCAGTGCATATGCATTTGTGTTTCTATTCTACCTATTCGTCCGCGCACGTAAACACCACTGTCCAGCTATTTCCACGTATTTCCGTATATTTTTCTTTATATTTTGCCGTACATTTAATTAGTGCCAGAAGAATAGCTGTTCACTATTAGGTCCGTGCCTAGATGAATTGCAACAGCCTAAAATTAATGGGTGCACGATAATTATGCATCTGGATGTTTTCAGTACAGACCAGATTTGCATTTGGGCTTTTGTTCTTCTCACAGTACATTGGTGGCCTCCATGATCTTCTCAAATGCAAAAAGTTTCAAGGCCGCGGTATTACAAAAATGTAATGAAGGGTGTGATGTAGGAACCAATGAAGTAGTGGTCCAATTCCTTGGTGCCTCACATGTGATTTCCACACCACAGACGCACAGCACCACAGAGACTGTTATAATAAGTCATTCATGCCAGAACGAAATGTAACCCTCCAAACGATTTGTATGAAAGTCTCCTACATTTGATTACCACAGCAACTTTCCCCTTTGGAACATTGGTACATAGCTTACAATTATAATATTTAAAACTACTGGTTACTGGACCCCCCACCTATGAGATTATTGTGGGTCCAAATATCATGATGAGATTTGGACCCGTTGGTGCAAATCAAATTTTGGAGACTTTTGTCCAGATCATTTGGAGGGTTACATTTCGTTCTGGCATGAATTACGTATAACGGTATTACAGCCTTTGCAGTGCTGTGCATCTGTGGCATGAAAGTCACTTCACTTCTTTCATCATGTTCTTTTTAATTTCTGGCCTTGAAACTTTTCATATTTGAGAAGATCATAGAGGCAACTAATGTACTGTGAGGAGAACAGAAACATAAATGCGTAATTATCATGCACTCATTAATTAGAGGCCTTTGCTATTCATCTCGACACAGACCTAATATTGAGCAACGATTCTTCCAGCGCTACTAAAATGTATCGCACAATATAAAGAAAAATGAACAGAAATAATTGGAAATTTGGGGAAGTAGGTGGACAGTGGTGTTTACATGCCCGATGAATAGACATTTCTTTAAGCATGTGTAGATATATTTCTGAAAACACAGGGAATGCTGTCATTTTTGCTGAAGTTGGAATGTATTGGATGTTGCACAAATGCATATGCGCTGGGTATGACAACACACCAATAGTATAATAAAACATGGACAATGCACTGCAAGGTGGATTAGCAAAACGAAGGTTCTTTTACGATGCAAGATTATTTACTAAAATTATTTGGCAGAAATATGCGGTAAATACGTGTCGTATCGAAGTCGAAGAAATGCCAACAAAAGTGTTACTCAGCAGACATTGATGTGAATGAGTCACCGTGAAAATGATTAGAACGATTAATGCTGCTTGTAATTTATTCCTAATTAACAATGATAAAAATAGCACATGCTATTCACAGAACTTCAAAAGCACTTGTTGTGCTTCGCAAATGCGATACTGAGTGGCAACGGCATTCATTTCTATCTATATGACAATTGTTCTGGCCCAGATGATGAGACAGGCTATTTTTAAAATGGTTATAGAAAAAGTGTTCAATGATGCCAAAGTGGCATCATGCAGTTTCTGGATCAGTACACCTTAAAGTACCAGAAACCACAACAAACTTCCTACTTCTAGGTTGAGCTGTATTTTGCATGTCTGGCAACCGAACTAACTGAGTATCCCTGGTCTATTGTTGGCGGTCAGTTGTTGGCAGATGAATTTCTCTAAACCCAAAGTTCAGAAAAGTTTTGGTTGTCAGAAATGGCAGAGCCATCTTCCTTGCTTACTTATCCTCGTTGAGCCCTACTTGGTACATACGACCACATAGTAACGTCCCCCTTTTGGTATAATCTCAAGCTGTGTTCTCTGTCATCCTCCAAGGACTCCATCCCAGTTGAGTGTAATCTGGACTGATATCCTCCGTTATGGCAGGGTAAATGCACAACAATTGGTTTCACTTTCAGTTTGGGACCTGGCTGGCCTGGTTGTGTTGGTTGATACAAACGGGCCTCTCTTCATTCAAGTTGTGCCGTCTTCACCAACAGGAGGATTTCTTCATCAGCATGAAGCGTGAAAGAACGCGTCTGATTCAGCGAATCGCTTCTAACAATGAAGTGCTCTGAAATTATGCAGCTTGCTATGCTGGTACATAGTGTTGGTTGATACAAAGGTTGAACAAATCACGATTAAAATTTTCTTGGAATCTCAAATTTACAATCAATCAAACAAATGATTTCATGTTAATTTGTGTCTACAAAATTACACTTACCTCATCACGTATAAATCAGAAATGGGATTTATTTTGAGTGATTTTTATCGTGATTTAAATTGCTGATTTAAATAAAATTATTTAAATCAATCATGCTTGCACATTCCAAGGAGCTATACTTAGAAAAGTAGATATCATATATCAATAAAATTGCGTGTATTACTCTAAGAATCCATAAAAAGCACTGTGTTTTTAGCTATGATGATATTTTGTATGCAAATTAGCTTAGAATTTTTTGGGGTCAGGTTTGCAACTTAACATATTATTATCTTTTTGGGGTCAGGTTTGCTACTTAACATATTATTATCAAAACTGCTTTATAACTAATTTTGTATGGCTTCCATCACTAAATGCTATTGACTGTTATTATATAAATGGAGATGTAAATGTTTTGCTAAATATTTTCAGTAAAGAAATACATTTTTAATATCTTATGTGGTAATGGCTGTAAATAGTGTATGTAATTATTTTTATTTTGATATGATTGCTTGCCCTAACTGCACAGGTGTATGTGTATGTTAAAGGTTCAAAGCATGATTGTTTTTGTCTTAAACGCATGTTATTTAGTATAAACTACATTTATTCTAAAATCTTGTCCGCCCTAATGGGTTTTTATGTACCACACATTTTTAATGTAATTTGACCGTATTCTGTTGATGAATATTGACCTTGCCATTCAAGTACATTTGCAAACAACTATGGACAATTTCCAATACCTGTGGAGACGAAGTTACAAAAAAAGATGTTAGAGTAGGATAGATGTAGTTTATACTGCGGAACATGATTTTATGATAAAAACGATTAGACTTTGTACATTTACCCAAAGTCAAGTTTAGTAAATTCGTGAAAGCAAGCAAATATGTAAGTCTTGCTACAATTACAAGAGAATGTTATTTTGTACAACAAAGTGTTATTTTCTACAACACTGTTATTTTGTACAACAAAGTGTTATTTTGTACAACAAAGTGTTATTTTGTGCAACAAAGTGTTATTTTGTACAACAAAGTGTTATTTTGTTACTCCTAGTTGAAGATTGGATTTTCCTCATGTTTTGTCTCCTTGATCGTTAGCATTTGTATATAGGTTTTGTCTTCAGTTGAATCAGTATTATGAGAATTGTAGGTTTTAGGTTTAAAGAAACCGGTTATGGTTTTAGCTTCTAGGGTATTTTTTATTACATTATTTGCCCAAACCTGATTTTTTAAATAAGTTAGTAATAATATGCATTAGTCGAGGGACCATTTTGTTCAACAACATTTAAATATGTATACTGTAATAAATAACAAGTGTTGTCAGTACGCTGTACATATCATTGTGAACAGATACGTGTTAGTAAAGCTTTGTGTACAGAAGTGTAATAATTTGTCTTATTCTGTAAAGATTACACCACAAATGGTTGCAAAACGCATAAAAAACACAAATCAGTGCTTTTATCACAAACAAAGAAATTATTTTTATGATCTGTCTTTCATTGTATGATCTGTTCACTAGGATTACATAAATAGTGTGGTGAAGGTATTTGTATATATTTGATTAATTGATGTTTACATGTATACTATCAGACCTGGGGCCAAGTAGGTTTTCATGAGTATGAGTTAAAAGATGCTAAAAGACGAGTACGAGTACATTCTCATGAGTGCGAGTAAAAGTACGAGTACATTCCCATAGGGTTACCTTTTACAAACATAGACATGGTATGACTCATAAATCAGTTTTTGTTTGGAGTCCCTTCTTAACTGCAATTAACACATCATAAACCACATGCTTTAATATAATAATACCCATTAAACCAATATCTTTGTAGTTAGTCTACCAGTGACTAAACATTACCCCCACCCCAAATATGTACATCATTTGAAGGGGTAGAGGTGAGAAGAATTGTCCAAATTGGAACAAAGGGGATGTGTTGCAATTGGAATAAAGTTTGTTTGTCCTTGTTTTGATTAAAGACCTCATGAGACCAATTTACCTGCTGATACATCGGTTCAGTGTGTCTTCTTTTGGTGCACAAGGGTAGTGTTGCAATTTTTAATCTGTTTATATTAGAAGTTTGCAATTTATACGTTCTACGCTTAGACTATACTGGTTATTGAGAGGGTTAGCACATGCCAATATAACAGGCTCAAAATCCCCTTTGTACTTTTTAGTCTGACTGCTGGCACCAGATTATACTTATACTGGTGTAGGGCTGCTGGCTGTCTGACTTGAGTCACCTGACTTCTACAGAGGAAGACTCAGTTGGCAGTTCTTAGCAGTTAGTACTGTTAGCCAGTGCCCAGTGGCATGGTCTCCTGACTGTATTAAAGGCACTAGCAAAAATGCCCGTCCCCAGGATGGGATAACTTGGTAATTCATATGTGACGGTCATGATACCAAATGCCTCAGGCCAATATGCCATCAATACGCTCAAGATTGTTTAAGGGAACGTCAAAGGTATTACCAGAAACAACCGTGTCACGCACGTGATGCAATACTCATTGCATGTTCAAAATGTTGAAGTTTGCATGAATTTAGACCCATGGATACATGTGTTGGTAGAATATCTCTACTGTGTATTGACCCTCGGTTGGCAACCTCATGCCAATACATGGGTGCAAGCTTTCTACTATCTTTTTATACGTGTCTACTTTCTACTATAATTAATATAAACCGCCCAGATGGCGCTACGTGCTCTCAAATGGTTCACGTACCGATGTATTTGGCACGCACGCATGGTTTCTGCGATTGTTGGAAGTTAACGTTTTACGTAGTGAACATTTGATTTACCATAACAACCACTAAGAACCCTTGATATACGGGTATTTCGAAAAAATAAAGGCATTACATTTCATTCGTGGGGTCGTAGATTACTCTCTGAAAGTTTGGCGCTCGGTCGAAGTGCAAGCCGTCTAGGAAGAAAACGTGAACATAGCCATATACAAATATGCAAACATACATACGCTAGTTCGATTATAGTTAGATTCCATGGCTAACTGATGGGTTAACTGATGAATGGCGCTTTGTGGACATCCTGATGGCTTAAATAAACAAACAGGGATTATGGCCTGAACTGGTGGCCTATTGTTTTTGATTGGGAAAAGATGCTGCCTGTTGCCTTTTTAAGTATCATGGTCATGGGAGAATACCACCATGGGAGTGTACAGGTGTTAAGGGGGTAACAGTCTCGGAAGGTACTGCATGGACTCGGTGGTATCATATAGTAATATTAATCAGAAATAACAAAGTATTTTTTTTAAATAGTTGAACGTTCAAATACTTCAGGAATGTTTCATTTTGTTAACTACAAATGAATAAATGTTCACAGCATATATTGAAAAAGTACTCAGATGTGCTCATACAATCTGAGTACATTGAGCATGAGTATGAGTACATGACCCATAAGTTATATGAGTACAAGTACTTCGAAAATGTACTCGAGTACCGAGTACTTCTGCCCCAGGTCTGCCTTTAATTATCATTGTTAATAATTATTATACATACTGGTGATCACACCATACTCTCAAAATATTATGTACACTTCTAATGTGATACTTAATTTGTTTTATAAATAATGTTTCATTAAACTAAGATAGAACATTCAGATGACTTGAATAACTAACTTGAGACGTGCTGACTAATGAATTTGTACATGAAATCAGTATCGCTTTTGTAGACGTTTTGTTTAGATGAAATTCTTGCCTTGAGGAATTTTTAACGTCTCTGCTTTATGTTTTTTTAACGTGAATATTAATTCTCATTCCTACTTGTTTTTCTTGTGGCCTGTACTGTAGCCGACTTGAGAAAATGAGGTCCAGACAGTTCACCCCTCCCTCACCACGTCAGTAATAAGTTACTTATTACTTACCGATAACGTATGTCTTTAAAAACATCGGTTTGCTGGCGGCTGCTCAGACGAGAATTTTTTTTTCAAACATCCCATCTACAGAAATGCCTCGGTGTAAAAAACTGTGCTGCCACCTTGCGGCAACTACTTGGGTATAACTTAGACTGCTTTAAAATAGGTATATAAATAACAATCATGAGCTCAGTTTGAATATACCATTTATGTTTCGATGCGTGAATTCCTCTCTGAATGTACGGCTTGACCGTTGAAAAACTTGTATAATACGCCAATGTCAACAATACGTGTATTGTTCTCGGAAGACGCAACAGTCTCACTTGCTTCTGTCTACGTGGAGGAGACGCTTCAGAAAGGTCAGCGAATGCTCATAGACGAAGAACGTGACGGCGTTCAGAGGGAATGTGCGTACCAACGTGACGAAGAAGCCCCGATAGAACGCCCGCCAGCCGCCTTCCCGGTAGATTTCCTCGGCGCAATTGCGCCAGCCTCTGTAGCGCGGGTGACTGAAGCTGTCCACCTGGATACGACTCTTGATCATGTCTATCGGCAGGTTGTACCACGATATCATACCCGCAGCGCCACCGGCAAACAGCATCACACCTGCGCAGAAAATAACAAGATGATTCTTGTATTTTATTATGATCAATTACAATATAATATTTTTCAGGATGACAAAAAATACCTATCTGGGCAGTGTAGTGACATACAAAGGAGGAACATAATATTATAATATCGCAAAGTTTTTTAATGGCGGAAGACCTAAATGGTTACGTCAGTTCAGTTTTTACCAGATAGGATATTAGTTCGTTACCAGTTCCAGACGGTAAATTTCAGGAGGCTAAATCTG
The DNA here is from genome assembly GCA_963662155.1 of Lamellibrachia columna. NCBI lineage: Eukaryota > Metazoa > Annelida > Polychaeta > Sabellida > Siboglinidae > Lamellibrachia > Lamellibrachia columna. The sequence continues at coordinate 31,208,366 of OY759262.1, forward strand.
ACTATTTATGGCAGTTAATTGTAACTCCAGAAATGGTAGCTAAGAAAATAAAGGCAATGAAGGATAATAAAACACCTGGAGTGGATGGAATTCCTCAAAAACTACTAATGGAAACAGTAGACAAAACCAGTATACCACTTGCAAGAGTGTTCAACTTGTTATTAAAAGAGGGAGTTGTTCCTTTTGAATGGAAAGAAGCAAGCATCATACCATTATTTAAAAAGGTTCGAGAAATACGCCAGAGAATTACAGACAAGTGAGTTTAACCTCAGTGATTTGTAAATTATTAGAAAGGTTAATTAAAGACCATATGGTGGACTTGTTAGGCACACATTATTAAATTCATCTCAACATGGATTTCTAAAAGCGAGGTCATGCTTAACAAATATGTTATAGTTTTTTGGAAGAAATTACTAAGTGGATAGACGAGGGCTCGCCAGTAGATATTATCTACTTAGATTTTCAGAAAGCTTTTGACAAAGTGCCACATCAACGATTACTACTTAAGTTAAAGCTCATGGTATCGGATATGGCATAATTGACAGCGTGTTGTAGTTGACGGAGAGGTTTCAAACTGGAAATCAGTTTTGAGTGGGGTACGACAAGGATCAGTATTAGGACCTTTATTATTCTTAATATAATTATATCAATGACTTGGACGACAATATAACAAGCAACGTACTGAAATTTGCGGATGACACGAAAGTGTTTACAAAGGTTAACACTGATGGTGATAAACAACACTTACAAAACGATTTAGACAAATTAGTTAAATGGTCTAAAAAATGTCAGATGTTATTCAATTTTGGGAAATGTAAATGCCTACATACAGGACATGGGAACTTGGATATAAACGATAATATAAGATATACTGTTCTAGGTACTACAGTAAAAGAAAAGGACTTAGGAGTTACAATGAGCGTTGATATGAAAGTTTCAGAGCAGTGTAGTAATTGCAGTTTCAAAGGGTAATCAAATTCTTGGGTTGATTAGGAGAAACATAACATACAAGGAAAACAGCTAATTATACCTCAGTGTAAAGCAATAGTTAGACCTCATTTAGAATACTGTATACAAGCGTGGAGGCCATATCGTTAGAAGGATATATATACGCTTGAACGAATACAGAGGTATAATTAGCTTTTTTCCTTGTATGTTATGTTTCTCCTAATCAACTAAAATTACTCCAGAACTGAGAGACCTTAGTTACGAAGACCGCCTAAAAGAATGTGGTTTAACAACCCTAGAGACAAGGAGGTTAAGAGGAGATCATATTGAAGTTTTTAAGATATTGAATGGGTATGAAAATATTGATAGAAATATGTTTTTCGCACTCAAAAAAAAGATAGTAGAACAAGAGGACATGAGGTAAAATTAGTAACGGATCAGTGTAAATTGGTTATCAGGAAGTACTCATTCTCACAGAGGACACTGTATTATGTTCAGCTATGGTGGAATTACAAAAAGTCTACTATAAATGGAATTACAAGTGGAATTACAAAAATTGGAAGTATAAGTGGAATTACAAAAAGTCCACTATAAATAGATTACACATTGCATATCATAATATTTTTTTTATTATTTCTTGGTTGGTCTAGATAAGAAAGCACCAGTTTTTGTATGCACTCTGTTTGATGTACAATTTTGTCAATCTGTAATTAGAAACTTAGTATATAGATTTATGTGTAGATTAGATAGTTCATCTAATTTTATTATAAGGGATATATTAGTCACTAGTTTGCGATTTTCATCAAGAATTCGCAAACATTGGTACAAGCTTTTATATTTGTGACAGAAACAAACATATATAATTGTTTACTGCAGCTCATTACTAGTAGAATTTTAATGTCTGCTTTTATTTTGTGGATGTAACTCAGGTCGCATGTATGATGTGCTCTGTTGGGTCCGGAATAAAGATATTGAATTGAATTGACAATAAATTAATGGAAAACAATTTCTACGGATAGCGTAACTGACATCAGCATGAATATGTTTAAAAACAAGGTTGACACATATCTCAGGTGGGTGGGTTACACGTGCATGAAAAATGTTGGACTCTCGATAAGCCAATGGCTTCCATGTCTATTTGCCATCTGGGACTTTGGTTTGGATGGCAAATCTGGTTAAATTTTGTTAAACAGATGAAGATGTCAAAAGCGAGGTTGGAAAGGCCAGACATGCATTCACCACCTTAAAGACGGTTTGGAATATACCATCCTCAGACAACAAGAAATGCAAATTCCAATGGTATGGATTTGAGACACGGAGAGTAACCAAGAAAACTACCACCGTTTATATGTTCACCCTTATTATAATCAACTCGCACTCGTACTGCACGCGTTGAGCAAATACCTGCACTTGGTTCGTTCACTTCGTAGTCGGGCGTGAGCGAGTCGCATATGTATTGATAGCTGACTATGTAGAAACAGAAGCTGGTGGCGTCTCTAACGGCGGTGAGGGCAAAGCCTTTGAACGGTCCACGCACGCCGTTCTCGCGAATGATGCTACGCATGCAGTCAATCGGGCCTTTGTAGAGATGCGAGAACTTCCCAGGCGACTCTGTCGATAGACAAGGGGAAAACGTCCGTGCTAAGATGTCCTCTTATACGCAATGCCGCATGCACTGTCATACACACTGCCGTATGCACTGTCATACACACTGCCGTATGCACTGTCACACACACTGCCGTATGCACTGTCACACACATACTGCCGTATGCACTGTCATACACACTGCCGTGTGCACTGTCATACACGCTGCCGTGTGCACTCTCATACACGCTGCCGTGTGCACTGTCATACACGCTGCCGTGTGCACTGTCATACACGCTGCCGTGTGCACTGTCATAAACGCTGCCGTGTGCACTGTCATACACGCTGCCGTGTGCACTGTCATACACGCTGCCGTGTGCACTGTCATACACGCTGCCGTGTGCACTGTCATACACCCTGCCGTGTGCACTGTCATACACCCTGCCGTGTGCACTGTCATACACGCTGCCGTGTGCACTGTCATACACACTGCCGTGTGCACTTTCATACACACTGCCGTATGCACTGTCACACACACTGCCGTATGCACTTTCATACACACTGCCGTATGCACTGTCACACACACTGCCGTATGCACTGTCATACACACTGCCGCATGCACTGTCATACACACTGCCGCATGCACTGTCATACACACTGCCGTATGCACTGTCACACACACTGCCGAATGCACTGTCATACACGCTGCCGTACGCTTCTCACCCACCCTACAGAGAAGTTATATATACCTTACGAAACACACGGGCAAATTGGGGTGAACGAAATTGCCCAAGCATCGAAACGGCGGAGATGGAATCAATAGTCGAGTGTCGAAACCACCAGATCACTGATCCCCACTCTTCATTACCACATCGAAGTTACCAATGGATGCCGGTCACCGTGTGGTAGAAGGCTGATTACACGAGGGATCTCGGAGCAGCATGGGCCCCAGAGGACCAGTGGCATGACCCGCCGGCGTGCAGACATGCTCTGTTGCGGCGCCTACCCATGTCCAAGCTATGGACAACTAGCCACCACTGTCGTGTGGTTTGAGGTTATTTTGCCAATGACTAAGGGCAAAGTCTCCGACAGAAACCTTCGATCTGAAACCCGTCAGGTAGTCGGCTTTGTGGACACCACAGCCAACTGGCACCTCATACAACCTACCCTGCCCCATATGTATAAGACACGCTCTTCCTCTGGACCATGACAGGACTGGGCTGAGTGAAGTATTTCAGTAGTCATGGAACAACCTGAAAAAAAACTTAAAACTCTGCCTTGACAACTACTGCGTCCATCGTGTATCGGAACAGTAGAAGACATTATCTTCGAGGCAGAAATCAGCCTCAGAGATATATCTTCTAAGTAAGTGTCAAGTCAGTGAAAATTCAGTGGTCGCGATGACAAGAACTGTGTTGAAAAATGTTCACACTCCCAACCCGATAAAATGATTGTAGACTGACATTCGTATTTATTTACAAATTACCGCGTTGCACCTGCAGTCTCACTTTCACGAGCTCCATTGGCGTGGTCGGAATGGCTTGCACGGCGCCGGCGAAGGAACCCACGACGAACATGTCCGAGTAGGAAGGCGGCGGTGGAGGTGGCATGTCGGTCTTACTGGTGAAGGACAACGAGTTGACATTCAAGTAACAGCATTAGTACATTGAAAAGCTTGCATATACAGAAATATATGTGTCTTGTCAAACTGATATAAATCGCAGTTAGAGAATAAACGACTACAGACCCGTCCTCGTGGTTTTAAAGGGGAGTTCGATCATACACAATCAGCCGGGGAGTTATTTATAAGAGGATTTCTGAAAGCATGTTACAGTTAAACGTCTTTCCTCAATTCGATGTTTTCGCTAGTCGTCTTTTCTACGTGTGCTTCTTCCTTGACGCAGCAGTTGTCCCTCTCTACTCTGGGGGCGGGCGCTAACGCAAGGCTCCAAGGAAGGCGCTGACTTCTGTCGTGAACTTGTTTCTCTCCCTGATTGCAAATATTTCCTCTGGGAGTTCATTCCAGAGATGGGAGGCAGTTGGTAAGAATGTCCTCTTATGGCCAGCAGTGTTTGATAGTGAAATTGCCACAGCAGCTGTGTGGTGAGACGTTGATGCCCTGGTGGCTCTTCGCACTACTGGAAGAGAGGGTAACATGCTATTGAGTAGTGTTGGTCCTTCTCCATGGTATATCCGGTGGAACCAGGTGAGTGCACCAACTTGTCTCCTTTGTGCTAGTCTTTGTACGGCATTCCTGCACAGCTCGCCTCTGGTATAGCTATTATTTTGACAGCTCGCCTCTGGATGGCATCAAGTCTTCCTAGCGATGTTTCGGAGGCTGCCATCCACACAGATCAGACATCTTCCATGTTGGATCTCACAATGCTCTTGTAGACTGACTGACGAGTAATCGGCATAGAGACGACATGGTTCTGTGTTTCGTCTGGCATATCATCGATTAATATAATGCATAGGAGAGTTCTAGAAGGGATCCTTGGGGAACCTCTGCATTAACAGATTTGGCACCAGAGCATATTCCATTCTGTCTCATTTCAAATTAATTTTGCGTAAGATCAAACCTACCTAGTATCCACTGCAACATGCTAGCTCGTTTGCGTAACTTTTATATGTAGTTTTTGTTAAATCACTTGGCACCAGAGAAGATTCCATTCTGTCTCATTTCAAATTAATTTTGCGAAAAATCAAACCTACCTAGTATCCACTGCAACATGCTGGCTCACTTGCGCAACTTTTATATGTAGAATTTGTTGTGTGAAATCACCAGACAAACTATTAAATCACTTAATATTTGGTTAAACATTAAGTAAAGTGAAAATAGAAACGCTAAAAACTCACGAGTTTCACGCTTGGTGAAATTTCGTAACTTTGTCACGTGATCGACGAGAGGATGGAGGTCACGACCATGATTGGCATTGACCCACACTGTGCTTACCATTTTGGATATCCACTATTTTGAGCCTTACCAGATCTAACGAGTCAATTCTTTCGATGATTTGAACAAAAATAGGCATTTGTTATTAAATCGACTGCGAATGTTGCATACACTATTTATCACACTACATATTTGGACATAAACGAACCGGATTTGCGATCGATAGGCTAAATCAGTTGAGGATGGAGTTTTAAAACAAATTCTCTCAAAAAGGGGGATTCGTTCGAACACGTCGAAGACAGCCATGGACTACTTATTCTTTTGATGACAATATAAGGAAGTTATGTAAAGTAACAGTGTTGAGAGGTATTTGATGCGTCATTCACTGGTGTGGAAACTGATAAAATGTGCAGTACATACCCCCACTGTGCGGGACCCGTCGTGCGTAGTGCCTGAAGAAACTGGATGGTGCTGCCATAGACGCCGAAGAAGGCGCTGTTGTTGATGCCAACGGCAAACAGCGGGAACGACATCCCCTTGAAGAAGCCGCGCACCTGAGAATGACGAAAAACTTAATGCGTTATTCGGGATGCACAGATCGAGTAGCATCGTCACATAACATAATTATGAATTCCATAAAATGTCGCACTTGGCGGTCAACATATTCCGGATATTTTTTAGTTTTTAATAACGTTATTTCGTCGACAATCGCAGTGTGTAATGCTTAGACAATACGAACGCGTATTTTAAGGTGGTTGCTGAAGGCCGTTATCGCAGTAACAAAGTTATTAGCCTACAGGTAAAACAATAAAACACCAGCAAAAAAGGTACAGCCGTCTCGTCTATCTATGGCAGTTCAGTTCGTTGTGGGTCAAAATTCAATAACTATTGATGCATGTAAATCAACAGTTTCGCACTCTGGCGCTTGAGAACGAATGTTGCGAATTTCGAGGTTCGCCGAGCCAACAAACGAATCAGTTCTACCGGAGGCAAAGAGCCCATGTATTCTGAACACGAGGATTCTGAGACAAAAATCGTCATACTTCGGACACATTATGTAAAACAATTATGTTAGAAAGAAAGCGGAAGATGTGGCTGGACCAAATGAAGGATTCAACTGAACTGCGAGAGGTAGAATATGATCGAGATGTATAGATGAAAATGGATATGTTTTGATCAGGTGGAGGTCACGGAAAATGATTTCCCTGGTCGCAGACGCCACCCGAAGAAGACGACGATTAGGACTGACTTACGCCTTCGTGTTTCAACGTCTCCTGGAAGCAACGAGTCATGGAGATACCCTCCACATGGTGCGTCTGCTGGCGAACCTGAAACAATACGGTATGGTTCATACAACTGGAACATGGCGTCAATGGATATATGGCTGACGCTGTTATGAATTGTTTCCAGAGTTCGGAGTGTCCAGTTCAACGTGTTCCCTTTCTGTGTTTATTTAATCTACCTGCCAGTGACCCTGGATTTCATATATTTTCAGATGTCTTATTAGCACACACACACTTTATTATAGACGTAGCATATGTGAGAACCATGCGCAATACATTCGTTTCGGATGCATTGTCTTCACAAAGAAAGAATACTATAAGTGAACACGGGCATAGGTTGGCTTATGAAACGCTTAGGGCCTACCTTGATCGTGTCCGCCGGGTAACCAACTACAAGACCGCTCATGCCTGTAACACGAACAGCCGCGCATTTGTAGGAAGCGCTTTTTCAAATGTTGGCCAAGTTCTGTCTCAAAGCAACGCGCGCACGCACGCGCGCCGCACGCACGCACGCGCGCACGCACACACACTCACACACACAACAAACTGATAATTGTTCGACGATTAATAGACTAAATGTCAAATGGTATCCAGTCACACCACACCGCGAAGAAACCTTTACCTCCCAGCATGCCGGCGGTGAAGTGGCAGAAATTCTCTTCGAAGTAGGCAAACGACATCGATAGATTTACCGCGTTGTCATGATTCGCGGTTCAAAATGTTGACAGCCTCCCTGCTTCGGTCAACGGGGAAGACTGCATTGAAGCATATTAGTTGCTGTTACTTCGTTAGTTCGGTGGAGGTATGTACGGGAGAAGATATTTTCTATCAAAGCAGCAGGTTAGACTCAATAAGAACAGGGGAACAGTAGATATTGTCTCAATAGTGCGACAGATCATGGAAATGGCGAATGAGCACGGCCACTGCATTTCAATTGTATGGACTTCAAGACTGCATTTGTATGCTATATATAGAAGGACATTGTGGAAGATGTTGAGGTATGTTGGAGTGGATCCCAAGATGACACCACTGATTGAAGCTATGTATGAGAATGTATATTGAATGTGCAGTCGCCATCAATGGTCAACACCAGGGTGGAGATAGGAGTAAAGCAGGGTTGTTTGCTATCCCGTATCCTATTCAGCACATTCATGTACAGATCGTCATGCAGACCTGAAGAGCTTACGCAAGGAATTCAAGCTAGATACCAACCTCAGCTATGACATCAGATATGCAGATGACACAACACTTATACCCACTGTTTTCGAGAAGCTACAACTCTCCAATGAAGAACTTCAAGTTTCCTGTAGCAAATGAGATATGAAAATCAACTTCTCCAAATGCAAAGTCATCACTTCATCGGACAAGCGTATTGTTCTGGAAAGCGAAGAACTCGATACTGTGGGAGCATTCTGCATCTTGGGTAACACAGTAACGTCTACAGATAGAAGTGTTAGACGAGGCATAGCCCTAGCATCGACAGCCTTTGGTAGACTCAGAATTGGCATATTTCATACAAAAGCCCATATAATGCCAAAAGCAATCTATGGTGTGGATGCTGCAATCACAGGATATACAATGTTTGAGATGTGTTGCTTTCGGGCTATCAGAGGTATTACCACGGCAGACAGTTGACAAAATAACAAGATCAGAGAGTACATCTTCACCCCTGAATCCATCAGAGATATCATGAAACGCAGACGACACTGGTGGTTTGGGCATATTTGTCGTATGCAAAGAGATAACATTGTAAGGCAAGCATACAAACATGACTTCAAAGGACAGCGGAACAGATCAAGACCACTTAAGAGGTGGAGTGACCAAATCAGGAATGATACTGGGCTCCCGCTATTGACAGTAGAGCAGCATGCCATAAAAAGAACATAATGGAGGGGTGCAACTTGCCGGATGACAGCGAGGGATCACTATGGCCTATGCTTTTAAGCCAAGAAAGCCAATCCATATGCCAAGAGATAACGTCGTTATGCAGGCATGCAAACACTGTTTCAAAGGATAACAGAAATGAGCGAGGTCACTGAAGAGGTGGAGTGACCAGATTAGAAGTGACAATCCGCCGTTGCAGCTGAGCGGCATCCCGTAGAACAGGTTGGAGGGGTGCAACATTCCGGATGACAGCGACGGATCAATATAGCCAATGCATCAAGTAAGTCAAGATATTTTCATTTCATTTGTATAAGTACAAGTCAGTTATGTATTAAAAATGTGTGTACCAGATCGGATGTCCCCGAACACCAGATCGGATGTCCTCAAACACCAGATGGGATATTCTTGAGCATCAGTTTAATTCTTAAATGTTTACCCTGTCGTGACATTAACCGGAACTTAAACACACTTCTACGTAAAAATATAATTTATGTTGTGTCGAGATATGAATTAACAAGCAAAATGCATTAACTCACAACATCCGGTTGTTGATCATACGATGCCATTACAAATTACGCTGAGTGGGACTTGACGAGAATTGTTTTGCCATCTGTTGGCGATGACAAGTTTCCGCTGAAAACGTCGAAACAATGTTGCAACGATTGTGTATTGTTGTTGAAGTAACAATATTATTTTCATTGTAGACGCGCGTTCGTCTGGAAGTACAGCGAGACGCGTGACGTAGCGCAAGCAGACGTCGTTGCCATGACGATACGTCAAAACAAACGTCACAGTTTTCCTACGTTCTGTACGAGTCACTTTCGAACCTGATGATTCTGTAAGGCGTCAGTTCGTTTGTCACACAATGTCTTTGACGATGACGACTGTGTTATAGACAATGCTTATGATGTGCCTATCTTCTGGAATGGTATATAAATAACAAGTGTATGTTTGGCTTAACGGTGACATTTACGCCATTATAAACATACAACTTACGTATCCCACGTCGCCCCAAACACAAGAAAATTATATCCAAACATTATCTTTTCATTTGATGTTTCTATACCAGCGCAACAATAGGTATAACACAATGATTTATTCCACATCAATTCATATATGTATGTATGTATGTATGTATGTATGTATGTATGTATGTATGTATGTATGTATGTATGTAAGCATGTATGCATGCATGCATGCACGCATACATACATACATACATACATACATACATACATACATACATACATACATACATACATACATACATACACACATACAGGTTTTGTTAAGGTTCAGCTCACACGGGCTAAGGTTCAGCTCACACAGTGCAACCAACATTTCACACGGCCACGGGCAAACATGTTTTGACTTTTATTAGGCGCATTACCGCGCATATATCCACAACACAATATTTACTTTTGAATTTCACACGGGCATGGAGGGTTTTCACACGGGCTATTTACCTTACAAAAACCCTTGCATGCATACATATATATATATATATATATATATATATATATATATATATATATAATATATATTATATATATATAATATATATATATATGTATATAATATATATATATATATAGTATATATATATATATATATATATATATATATATATATATATATAGTATATATATATATATATATACTATATATATATATATATATATTATATATATATATATATATATATATATATATATATATATAATATATATATATATATATATAAATTATATATATATAATATATATATATATATATTCAGTTCTGATTGTGAATGTCGTTCGCACATAATCCTCGAAAACGGTGACGTATGCAATTTTACGTGTCGTCATGGTAACAGCATTTGCTCACCCTACGTCATACGTTTCGTCGCAAAACCAGCAAAACAACTTGGATAACCATCATGTCACTCAAGCAGCAAGAAGCACTGACATTTGATCGTGATATGACGTGATATCACAGAAAACATCGTAGGTTCGGGTAAGGGTGGATCTGTTTTAGTACACGTAGGGACAAATAACGTAGAGAGGGAGGGTACAACTGCCATAGTTAGGAAATATAGGCATTTGGTCAGAACACTAAAACAGACGCGGGTTGAGCAGGTAATACTGTCAGGGATTTTACCAGTAATGGGCAGGAGGGGTCACAAATACCGAAATTGTCGGGGTATGGCAATTAACATGTTAGTCCAGAAACTATGTAGGGAAGAAGAAGTTGGATTTATGGGGAAGTTTTGTTGGGAGGGTTGATATGTACATGAAGGATTGGCTTCATCTAAGTGGAAAGGGGGCAGCAGTATTCGCGGACGAACTTTCAGCAGCAGTAGATAATGGCATGGGTACAATGGCAAATATTTTTGGTAGTAAACATTGTTTAAACTAGAAGTGCAGGGGGGTTACCTAGGTGTGTCTCAAGCAGAACAAGAGGCCACAGACAAACCGATATCAAATCGTCCGAAAAACATATCTGAAACAGGTTATAGATGCGTATGTTTAAATGCAAGGAGCATAGTAAATAAGAAAAACGAATTAAACATTATGGTAGAAGATATTGACCCTCACATAAACTGAATCATGGGCCAACATAGACATAACATATGCTGAATTAGGACTGACAGGATACGTAATGTTTAGGAAAGATCGAATAGGAAGAAGGAGAGGGGGAGTTATTTTATATGTTAAAGAATCTGTTCAGGCTTATGAAATAAAACTAGAAAGGGAAGCAGATTGCGATGAAGTTGTTTGGTGCAAAATTGTTTCAGGAAATTCAAAATTAACTATTGGATTAGTTTACCGAAGTCCAAACATAAACAAAGAGGACAACACAAAAATAAAAAACGTTATAAAGGAAGTTAGTAAATGGGAATATATCATAATGGGAGATTTTAACCATGGACACATACAATGGAATTCTCTAGAGAGCACAGGGAGTGAGGACCAACAATTTCTATTTTTAATCCAGGATAGCTTTCTTACTCAGCACGTGCTAGAACCAACCAGGGGAGAAAATGTATTAGATATAGTTTTGTCATCACAAAAAAAATTAGTGGACAATGTAAAAATACTTGAACCATTGGGTAACAGTGACCATAATCAAATACATTTTGACATCAATGTAAAATCAGAAAGTAAAAATAAGAAAACGTAAAAGAGAAACTTCCACAAAGGTAACTACAAAGATATGAGAAAATACTTAGCAAAGCTAGATTGGAATAACATGCTGATGAATAAGACCGCAATTGAATGTTGGAATATTCTAAAATATTAAATTGAGAGTATCATCGATAAATTTGTTCCCTTCCAAAAACCAGGAAAACGGTGTATAAAGAAACACTTGTCAAAAGAGGCTATTAGAAAAATAGTGTTAAAACAAACTATGTGGAGGGTTTATAGGCGTACCGGAAAGGAAGAAGACTGCAAATTACAAAGAGGCACTTAATGCAGCTACAACTGAAATCAGACAATCTAAAAGGAGCTATGAGCAAAAACTAGCATGTAACATAAAAAATGACAGCAAGAGTTTTTATGCATATGTCAGGAGTAAACAAAACGTACAAGACAAGGTTGGACCTCTAGAAGCAGTGCTGGAAATATAATATCACAGGGGTTTTTAATGGCGGAAGACCTAAATGGTTACTTCAGTTCAGTGTTTACCAAAGAAGATATTAGTTCATTACCAGTTTCTGATGCTAAATTTCAGGGGGCTAAATCTGATTATTTAGGACCGTTAGTTGTAAACTCCAGAAATGGTAGCTAAGAAAATAAAGGCAATGAAGGATAATAAATCACCGGGAGTGGATGGGATTCCTCCAAAATTACTAATGGAAACAGTAGAACAAATCAGTATACCACTTGCAAGAGTATTCAACTTGTTATTAAAAGACGGAGTTGTTCCGTTTGAATGGAAAGAAGCAAACATCATACCATTATTTAAAAAGGGTTCGAGAAAGAAGTCAGAAAATTACAGACCAGTGAGTTTAACGTCAGTGATTTGTAAATTATTAGAAAGGTTAATTAAAGACCATATGGTGGATTTCCCCGTTAAGCATAAATTATTAAATTAATCTCAACATGGATTCCTTAAAGCGAGGTCATGCTTAACAAATATTTTATGTTTTTTGGAAAAAATCACCAAGTGGATAGACGTGGGATCGCCAGTAGATATTATCTACTTAGATTTTCAGAAAGCTTTGACAAAGTGCCACATCAAAGATTACTACTTAAATTAAAAGCCCATGGTATCGGGGATAGCATAACTGACTGGATAGAACAATGGCTGACTGACAGAAGACAACGAGTTGTAGTGGATGGAGAAGTTTCAAATTGGAAATCGGTTTTGAGTGGAGTACCTCAAGGATCAGTATTAGGACCTATATTATTCTTAATTTATATCAATGACTTGGACGCCAGTATAACAAGTAACGTACTGAAATTTGCAGATGACACAAAACTGTTTAGAAAGGTTAATACTGATGGTGATAAACAACATTTACAAAACGATCTAGACAGATTAGTGAAATGGTCTGAGAAATGGCAGATGTTGTTCAATTTTGGGAAATGTAAATGCCTACATACAGGACATGGGAACTTGGATGTAAACTATAAAATGGGAGATACTGTTCTGGGTACTACTGTAAAAGAAAAGGACTTAGGAGTTACAATAAGCGCTGATATGAAAGTTTCAGAACAGTGTGGTATTGCCGCTTCAAAGGGTAATCAAATTCTTGGATTGATTAGAAGAAACATAACATACAAGGGAAAAAAGTTAATTATACCTCTTTATAAAGCAATAGTTAGACCTCATTTAGAATACTGTATACAAGCATGGAGACCATATCGTAAGATGGATATAGATACGCTTGAACGCATACAAAGGAGAGCAACTAAAATTATTCCAGAACTGAGCGACCTTAGTTATGACGAACGCCTGAAGGAATGTGGTTTAACAACTCTAGAGACAAGGAGGTTAAGAGGAGATCAGATTGAAGTTTTTTAAGATATTGAATGGGTATGAAAATATTGATAGAAATATGTTTTTCTCACTCAAGAAGGATAGCAGAACTAGAGGACATGAGGTAAAATTAGTAAAGGATCAATGTAGATTGGACATCAGGAAGCACTCGTTCTCACAGAGGACAATAAATGAATGGAACAAATTGTCTACAGATTGTGTAACTGCTAGCAGCGTGAATATGTTTAAAAACAAGGTTGACACATATCTCAGGAGGGCGGGTTATAAGTAGATGAACATTGTTGGACTCTCGATAAGTCAATGGCTTCCTTGTCCACTTGCCATCTGGGCCTTTGGCTTGGATGGCAAATCTTGTTAAATCTTGTTAAATGTACGGAGAAATGAACATCAACGTGACTTAATTAGCAGTTATTCGGGATCCTGCTCTATGTTACCATGGTGTAGTAAGTTGTTTCATATATCGTGACGTTGGTCGGGGCCTTTCAGTGTACAGTTTGATGAATTAATTAGGGCTACTGAGTCGAACTACTGATGTACAAGGTGTTCGTGCGGAATAAATATATTTACACATATGAGCAGTTGATATCATGATATGTTAATACAAATGTGTTCTGAATAGGAGAACAGAACATCAACTATGATACATGTTAACAACTTAACAGAGGTCATTGTCGTCAAAGACGTTGTCTGCTTCGTAGGTGTGGATTTTTAAAGTATGCCTGTCTTGTTTTTTTTAAAGCGGATAGGCTGCCGACCTTTTCAATTGTGGCGCGAAACACGAGAAACGCTGATAACACCCGACAGCTTTACCGATGTCGATTGCCTACTTTGAAGAGAATGTTTGTCACTTTACAGCCGGCATGTTGGGAGGTAGTTACTTCTGGGCTTTGTGGCGTGGTGGTTGGATTGAACGGTTAAACCTCACTCGGGCTTCAAATAACATGCATACCAACATCACCAACTTGTCTATAAGCAGATGACCATGACACCATAAAATGTTGTGACTCAGTGGCCTGACGTGGACACATAAATGGCTATGAGTAACCACGATGGAATGTACCAATGGTCAAATTATGATGCTTTATGCGTTGCCACCTTGATGGCAACGACTGAAGACTTCTGTGGGCATATTGTATACTGAATAATCTGATGTATTAATATTAAGACATTAATATGTAACAATTGACCAATGTTCACCTGAGTGTGAATGCGCGCGCGTGCGTATGTGCGCGCGCGCGCGTGCGTGCACAAGTTTGAACACAACAATAACATATCCGGCCTGTTTCACCATGGTTGCACTTCACAGCACAATGTCAAATAATTGTTTTACTGTACAGTACATCAACGAATGCTTTCTTGGAAAATGTCTATCAAGTTGGTAGATAATAATGAAGCAACCGTTTTCTTCGAATCACAATTATTGTGAATTACTTGCTCGACATTTCGTCTAACTTCGTCGGGAACTGGAATCTGGGTCGTCCCAGAATTCAGTTCCTGGTGAAGGTGCCGAAGGTAGCCGAAATGTCGAGCAAGTAAATATCAATAGTTGTGATTGCATGCTCTCGTGTTCCAGGTATGGCCGGCCTACTGTGTGGATACCCGGCAGATACGATCAAGGTATTTGTTACAAGTCATAATTCAGTTCGTTTGAGCATAAACACAACGGAAACCAGAAAGCGGATATGACCGTTAGCCATATTGTTGATTGACATCGGGACCCAAATACAGCCCTGAGCGGGAACATGTGATTTCAGGTTCGGCAACAGACCGGAGAACGTATGCCAATGGCGCAGTGTGTTCGGGATACGCTGAAGCACGAAGGCGTAAGTCGGCCGCTCTCGCCTTCAATATTCGCGCACCTCCATCTCTCTATCGTAGACCTACTTTCACTGCTGCTGCGCATTCGATACTTTTGTATGTGTGTTATCACTGTTTCCTTGTGGGTTTTTTTGGCGGGGGATATTGTCCGGGGGATTATGTCCTGATACCACACAGACGCACGCACGTACGTTCACAAGCACGCACACACGCACACACACATCCTTCTCTCGGTCACACTTTCTCGTCACATTGCATTATTTTCACTTTAACGTTTGTATTCCTCTCCTCACCAAGCAGGTAAGGCGTTTTGTAATCAACTTGACTATGTTAAAATGCAATAAAATATTAGGCTAGTGCACTGAGGGCACACCAATCAATCACAGTTTGTCTTTTGATCTGCCAGCTAGAACAGAATGTCTCATTTTCATCCAAGCAATTAACGCGGACGCTTGTCCTGCTTGTCGCAGACCCACGGCTTGTTCAAGGGAATGTCCTTTCCACTGTTTGCCGTCGGGGTGATAAACAGCACGTTCTTCGGCGTCTACGGCAGCACGACCCAGTTTATTCAGGTGTTGCGCACGACAGACTCCAAGCCGCCGCCGCCCACCTCTTATCTCGACATGGTCCTTGTTGGCGGCTTCGCTGGCGTCGTCCAATCTATCCCGTGCACACCCATAGAGCTCATCAAAGTGAGACTGCAGGTGCAACGCGGTAATTTTGTACTTATATTAGCATTTGTAAGTTACTTCTAGCTTAATTACTATTTTTGTATTCATCTTGAATTAATTCAGTGCAATAACTAAACATGCTAAGCAATGCTATTTGTTAACCCCATATGTTTTTGTGTGTGTTTGTTTCTTCCCTGGCTTTAATAGCAGCTGTCGCTCTCCACTCTGGGGATGGCTGACACCAGGCACCACGTAACGCTACATCGACGAGGTAGCACACACACTTTGTGTTGTTATATATATATATATATATATATATATATATATATATATATATATATATATATATATATATATATATATATATTTTATATATATATATATATATATATATATATATATATATATATATATATATATATATATATATATATATATATATATATATATATATATATATATATATATATATATATATATATATATATATATATTGCCATTCACTATTTCATACTCCATTCAATAATTTATGTTATGTTAACAATTGATTGTTATGTAAGAATCCGGGAATATATATATATATATATATATATATATATTATATATATATATATATGTAATGCAACTTCTACTTGATTGAATGACACACACGTGCGAGCGCACACACAGACACGTACGCACTCACGCACGTACGCACGAACATCCACATTTCAGTGTATCGTGCAATATTTATTAATTGCTCAAATAGGGCTGTGCCATAAAAATCTTTTAAAATTTAACAAGATTGCCATCCAAAATAAAACACCTAGATGGCAAGTGGACAAGGAAGCCATTGGCTTGTCGAGAATCTAAAAAAAATGTCATCTATGTGTGACCCGCCATTCTGAGATTTTTTTAAATTTTGTTTGACGCTGCTACCATTTACAGTATTGGTTATAGGCTCGATCATAACAACTGATACAAAACAGAACACATCTTCAAATGTTCAGTGAATACGGATTGGTTTAGGCGAAATTTTATTTTATTTGTCTCAATATGATTTGAACGCTGCCATGGATGAACTATAATCGTGTGATTTATATGAAGATAGCATGGTGTCTTGTAACAAGTCAAATAGATACAATTGATAATTTTTTATTTGATTTGATTGCGTAAACATAGAGACACCGTGGTTGGTCGTTCTGTCCAACATTCGGTACATCCATTGTCGTCATGTGCATGTTGTCAATCTGTCTGAAATGACAATGCTACCAAACGTCGC
Source organism: Lamellibrachia columna (assembly GCA_963662155.1). NCBI lineage: Eukaryota > Metazoa > Annelida > Polychaeta > Sabellida > Siboglinidae > Lamellibrachia > Lamellibrachia columna. The sequence continues at coordinate 31,225,697 of OY759262.1, forward strand.
CCACGTGAACGTCTAAAGCAAATCGTATGACACAAATAAATCGTACAATGACCGACAATGGAAACTAATTGTACTTTCACTAGGGATGGGCTTAATATTTAAATAGTTCGTGTCCTCTTTGTATACAAGGTCGACAGAAATAACGTATGATTATTTATTATTTATAACCATACTATTAGAAAACCGTTTCTTACAACAATATACTGCGAATGGTGCTAGGTTTACACCTATATTGTAGTGCTAGTTAAATATTTGTTTACAATAATATGCCTAACCGTGGTGCGGTCATACGAAATTTGACATGTAAATTTAGATATTAATTGCAGTCCTCTAAAAATACCTTTCTAAAATCTTGAATTATTGGTTTAAATATCTTTATGTCCACTGTCTTGTTGGCTGTAGCAACTATGCTATTGTGTTCGATGTAACGACAATTAACACAAAACCATGGAACCCCCATACATTTGTATATTGTATGTAGTTAAATAACGCATTGAATTGAATTGGATTATTGTACGGTTCGGACGTCCTCTGGCACGGCCGCGTGTCCGTCTCGTCTGTTCACAGAGTCGCCTGAGATGTTCGTCCATCTCTACAAAGGCCCCACGCACTGTCTACGATGCATCGTTCGCGACAACGGCGTGCGTGGACCGTTCAAGGCGCTCGGCCTCACCGCCGTGAGAGACTGCTTAAGTTTCGCTATCTTCGTTTCCGGCTACCAGTATCTATGCGATCTACTCACGCCAAACTACGAGGTCAACGAGCCTAGCACAGGTGGTTATGCACAATATACGACAAAGTGCCATATAGGTGGTTATTGCACTGTAGCACAGATGATGTCATCATTTGGCGACCGCAGTCGGTCGAGATGTAACCTTCCAAACCAGCAGAAGTCTCGCCAACATGACTGTACCTAAATCCTCTACTAGCACCTCTGTGTCACGGGCTTTCTTCTTCTCGTTGTGTCCTGTTTCATTGAAGACCACATCGTATTAGAGCCTGTCTGAATGTTAGAATCTACACAAACATGCACGCGCGCGCGCACACACACCCACGCGCGCGCACGAACGAGCGCGCGCGCACGCACGCACGCACGCAAAACTGCCACCTTATGATGAATTCGCCTGAAGATCCCTGTCGCTTCTGTGCAGGCGTGATGCTGTTCTCCGGCGGTGTGGTGGGCATGGCGTCGTGGTACATCATGCCGCTGGACACGATCAAGACGCGCATGCAGGCGGACAGCTTCAGCGAGCCCCGCTACCACAACTGGCGGTGCTGCGCCAGGGAGATCTACAGCGAGGGCGGCTGCCGGGCCTTCTGGCGCGGCCTGCCTGTCACGATGGTGCGAGCGTTCCCCCTCAACGCCGTCATGTTCTTCGTCTACGAACGTACGCTCACGTTCATGAAGCGTATCCTTCACATAGACAAGCATCACGTTGATAACTGATTTGACCGAAGGCTGTGACGACATCTCTGGACGGTCTAAAGCTGGTGAAGAGCCGAATAGCTTCAGAACGTTGTAAGAAATATAACTGGTTCAGAATGGCGTCCACACTGATACCTTTGTTTCACGACCTACATGTTTCTAATGTGTCTGGCGTTCCCGTTTAAAACGGACGTATGGAACGACCAGCTAACTAACACCAAATGATTACAGAAAAACAGTCCGCATTGCTTAATGTATTACAATTTTCACACAACCGAGTACCTATTGTTAGAAATATATTGATGGTAGTGACAGTTTAGTTTACTGGTCTGTTTGAAGATAGGCTTTAGCGCATGTCATGCACATTACTGTGGGATATTCCGTCGACTGCGAGTTTGCATACACCCATTAATAATTGGCAAAACTGGTGTTAAATTAACATAGCAAAATTAAAGTGAATGCTCCTCATTGTAGTTCCCTTTATAAACGGGTGAGGCCGACTAATTCGTGTACACGGCTTAGTCTGTTGACCTTTTCCACCTCTGCGCCATATCGGCAGCTTTTGCCTTCCGCTTTCATCAGCCGCCTCGTTTCTCACACCCCTCTTAACGCAGTCTTCCTATTTAACTGTGGTATGCCCCCTTTTCTGCGGCCTCGCAGTTTCACCGCATCTTTGGTAGTCGGCCCGCCTCCACCGAACCAAGTGACCCGTCCACATCATCCGGCTGCTTACTGTTCTTCATGTTAAGCTGAAATGCCTCCCATTTCTTTCCTGCGGTTATTCATTCTCTTTCTATCCACTTTCGTTGCTGCTGTTGTTCTCGCAAACTTAGTAGACGAATGAATGACGATAGGATGTTCCATCAAATGCATTTATGTCTTTTGATGTCTTGCAAACTACGTCAATGCGAATTTTCAGCATAGTGTAGAACAAGGGTCATCGGTTAAGGTTACGTATCGTTGTTTATACAAAGGTCAGCCGTGCTAATACCCACTCCACGTTCACAAGCGTATGCTTAACATAGGATTATCAGAACAGGGCTGCTGTACATTATCTGGTTGGATATATCACGGTAAGAAGAGTATCCCATTGGTCTAGAGCATTCTACCATGATATATCCAACCAGATAACACACGGCAGCCTCGTTCTGAGAACCGTCTGACGTTTGAATCATTTCCAACGCGACCGAGTACGTGCGTTGATATAGCTACGCGACTGTTCGAAAGATTTGCGTGTTTTCCGTGATTTACGTAATCTTTGTTAAACGTCCGCATTAGTTCCTTCAAACGGTAGGAATGCTTCGTGAAACCGGCCCAGCAGCATATTTACTAATGTAGGAAGTGAAAAAAGTTTGCTCAAATGTTAATTCGCCGTTATATAACGAGAATTACACTGTTTTTTGATGTCACTCGAATGTCACCAGCCACATAACATCACTCGTGCATGCGGCACTCGTAATGTTATCTGGCTGGTGACACTCTCGTGACATCAACAAACAGTGTATTATTCCGTAAATATCTAAATGAGCGGCTGACATAATTTGAATAAAATGAACAATTATATACCGAAAAGATCCACGCGAGTGTCTTGCCGTCAGCCGGAACGATCGCGTACCTAGGCCAACTCATGCTCGAACGCGTCCGAAATTATTCAAACGTCAGATCAGCCGATGTTTGTATTCTGATACTAACTTTGTGATTTCAATTTAATATCAGTAAGTGTTATTGTTGGTACGTTGTATTCTTTGCTGAAACAGTAATTGGTTAAATAGTTATCGTGGATACATCATGTTCTGTCTCTCTCATTTAAAGTACAAAATTACGTGTCGTATAATATTTAGGGAATAATACTATCAGTCCATACTTTTTATCACATTTTATACATGTAGGGTTTTTAGTTGTTACCACTTAGTAAAGGCAGACAGATGACACGTGTATACAAAACGTATATTAATTCAAAGCCAATGAGGGGCATGGCCCCAGACAAGTTTTGTGGAGGCCCCATCAAAAAATTGTGGAGACGCTTGGGGCAGCTGCAAAATCTGCCCTGCAAAAATCCGGCACTGCTACTGTAATTGTCGACAGTGCTAAGGAGATGACTGCAGTTTGCTGGTCGCTGTACGATGGCATTGGACCGTCCGGTGTAAAGAAAGGTGAATAGTCAACACTCAAACAAATTACCACGGAAACGAGGTTACCCATCGGCTGCCCGACGATATAACATTATTTTAACTACGAAATAGTCAACTCTCGTTGTGACTGCTTCGATGTTGCGCAACCACGTGGGTTACGCAATTGGTACGTATTACGTTCCGGCCGCATTGTTGGTTAACGTTTCACGTATAATCGCACGAGCTTTGTCCAATTAAACAACATACACACGTTGACACAAACGACGTCGGATTAGCCGTCGAATAGTAAGCTAAGTTAACCAAAGAGCACATATTGCAGGCACACAACGTCATGCAGCTACTAGCTATGCCCTTATATGCAGTACTACCGAGGCCCAGGAATCCGACTTTTCCCGTCGTCACGCGCGTTTCCAACGTAATGACGTCACAGCGGTACGATGTCATCAAGCGGTGACTCAGTTTTTGAATTACATTGATGGCCACTCTACCCACGTACCAACCATCCTGGACCGAATCGGCGCGTTATCGGGTATGTCGTACGAACAGTTAGCAGACACGTGAAACAGGATGGGGAATAACACGTCGAAGCAGAACGGCGTCTTTCGCGCGGACGCAAACGGCGACAAGCCCGCAGAGGAGGCCGTCTTCAAGTGGTCGGCAGGAATCGCGGGAAAGCGCTGCCAGAACATACACAAGGGTCACGCGGCGGGGAACGCGCAGTCGATGGCAGCCATCGGACGCGGCAGTCCGGATCGAGCGCGGTCAGCAAGCGGCGCCCGACTCGGTCTCGGTCGCTTGTTAAGCAACCGGCGAGGCATGCGCGGAGACATGCTGCCGGCAGGCCTGGAAGCCGAGAAGAGCCCGTCCGTGATCACCCTCTACTCGTTCGACGGCATAAGTGCCGCGGACGCCTCCGAGACGCCCTCCGTGTCGTCGCTGTTCGCCGACCAACGCGCTCACTCCGATGTTGTCAAGGCGTCCTCGCCGGTGGTCATGCGAAGCATCGGCGCCCCTGGCCGCAGTCTGGCCTGTGACGCCAGCAGCGAGCCGCTGCTAGCGACCCCCAACAGGACCACGACGCTCACGTCTCTGTCCGTGCTGGCGCTGCCGTCGCACGGTGGGGTAGCGCCGCTCGACTGCATGCAACGGCTGCGCAAGATACCGACCTCGATGACCGACACCACACGCGGTGGCGCAAGTGGCGCCAACTTCCTGTCCGACACGACTATAACAAAACCGCGCGGTGGCGCCGCCGCCGCAACGAAAGACCGACAGACCGCTGCTGATGTGGCCGCCAAAGCGAACGCGCGAGACCGGCACGCGCCGTCGTGTCCGCCCGGCGACCGGTGCCGGGATACGGCGCTGCGTACACAGATGAAGACGAGCGAAGCAGGGGTCATGCAGCAGCTGCGCCACGAGGGCATCGTGACGACCAGCAGTGTGCACAACGAACTGACGAACAAGCGCCACACCGAATCGCGGTCCATCCTCACCGAGCTGCGCGACATGGGCCTAGTGTCGAGCAGTGCCGGCAGCCGGCAGCCGCCGCAAGACCCAGAGTCCGCCGGGACGACGCCGCGCGCTCCCGCCCGCCTCGTCGCCATCGAGCAGAGTCGCACGGCTCAGCTGCGAGACCTCGACGACGCCGAGGACCTGTTGGACACGCTCGACCTAGAACTGGAGAAGGGCGACCGAGACTACCTGTCGAACGGCCGCGAGAGACTCATACGGCGGCGTCGCCTGCCCATCTGCAGTTCCCTGGTCGACACGGCCGAATACAGCCCAGAGGAAGAACACTGTTACCCCAAGCCAGAGGCACGAGGAGACAGCGGCAAACCGGAACAGATGACCAACATCGGAAAGGTCATGACGAATCTAGATCTCTTATGAACCGCCAGTCGAATTCATCTATGTCGTACTAGCGTCCAAACGACGCATATACTGCGGATTTTCGACACATCGCAAACGTGGTACCAACATTCGTTTGCCTTCCTTATCGGCGTCTGCAGTAGAACAGCGAAGAGACAAGACAGCGCCTGGCCCCAATGGGCCGACTACACGTGTTTGTGTGCGCGCGCGAGTGGGTGCGAATATCGCTGAGAAAAAAATTCCCCTACCGCTTGTTAGCATAAGAAAAGTGTACCGAACGAGAAGACGTACTCTTTCACAGTTCGTTGCACCGTTAACTCTGTTCCTGCTGCAGAGGTTTGTAGCATTTTCCAATTAAATGTTCAACAGTGGTCAACAACCCATGACCACTTTCGTATTCAGGACAATTTATACCGATCGGTTTCTTACAAAATAACAGTTTAAAAACTTCTTAACAGAGTCCACAAGCATTACTATATATGCGATGAGCCTAGTTGTAGTTTTTTGCACAATTTACCAACATTTATTGCACAATAAATAAACAAAGCATATGTACGTTACTGGCAACTCACAAAATACGGCCTATATAATTGATCTGCATTGGTGACTTAATAACTGCAGATGACGTATAACTAACAATAATAAAGGTATTCCGGCTTTGCGAACTCTTGGCAAGTATAGTCCACGAACGTTATGGCATTTCACTCATGGTAATACTTTAGAGAAACTGGTTAAAGGCGAATTTGTTTGGCAAGCATGATATCCAAACCTGAACAGAAGCTGCGTAAACAAAATCCTATGATCTGCTGTACAAATACACACAGAAGAGTGTCAACGTCACCATGGGCTGTGAAACATTCACAACATCACCACACAGATTACACGAAACTGGATAAGCTTGCGAATCCATGCATCCTACACCAAAACACTTCCATGCAAGCAGGTCACGCTATATAATATGATAAAACCACTTCTGCAGGAGACGACCGACACCTCTTGACTGACTAAAGACTGCTGGTCTCTCTTCAACGGGTGGCAGCCATCTTCTTCGGCGGTGAGGCTTTCTCGTCCAGCTCCTCTGTCTCGTGCAGGGAGCACCAGTCAGGCAAGACTGGGTCTGTGTGATACATCTCTCGTGTCACAGACCGACTGGGCAGCACTTCTAAAGCTCCAAATATTGCCCCTGAAACAAGAGATGGTTTCCATAACAATGCGGTGACTGACTTTCCGAGTTAAATTCTGGTGAAGCAATGGTAATTCACATCACACCAATGATACGGACATATTTGGATCACTAAATATAAAAAAAAAATTGCATTACCTGTTTGGCTGTAATTATGGAACATCAAAATAAAACTTGCTACAGAAACAAATATTATTACATGATACGCACAACATATAAGTTTACTCATATTAGCATGATGTATGCAATCTGGTGACAATTGAATTGCTGTTCAAACGTCTCATAATAAAAAATAAACATAATAAAAACACTTTATTCCTGCTTCAAGGCATATTGTGAAGTACTCCCTTTATTATCAATCGAGATCAATGTCCCTGGAAAATAATTTGAAGAAAATATGTGCGCATGTTTTTGATTTATGATGCCATGGAAAAAAGGAACTAACCTCCGAGCCATGCCACATAGTTCTCCTTCGCTGGTGGAGAGTGGAACTTGAATGCATCCACAAATAGCCTTTCTTTGTAGCGTGGCTTCTCTCGCAGATCTCGTAACTCTTCCACCAGTCTTGCTTTAAAACCAAGTAACATACTGGTGCCTCCGGTGACAACGATGTTCTCTGCCAGTATTTTCCTTGCATCAACAGGGCTCTGCAAAAGAAGGATTGGTGAAGAATGAGGGACCAGTACTTAGTAAAGTGTTACTTTTTATCGTAATTCCACAAATAATGAAATCTGCTGACATGAGATCATAAATTGGTAAACAACATGTAATATTTCCAACCACATTTACCACTTTAATTGGTTGGATCCCTCTCAGTTGAACAATAGGGGCAAGTATCTGAATTTCAACCTTGTTGAACACACTGCATCTTAATTCTTATGGGCCGCGCCATACTGTTAGACAACCCTACATCACAAGTGTCAGGCTCTAGCAAAATTCGCTCGCCAAATGAAAATATATATTTGTATTCACTTATTCCTCTACTTGTCAATAGGATGTGGCCAGGCTGTTTGCATCCAAACTCAACTTATGTCACATATTTTGGCCTTTGTTTACTAAACTAGTCCTCTTCCTGACAAAACAACGTTTATTTGTTGTCAGCCCTCAGTCAACTGAAGAAATGACTGGAATCTCCCACTTTTAGAACACATTCTGAGTAAACCACTGGCATGATATTCTATATTTTAGTTGCACATGGTTAGTTTTTATTATCTCTGTTAGGTGCATAACCCGAAACCCTGACTTTTGTTTCGCTTTAATATTTTGTAATACACCATGACAATTTTGGCTTTTGTAACCTGTAAGTAATCTGTAAATTTACAATTATCAACACGTTGACATGATAAACAGGTCCACGTTTAGTTTCTCATATTTGTTTATTGGATGTTATGCAAAACATAACATTATGACAGAGAGTTAAATTTTTTTTACAAAACTATCTAGTATGTAACATATGCCAAGACATGGTGAGTGCATGTCTGTGTGTGCATGCTGTTAAAAGGAGCTGTAAAGATTAATTTTAAGGAGAATCATAACATTTCAACTCCTGCATTCGGCTTTGAAATTAATTCTTGGACAAAGCATAAAACAAACTGTAAATATGCTTACTTCAAATCGTATAATTCTTGAGAAATGGTGGTCTTCCGTTAGGCATTACACGGTAATGAGACTAGGTGATAACTTACCTTCAAAATAGCCTCAAGGAGAAGTGTTGCGACAGACGTCTCCTCGGCATCGCGCTCAAACAACACTTCACAGGCATTCTCTCTGCAACACAATCACAACAGACTTTGGATCAATGACATTATAATGCCAATTCCAAAATAGGAAATGGCGTTTTGTTTATTTAAAAGTAATTGGAATTGGTAAAAATGTAATTGGCATGGTCTATTGCCTTTTCAATGACATCATGTAACTATATATTCAAACGATTCTCTACAAATATTCAATGAAATATAATATGTTGCATATATCATATTTGTTTGCCATATTAATTGAACCATAATATGAATAAATAAAATAAAGCTGCTTTAAAATAAAAACCCTTTTGGCACTGGATTTATGTCTATGGTTGCTGTGATATGCTGTTATTTTGATATGTAATTGAATATTGGAATTGGTGTTTTGTAACTGGTATTTTTGAGGTGACACTGGAACAGGTACTGGTATGTGTAATTGGTTGTAATTGGAATCGACATGTAACTGACCCAATTTCACCCAGACTGGATGCGAAGAGGTTTATCAGATCGGTGATTGTAATTGGATGGTTTTATTATTTTTCGCAATAAATTTTTTACTTTTGTTTTTGTTGACGTTTCAGTAAATTTACGGTGAAACAAGATCAAAAATGCATTATAATCGTTGCTTTGCTAATAAAAACAAATAACAAATAACGAGCATGAAAATGAAATTGTCCTTTGTGGCGTGGAGAACTATTTTTATGAGGGATCAGTACAGTGATCAGTTATTATAAATGTGTCTTAATAGTGCACACGAGGAAACTAATAAAAAACACTTGATGATATTAATGATGAGATCAACTTAAAGCTCATGCTACAAGAAAACTGGGCCAAATAATTCATTTCAAATGCACTTGTTAATTCAATAGGTGTATATAAGCATACCATAGATATTACAAGTTCTGTAATGGTAATGGTTATCATAAAATTATGCTGTCTAAATGTTTCTCAGCACACACAAAAATGGTACAAATACAAGATAGCACCTGTTCTTTGTATTTACTGCATATTTAAAGTAAATTGATTTTAGGTTCAACAAAACTAATTAACTTTTCACAATAAAACAACATAAGCTATTCAAATGTTTTAGTTGAACAAGTGTATCGGGACTCACCTAATCTTGCCAACAATGTGGAGAACAGTGCTGCCATCTAGAGGATAATCGACACCAGAGGGAGGTGCAGGGACCTATGAAACATTGGTATTACAGGCAATGCATCTTGGGAACTGACATGCAATCTTCATTAGGTTTTAGGCCATTTTCAACTTCCACTGTCAGCACCATAAGGACACTAGAGAGCTTTCCAAACCATCAAGTTTAAACAGCAAACAACCTGATCTTTTATCCTACTGGATATGCAGAAGTTCTTGCTGTGCAATTTTTATCACCAAAAAAGGTTGTTTTTCGAGTGCGCATTATATTATGCTATAATAGATTTATATTTTTATTTCTCAATTAGAAGAACACCTAGCCCCAAGTGATTTACAATAAACTACCTTAATCAATCTATACATATACATGTAGCGTTATTTATGACGAAAGACTCCACAGGACAGATGTTTAAGTTTCTTGAGTATTAATTAACTGACTGAAGGAGCCAGAAACGAGCCATGGCCGCGACACTGACCTCGTCTTTGTCACCCGTCCCCTGTCCCACTGCTTGAAGCTGCTTGGCACGTGATAACTTTGTGACAAAACAGCATCGCACTGGAATACAGAAAATTAATTTAGAAGTGACAACACCAACCGTGTTGTATCACGGTATGAAACGTTTCACAATGCAATGCCTTAGAGTTTAAACCAACTGTTATTCAACCCACTGAAGCAAAAACATCACAATATTTTGTTATGGATGGACTACTATTACCAAATTGGCATATGTGCAACATGTCAAGCAATGACTGAAGAAACATAATAACAAAAACAACAATAATTTTGGCATCAATTATTTGTTTAATTATTTGAATATGATGTACTAACCTTTTATGTCTTCCAACACAGACTGTGGAACTGAACCTACAAGAAAACAAGTTTAGTTTTGTTTAGCAGTAAAAAGCTGTTAATGGTGTCTAATTAAGCTGAAACCGCAAAGGACTAATTATCTAAGAAACATGTCAGTAACAGATGGCAACAGTTTTACATATAATAGATGAATACTACAAACAACAAATAATCTACTGCCTGCCCACTTTTGTTCAGTGCTGTGACAATTTTTAACATCCTAAAATTTTACAACAAAGAACACATCTTAGAAATGCATTAACATGTATGGCTAGCACAAATGCGTGTGCCTTGCCACTATATTGACAGCACAACTCACTCATTACAGAAGAAAGTGGTTTATCTGCTGACTGGTCTGTTTTCACATTACACCCTTCCAGCAGGTGCGCTTCCAGATTACTACAACACAATGTATCTCTGCATTAGTAACCTATGGACATGCATTTTTAATAACGCAAACTACTACTGTAAAATTACAAATTTATCCTGGATCAGGGCTGTGGGGCGCGATAGCATACTGGTTAGAATGCCGGACCCTCAATCGAGACAACCCGATTTCAAATCCTACTGCTGTCGCTTCGAACCTTTGGCAAGTTTGATCACCCCATATTGCCACAGTTCACTCAGCTGTGTAAATGAGTACCTGGCAATACAGGCAGTGGTGGATACGTGAACGAATAGTCTTCGCGCAGTAACTGCAGCGTGGCTGAATGCTTCCCAGAGAAGTTGAAATGGCTTTGGAATGAACAGGTATGCCAGGAGGTGAAGTGTAAAGCGCTTTGAGCAGTCCAAAGGACTGGATACAGCGATATATAAAAACTTACTTTTACTTTTTTACCTATAGAGTGAACTGAACAACTCGGAATTAAGCCGAAATATAAATGGACCCACACTAAGACAAATATTTCTTAAAACAAGCCAAAAATGTGATTAAACATTTACTGTAGAAAAAGTGTATTAGCACAAATAGAACGTGTTTAATTTATGTGACGTTTACAATGTGACCTACTTCTCAATCGCCTCTCCCGCCACTGGTAATGCCTGCCACGCTTTCAGCAAAAGTACTCCTTCAAACACCTGTTTTCAGCAGTTAAGTAAAACACAAATTTCAGAACATATACAACTGCACTGTAACATTATTCAGGTATCTCTGTATGAAAATGGGTCAGTTCATAATGTTTAATTTAGTTTTGACTGTGCTACTTTTTTTGGTGGCACAGTGACATATATACCACTTCAGCTTTGCACAGAACAGAAATAAGTGCTTTAAACAAAATTACGTAAATTAAAAATAATTCATAATTGTTTATTGATATTTTATATCATACTTTTAATATTTACTATGGATTACAAATGTATACAGTATTCGCCCCTGCAGAGTTACAAAGGCTCTATAAGAGCAGTGGCCTCTCAAGAGAGGGAAATTATAATGGGAGACACATTTGTTGCATGACAAGTTGGCCTCTGGTGAAAATGGCGTTATAGGATGGGGACCACTGTATTTACATGTACATTTATATGTAAAATAAACTAGATATGATACCATTATAATGTATTCAGCACACACTGACTCTAGTATGATGTAATTTACAGGAGTGTCCATGGGACAAACACTGATAGGTGTTTGCAAGCATTTAAAATACATTTTTAAAGGATACAGGCAAAACTTGGGTCTCTTTCTGACCCACATCAATGATGAGTCCTGACGGAATCCCAAGCGTGAACAGCGCCACCAAGTGGCTTGGTGCAAACAACAGGCTCGGAACCTACAGTCACAACATTTATAAACATAAAACACACCTCGGCATTACAGTCAAGCATGCCAAATTGTTTATCTCCATTACCAACATGAGACAAAAACATATGCACATCTATGTGCCAAAATTACTATAACGATAGCATCAAAAATTTCAATACAGGGTATGTACTGCATGTAATTTATCATAACATAATAAGTAAGTTCGAGTGAGTAATTATTTGAGTGAGCAACTATTTGGCGAGTAGCTATGCTGCATGTAGTGAATACTGCTTCACATTTCTGAAATCTCACACAGAATAGCTTTACGTAGATTTTATAAAAATATCTAAAATGCATTGTGTACAATCTATTCTTGCTCAAAATATTGTCAAATGCATGCAAATTTTAGTCATTTAGTAGAAAATGCAACGAACCTGATAATGTTCAAAGAGCACCTTTGCCAGTGTGTCTCGGAAAGTGGTTGGACAAAACACTGATTCCACGATGACTACCCTTCTTTCCTTTGGGTTCACCAGCAAATGTCTTAAACAAATAGAATCAAATCTATATCAACTTCAAACCACTTAAGGAAACTTTCACTAAAACAGTTTTCTGCATTACATAGGTCACCGTTTTTTATGTGTAGACATTTATTAGATATATTTATAACTACCACTGTACGTGTTGAACAATGTAAGACATGTTTCTACATGTAAAAATACAAACAAATAATGGTTAATGCAACATTTATACACCATATTACACTGATATTATACAGCAGAGAAATAGTTTGATATCAAAACAGTTTTTATTAAGGTGGCCGATTACCAGAAAAAAAGGAATTAAATTTAAAATGTTAAAGGTTGCTTGAAATCCATTAGACCCCAAAAAACTTGGGGGGTTCTGTGCAAATTTTTTTATATCTGACATAGTAACAGGTACGCCACCTGCAAAATACTGTACTCTGATCATAATCAGTCATAACATGAGATTGATTTACTACTCAAATATAAAACATGCAGGAATATTACGATTTGATATGTAATATAAAGCATATTATTATGTCTTGCATAATAAAATTAATCAATATTGACCCACAAAGAGTAACATCACTTCTGTAAAACTTGGCCTAAACGTTCGTTTATTATTTATCTCTATAAAAAGGCAAAACAAAGTTGGGGTTCCCATGCAAAATTTGTAAATATTTTACTTAGTAAAAGCTACGTCAACAGCAAAACTGTTATCAAAAGCCAAATTTTACCCACAATAAGCAATGTAATTTCAGTAAAGGTTGGCTAAGAAATGTTAATTTATTATTTATCTCTATGTATGTGGTTATCTGAACAGCAAGTCATGTATTTATATAAATATTTATATTTTTACAATATGCGGAAACAGGATGATAAATCAACGCAGGTTTACCTAAAATAAAGTTTGTTGAAGAAGGATTTTAAGAGATCATATAATTCTTTCTCATCTGTGCAGCGGCAAATGTTGATCACCTGCAAAACCAAACAAGTTTTATTCACACGTTCATCCATCTTCATAAAATGAAACTGCTTAAAATAATTACAAAGGCTATTTACATATACATTTACCAGTCTCATATTTGATCAGATTGCAGTTATGTTATGACATGCATGCAAATCAATTAGAACATCAATCATGTCATTCTGTGGGAACATAATTAAGTTGAATAATATAAGTGTTAATAACATAGTCAGAATAGGAATAACATAGAGTAGGAATAATACAATCATGGTGGGAATAACAGTCAGAGTAGGAATAACTGTTAGCCAGAGGGGGAATAATACAGTGAGAGTAGGAATCATATAGTCAAAGTGGAAATAGTACAGCCACTGTTAGCCAGAGGGGGAATAATACAGTGAGAGTAGGAATCATATAGTCAAAGTGGAAATAGTACAGCCACTGTTAGCCAGAGGGGGAATAATACAGTGAGAGTAGGAATCATATAGTCAAAGTGGAAATAATACAGCCACTGTTAGCCAGAGGGGGAATAATACAGTGAGAGTAGGAATCATATAGTCAAAGTGGAAATAATACAGCCACTGTTAGCCAGAGGGGGAATAATACAGTGAGAGTAGGAATCATATAGTCAAAGTGGAAATAATACAGCCACTGTTAGCCAGAGGGGGAATAATACAGTGAGAGTGGGAATCATATAGTCAAAGTGGAAATAATACAGCCACTGTTAGCCAGAGTGGGAATAATACAGTGAGAGTAGGAATCATATAGTCAAAGTGGAAATAATACAGCCACTGTTAGCCAGAGTGGGAATAATACAGTGAGAGTAGGAATCATATAGTCAAAGTGGAAATAATACAGCCACTGTTAGCCAGAGTGGGAATAATACAGTGAGAGTAGGAATCATATAGTCAAAGTGGAAATAATACAGCCACTGTTAGCCAGAGTGGGAATAATACAGTGAGAGTAGGAATCATATAGTCAAAGTGGAAATAATACAGCCACTGTTAGCCAGAGTGGGAATAATACAGTGAGAGTAGGAATCATATAGTCAAAGTGGAAATAATACAGCCACTGTTAGCCAGAGTGGGAATAATACAGTGAGAGTAGGAATCATATAGTCAAAGTGGATATAATACAGCCACTGTTAGCCAGAGTGGGAATAATACAGTGAGAGTAGGAATCATATAGTCAAAGTGGAAATAATACAGCCACTGTTAGCGAGAGTGGGAATAATACAGTGAGAGTAGGAACCATATAGTCAAAGTGGAAATAATACAGCCACTGTTAGCCAGAGTGGGAATAATACAGTGAGAGTAGGAATCATATAGTCAAAGTGGAAATAATACAGCCACTGTTAGCCAGAGTGGGAATAATACAGTGAGAGTAGGAATCATATAGTCAAAGTGGAAATAATACAGCCACTGTTAGCCAGAGTGGGAATAATACAGTGAGAGTAGGAACCATATAGTCAAAGTGGAAATAATACAGCCACTGT
This sequence comes from Lamellibrachia columna, assembly GCA_963662155.1. Classification (NCBI taxonomy): domain Eukaryota; kingdom Metazoa; phylum Annelida; class Polychaeta; order Sabellida; family Siboglinidae; genus Lamellibrachia; species Lamellibrachia columna. Next base: position 31,240,769 of record OY759262.1, read on the forward strand.
TAGCCAGAGTGGGAATAATACAGTGAGAGTAGGAACCATATAGTCAAAGTGGAAATAATACAACCACTGTTAGCCAGAGTGGGAATAATACAGCTCGTGAGAATATTACAAACTTGCGATGAGTGATGATGACCAGCTCTAAATGTATATGTTTCGGAAATAGCCTATGTATGTAACCAATTACCTACCTGTCCTTTTTTCGGTCCCTTGACAGAAGTGGGTACGATGCACCTGGGTCCTGTTTCTCCAGCAAAACCACATCTAAAACACAATTTTTTATATGTCATTTGACCATTTATCACAAATTGGACTCAAGTGGGGTTGCTGGAATGGGGCAAGAACCAGCCAAAAGAAAACATTTTGACAGACATAGAAGGTAACAGCATTATGTAATTCATGAAGGGCAGTTACTTGTGCTTACTTGAGTTTCCTGGTTTTCTCTGCAAGTTTATGTCATTCTTATGGTCTTTCGACTTGGTTCTTTTACTTTTTATCACCTCCCTGACGTTTACAATTACAAATCAAATCAACCACATCGTTTCCTACAATAACCACATAACACACATTTTGATTTTTAAGACTAATTACATGAACGGTGGTCTATGATTAAGCGGGTGTTTTAATAAATACTTATTCAGTTGTTCCATAACACAATAAATATTGGGATCATAGACCAATTCACTCCACTTACTAATAATAATAGGAGTCTTATTAATTTGCTGAATACAGTCAATACTCTTCTGTATAAATGTGACTGTCTTCCAAGTTTACAAGGTTTTCTATGCCTATGCTACGGCTATGCTTTCTTTTATGTAGCGTATAAGCCCCCTGGTACATACTATATAATGTATTATTCATTCCCGCCCGCAATAAATGCAAAATTCGAGCCAAAAAATCATATCACAGCACACTGCAGATAGCTAGTCAACGAGAAAAATGTATTGTAATTTACCTGCATTATCGCCCATTACTGAACAGTTTTAGTAAGTGACCTCCGATACTTTCAACATGTACTTACTTTGTATATGCTGCACCGATATCGAATATCACGGCCGTCTTTTCACCGCCATAAGTAAACCCCTCTAAAAGGGGCATTTTGCCTCAAAAAGACCGCGACGTTGACACTGACAGCCTCTTCGATAACAGCGCTCCGTCGGATAGTTCAGAAATCAGAATCACCGGGCGCCACTCTCATGATTACGCGTTAGCCTCGGCTAATTAGACATTGGATGTTAGGCTTAGGAAACGTGTTTTATGAGGGATTATTCCTTAATTTAATTAATTAATCCGTTGTACGGATATCCATCAATCTGGACAATAAAGTCAAAAGGGCATAGAAGTAGTAATAATTTTATTTTGGAGCGTTTGGGAACGTGACATCACAGTACAGCTAGTATCAGTATGGGATCACACGGCATCATTAAAACGGCAACAACGTCTGTCATCACTGCCATTGTTTTATCTCTGATTAATATTTACATAACAGCCGATGGCATATAATAAAAAATGCTATGCCAATAAATAAAAAACCTAAAACTTGGCAGCGGGTTATCAACATGATCTAGATAGGCCTACTGTAATTAAGCTAAATAGCAAGTTATACATTTTATTTTAGTGTCATGCTCTCAATTAATTACTCCTTTTGTTACCATTTTATAAAAAAATCTGCCAGCCATCCCCCTAAAATAAATTTGCAACTGTGTTAAATATATTGGTTTGCTAGGAATTCTTCCATCCACTTTTTTTGGTATTCTTCCTCTTTTCCATGATTACACAAAATAAATGGTTTATTTATACCTATGTCAAGTCTTGCTTTCAGTAGAAAACATTGTTCAGTGTCCATCCTATATCCACACACAGTCTGAACTACACTCTTGTATATCTCAAAGAAACACACATGCACACAAGGTAACAATAACTCGTTTTATTTCTCACAAACCAACACTAGTGTATTTAGTTTGCTCAAGTTGCATTTAGACTACAATAATTATGGCAAGCATCAGCCAAGATCTTTCATATAAAACATGCACACATTCCTAGCAAAACCATGTATATTGCAATACTGGCAAATGAAGTCACAACAGTAGCTTTCAAAGACGATAATTGTAAATGAATTATAAATTCATTGTTAACCAATTTATTTATTTCATTGTTAACCAATACAATTATTGTGTCAACATGCTTGGGCCAACATTTACTGGATAACAAACAAATATCTTCTGGTCGTCAAATATGTTGTCCTACCAACGTTAGGATATATTTCTACATTTGTATCTACTTCCTTAATTCATAAATATGTTGTCCTACCAATATTAGGATCTATTTCTACATGAATTTGGATGATAGAAATTTGTAACTACTTCCTTAATTCTTAAACTATTAACAACCTTTTATATGGCAGTCAATATTTTTTACTACATATAATACTTCAGAAGAACTTGCATATCATAATTGATTAGCATTACCTAAGCAAATCTCCCAGTGTCGAAAATTTCATTAACTCTCAGCTGTTCTAGAATATCTACAAAGTTACTCCACATATGAGGACATGAATGCACTAGTTGCTGCATGCATCTTGCTAATGACTCGCATCTGAACGCTGATCATGGATGAAAACTACATAGAGACAAAACATATTTCCGTAGTAACAATCTCACCACGCTATTCATGACATCATGTGGTGGTTCCAAATAACTACAGTGAGACACAGATTTTAAAACTAAATAATTGTTAAGAACAGGCCACAACAATTAATCAGACATCTATGATTCAAATAGTCAAAGTAATGTCAGTCACACCAACTTTAAGATTTTCTTTTGAATTGTCTTCTCACTTATTACCCAGTAGCATTGGGTGACCATGTAAAAGCATTATATTTGTTCAAGCAACTTTAAAATTAATATGAAATAATGGAAGATCTGTCGGTTAAAAGAGCATATATAACTTGAGTATTAATTTAAACAGTTAAATCTATGATTTTATTGACCTATTCTTAACGTTTGCATAAAACTAGTCACTAGAGATAAACATTCATGATGTAAAAAATTAACATATGAATGGCATTACAAATGGCTGAAATTCAAATATCATCACTGATGCAAGCATCAAGATCACGCAAAACAATATGGAAACACTTGCTGCAATTTCACCAGATCACTCGCCGACATGTCACCAGTCATATCACTGTCAATATTCTTTCTAAGCCTTGTAGCACATGGCAAACTTTTCAACGCAGCGTTTCATATTGACAACACAACAATCAGACTTTTCTGACCTTATTGCAACTTTTTGTTATAAATAACTGTTGTCAATTTGACATTACTGATGTACGCTTAGAAGCCATAAGTGTATATTTACAGTAAAATAAAAAGATTCTGCATAGTAACTGAGAGTACACAGACATAGCCAGCATGCGAACGAATAGCAGACATTCACGTTTTAATTTACTGACCACTTATTTCATATGATCAATTGCAGCAACAATCACAATTTCTCATTCAAATATTGCCCGCTGTTTCTATACTTATTATGCAGTACTTTGAACGTCAACCTGATTGTTTGAACGTCAAGCTAGCAGCGTGAATATGTTTAAAAACAAGGTTGACACATATCTCAGGAGGGCGGGCTATAAGTAGATGAACATTGTTGGACTCTCGATAAGCCAATGGCTTCCTTGTCCACTTGCCATCTGGGCCTTTGGCTTGGATGGCAAATCTTGTTAAATCTTGTTACACTCCACTCACATTTCAATTAATGCATAAAAACTTTGCGGGTAATTTATTTAGCACCATTAATAGCAGTTTCCAGTGATTCTTCGATGAAGGATATACTGAATTTTGTGGTTATGACTGCGGTTATTAACCATAACTCAAGTTTACAAAATCAGACAGCTTCAACAGCATGATAGAAAGAGACACAAATATGACAGCAGTATAAATAAATAATGAAATACACATGTAGTAATAACCCATAACTACAACTAAATAGTTGATTTCCAGTATTATTACACCATTATTTAAAAAAATATTTGTAAAATGCATGTCATTAAAACATATTTTGTGAATCACAGTTTCTGGCAAGTTAGAAGACAGACCAGCCAGCCAGCAAGCATCATGAAACAGCGTTTTGTTCGTATTTGTCTGGTAAATGTACCCCGGGTCTTTCAAATATTGCCCACAGCACAGAATTTTAATCATTACAACTAAGGAGTCAGAAGTGGCTGGGTTGAATATACTCCACTGATGTTTCTACATGCTAATTTAATAAAGATTTTTACAGGATGACTATTTGCATGTGTGACACAACTCCATATAAGTTTGTAGTGGAGGTGGAAAAGAGATGAATACTAAGCACATGGAAAGATGAAATTAGAAATATATGAGCCATAATAAAAAAGTCACTGGATAACAAGTACTGCAGCTATACATGCAACCCAAGTGTACTGCATTCTAGAGCCAAATCATTGCTAAATTTAAAAGAAAAGGATTATCTAAAAGCATCATCTTTGAAGCATCTTACTTTAGGTTATGCAATAAAACATGTTACAACCACTCAGGGAATGTCGATTTTTTCATGAAAGAGAGCACAATTACTGCATTTGCAGGGGATTGAATAAGCACTGAGAACAAAACCAATGTCTTTGGTCAATTAAACATCTTGTTTGCAGACTTGTTGATTCGAATAGGGACCGACTCGAGTCATTCATTTTAATGGCTTGGGACTTGGACGCGGGCATATGATTTGCAAAATGATTATGATAAGCATGATTTGTATCTACCAGCAATACAACAATCTGATACTATGTACATCTGCATGGGTGCCAGTGGGTCGCACTGTAGTTACTGTACAATGGCGCAAAACAAGACAATGTTATTGTGATTGTCCGCACTGAATGAAACTACTTATTGTGATTGGCTAATCTTTGTGCATTGTTGCACAATAATCATAATAAACTGCCGTTTTATTCGATTATTCATTAGATGGGAAGCACAAGCGCCATGTGTTTGAGTGCGACTTGCATTGTGACTTGACCAATAGTGACTTGGAACTTAACTTGGAATTCAAGATGACTCGAGACTTGACTTGGACAATACTGACTTGACTGCAAATTTGTGACTTGCCAACAAGTGTGCTCATTTGAACATGTCTCATAAGATACATAACTTTGCACTGCCTCTGAAAGACATTACAGTTAAGATGACTGTAGACCAGAATGTCTGGACCTTGATTGGGACCGACACGTCAACCGTCTCCAAAAATCTTCCCATCTGCCATGCAAATGGTTATCATGGGAATATTGGAATATTACAGTCCTGTAACAGTTCCAAGACCAGTCTACACAAACTGCGATTTAAAATTATAAAAAGAGAAGATGTCAGTCATGCTGACCTACAGTATCTTATCCACAGAGCAAGGCAAGGCAAGATAAAATATATCCAACATGCAGCTAGGTTCACTAACTGTGGACTACTAAACAGTCTCAGCACTTGGACTGCAAACATGGTCTGATACAGCCACTCCAGGTTATAGACATGTCCACCGAGTGACTCATGCCATGGATGGTTCTGACTTGGTTAATGTTGAAGGTCAGCAACAGATGGCGCTATGATGGTGCAATGGAGTAGCATTTGCTCTGTACAACGTACGACTTTCCACATCGCTTTCCTTCAGGCAATCGGGAAATGAGTGCCTGGAAAACGATTAAAGTAGATCAGTTCAATGCTAAATCCAGTTTAACATGTAAAAAGCAGCATATTTTCAGTTCACTTAACTTCAGTAGTCAGAAATGTCAAGACAAAATGTCTTTTGGACAACACAATTTTATACAGTTGGTACTAAACCAATGTTGCGGGGGGAATGGGACCCAATTTTGAGTCATAAATATATTTGTATTCAAGAGGAATACTGATTCTCATTTGCATGCATCACGGAAAGGAACTAACTTTGTACTGCAAAATCTGTCGACCTATTAAGTGTACATGCCCTAATTAGCACACACCCCATTTTTTAATCAGCACAATCCATAATTATTGTAATTTTTACTAGAGTGAAACAACTGAAGTGTCACCATCTGGTGTTAAACAGTTGGCACCACTTTTCAGCTGTTCTACACTAGTCACCAAATGACATCACTAGTGTTAAACAGTTAGCTTATTGTCTACAAACACATTTTGGTGTATGCTTATAAGAACAGATTCCTTGACATTAATATTTTCCATGGCCTAACTGATGTTCATGTGTACTGTACGCTTCTTTGGTCGAATACGATACATCTGGTCAATAAATTGTTGAATATCACGTCTCATTTGTGACCCAAGAACGAGTTACAAACAAGTCATGGGACTTGAGATGATGCTGTGATCTTTTTAGCAGCATTCCAAAATAAATTGTACTCCATTTTGTTTTGGTTTCCTTGGTAACTTACCTTTGGATTACTACTTTCTGTTGACATAAAGGCTACACACATACTGTCGGTCGTGTGTGCCCAGAGAACTTCAACTGAAACACAATGTTCGTTTAGTGAATGTTAGCTTGGGTAGTGTGCATATGTCCCATGTCTAAAACAAGCTTGGACAGGTTACGTATGTTAAGAATAAGTAGCACATTTCTCAAAAATCTAAAATTAGCTTGTACAGGTTGCATATGTCCAATGCCTAAACTGTAATGTCCTGTATATATCCAAAGTTTGAAATCAGAAATGTAAAACCTGCATGTCTGACATCAGAATTAGAGTTGAACACCCAACACATGTATGCCAGTTTCGTCCAAATGCCAACCACTGCCATAGAAACTACAGTTTCAACACAATGATCACATGACAATTAACTGCAGGACAGTTGCCGCACTCACCGTCCATCTCCCCACATGTGTCTGTTGTCTGCACCTTTACAGCCAGAGCCCCACCAAGCTTCTGCTCAACACTCTGAATGTAAGGCGAGCCTGCAACAAGAACCACCTGACTATCTAGACATTCTGAATGTAAGGTAAGCCTACAAAAAGAACCAGCTGATTATAAGGACACTCTGAATGTAAGGCGAGCCTGCAACAAGAACCACCTGACTATCAGGACATTCTGAATGTAAGGTAAGCCTACAAAAAGAACAAGCTGATTATAAGGACGCTGAATGTAAGGCGAGTCTGCAACAAGAACCACCTGACTATCAGGACATTCTGAATGTAAGGTAAGCCTACAAAGAGAACCAGCTGATTATAAAGACACTCTGAATGTAAGGCGAGCCTACAACAAGAACAAGCGGTTTACCAGGACACTCTGAATATAAGGTGAGCCTATAACAAGAACCATCTGACTATCGTTAGACAGGCATTGCGAGGTTCCTGTCATTTAATGGTTCCTGTCAAAATTCATGTGTCTTATACAGCAAACGGGTGAGAGAAAGAAATATCAGAGTGGCTGAATGAGAGGACTGGCATGAAATTAAACAGTCTGCATTGTTATTCAGATACACCACGCTTTAGTAATTTCTCTTCGCCACCATGATCACCCATTTGTACATGTCAACTCCACATTACCGACTTAGACATATCTCAGACATAGCTAATTAGTAATTACCAACTTACGGAGGAACTTTGACTCGAAGGTGTCTGATAATGCTGTTGTCGGATTTTCATCATTCTTCAAACAGAATGCACACTCCCTGGCTAGCAATGTCTTCGTTAAGTGCTCCCCACAACCTGGACGTGAAAGAGAAGGCAAGTTACACTGCATGTATGTGAAAGATATATATGATTAAGATCAAATATGTTTTATGTAGAAAAACAAAACACCAATTTTATAATGTCTTACACGAATGTAGCTATAAAAAACATACATGTATTTTAAGTTACTTTATTTTCTAGTTTCTATGTGTGTTTTATTTTGTGTAGTTTAATTTTAGTCCTGACTAAGCAGTGTTTAGCCTTTATTATTATTCATTTAGTACTACTTTGTAATTCTTATTATTTCTGTTAGTTTGTATTTATATACGTTAGACTTATTATTTAATCTAACTAGCTGAACAGGGTCTTACTTTGGATATGAGTCTCTAAATAAAAGCAATTATTAGTATTATCGCATAATGATTTGCATCACAGACCTGAAGTGCTGATGCCCACGCCGAGTTGTTCTTGGACATTGTTCTCGGCCCAACAGCCGCAGCCATAGAGCGCGGCCTGAAATATGGTTAGCATACATAAGTTAATCAGATTCATAAGACAATTTGAGCAGTTTGAGTTGACAATAGTTATCTCACATATCAATGACAAATGTTTGGGCTGGTCAATCGAATTACATCAGTCAACATGTTGATGACGGGAGTGTTACAAAAACTTACAACAAATAAATTTTTTCCATTTAAACAAAGTAAAACAAAAGGAAGACACATTAGAAAACGTATATGTTTGTGTTTTTATGAATTTTTTTCTTCAGATTTTTACAACTGGATGTTTTTACTACCCAGACATTGATTTTTTGGGGAGAGATTTCACTTCTAAATATTGTATTAATTTTAACAGGACTCTCAAGAAATCTGACACCAAAAGTTTGGCTACATTGGTAATTAAAACCGATTGATATGCAGGAGAAAACAGCCACTTCATCTGGGATCTGAAGCCAGGGATTTAACTGGGACACTTCCATGTTGGTCAGTCTCCTACTGCTTACCTGGCCGAGTCTGCCGGGCTGCTTGAGTACAATGCCTCCACTGGACACTGCACTGACCACACTACCGCTGTGGTCAACACATATCACCCCTACTGTGTCCTGTAGCACTGATTCCTCAGAGCCATTGGTCTGCTGCCAAACACAAGAACAATACATCATTACCAAAACAACAACACTCGTGATTTTACTATGCTTTCAAGTCTGCGACCGGGATTGTTATTACATGAGCCATACAGAGGTTTTTACATGTTAATTTCTGTGGCAAAACTTAAATTATTAGAATCATTTAGTCCACCATGGACATGTTAACCCATTTCTTAACAACAAATCCAGCATTCTTATCTATTATAACTGGAATTGTAGTAGGTACAAAATGGGTTAAACTCCCACAGACTATATGTGAGGAGTGAGTGAGTGAGTGAGTGAGTGAGTGAGTGAGTGAGTGAGTGAGTGAGTGAGTGAGTGAGTGAGTGAGTGAGTGAGTGAGAGTGAGTGAGTGAGTGAAGAAATATCTCATCTCCCAATGACCTTTTCCATTCCTGAAATCGTTTGACTTTTATAAATGCACTCTGCACCTGCAAACTAACTTAATAATTCTCATCCTTTACAAACTGTAAATAGAAGAAAAACATATCACTCCACAGCTACACAGATTATGCAATTAATTGACAAAAAAATACAACAGTCAAACATCTCCTAACCTACCACTAAATTTACACTGTCTGTTTTCCTGGTCTTGTGATTGTGGTTATTGAGGAACCCTTCCTCCAACATGTCCAGCTTCCTCTTGTGTTTGATGAAGGCCTTTCTTGACGAATCTGAAACATTTTGGTAAATATATGAAATCATATTAACACTGAACAGGTACACTGTATGCTGAAGCACATGATTTATGTGAAGGACAAGATTTGAAGAATATGCTGTTTGGGATAAGGGCAGCAAGGATGCGCACATGGGATGTGGGAAGTAAGGGATGTGATAGTTAGAAAAGGGAGAATAGCAGACTTGTTGGCAAGTGACAAAGTGACAAATCAAGTCAAATCACAAGTCAGTGACCTGAAAGTCAAGTCAAGTCTCAAGTCAATGACCTCCAAGTCCAAGTCAACTCTCTGAATTCCAAATCATGTCACTAGCATTCCCCTTTCGAGTCATAAGTTAAGTCACTAGCTCTCACCGTTTGAGTCACAAGTTAAGTCACACTCAAACACATGACAACTGCACTTCATGTCTATCAATGATAAACAGATCAATTTATTAACGATATTATTTATTACGATTATGATTAGTATGATACACATAAAGTGCATGCATACATGTAATATCAACAATCAAGGTTAGTCAATATTATTATCGTGATGAAATGGTGTTAGTTGCAAAATGGTAATGACAGTAAACCTTGTTTAAATTAAACAAAGTTCTAATGATCATTATGATCATATTATATTTTATACCACCTAAAAGTTAACTTTGTCTCTAGCCATTAAACGTGACTTAGGAAATGTCATAGTTCGTACAGCTAATAACTGGCTTGTGCAATTATGTTTCTTATAGGCAACACTCACATTTTTAGTCATTATCAGACAGCAGACCAGAGTGATTACCAGACTTGTTGGCAAGTCACAAACTAGCAAGTCAAGTCAAGTCACAAGTCAATGACCTCCAAGTCTTTTTTTGCAACTAATACCATATAACCTAATTGAGAGAACTACCTGTGAGCAGTGGCTACAAGGTCTACCTGTGAGCAGTGGCTACAAGGACTACCTGTGAGCAGTGGCTACAAGGACTACCTGTGAGCAGTGGCTACAAGGTCTACCTGTGAGCAGTGGCTACAAGGTCTACCTGTGAGCAGTGGCTACAAGGTCTACCTGTGAGCAGTGGCTACAAGGACTACCTGTGAGCAGTGGCTACAAGGTCTACCTGTGAGCAGTGGCTACAAGGTCTACCTGTGAGCAGTGGCTACAAGGTCTACCTGTGAGCAGTGGCTACAAGGACTACCTGTGAGCAGTGGCTACAAGGTCTACCTGTGAGCAGTGGCTACAAGGTCTACCTGTGAGCAGTGGCTACAAGGTCTACCTGTGAACAGTGGCTACAAGGTCTACCTGTGAGCAATGGCTACAAGGTCTACCTGTGAGCAGTGGCTACAAGGTCTACCTGTGAGCAGTGGCTACAAGGTCTATCTGTGAACAGTGGCTACAAGAACTAACTGTGAGCAGTGGCTACAAGGTCTACCTGTGAACAGTGGCTACAAGGACTACCTGTGAGCAGTGGCTACAAGGTCTACCTGTGAGCAGTGGCTACAAGGTCTACCTGTGAACAGTGGCTACAAGGACTACCTGTGAGCAGTGGCTACAAGGTCTACCTGTGAGCAGTGGCTACAAGGTCTACCTGTGAGCAGTGGCTACAAGAACTAACTGTGAGCAGTGGCTACAAGGTCTACCTGTGAACAGTGGCTACAAGGACTACCTGTGAGCAGTGGCTACAAGGTCTACCTGTGAACAGTGGCTACAAGGTCTACCTGTGAGCAGTGGCTACAAGAACTAACTGTGAGCAATGGCTACAAGGTCTACCTGTGAGCAGTGGCTACAAGGTCTACCTGTGAACAGTGGCTACAAGGACTACCTGTGAGCAGTGGCTACAAGGTCTACCTCTGAACAGTGGCTACAAGGTCTACATGTGAGCAGTGGCTACAAGGTCTACCTGTGAACAGTGGCTACAAGGTCTACCTGTGAACAGTGGCTACAAGGACTACCTGTGAGCAGTGGCTACAAGGTCTACCTCTGAACAGTGGCTACAAGGTCTACATGTGAGCAGTGGCTACAAGGTCTACCTCTGAACAGTGGCTACAAGGTCTACCTGTGAGCAGTGGCTACAAGGTCTACCTGTGAACAGTGGCTACAAGGACTACCTGTGAGCAGTGGCTACAAGGTCTACCTCTGAACAGTGGCTACAAGGTCTACCTGTGAGCAGTGGCTACAAGGTCTACCTGTGAACAGTGGCTACAAGGACTACCTGTGAGCAGTGGCTACAAGGTCTACCTGTGAACAGTGGCTACAAGGTCTACCTGTGAGCAGTGGCTACAAGAACTAACTGTGAGCAATGGCTACAAGGTCTACCTGTGAGCAGTGGCTCCAAGGTCTACATGTGAGCAGTGGCTACAAGGTCTACCTGTGAACAGTGGCTACAAGGTCTACCTGTGAGCAGTGGCTACAAGGTCTACCTGTGAGCAGTGGCTCCAAGGTCTACATGTGAGCAGTGGCTACAAGGTCTACCTGTGAGCAGTGGCTACAAGGTCTACCTGTGAACAGTGGCTACAAGGACTACCTGTGAGCAGTGGCTACAAGGTCTACCTGTGAACAGTGGCTACAAGGTCTACCTGTGAGCAGTGGCTACAAGAACTAACTGTGAGCAATGGCTACAAGGTCTACCTGTGAGCAGTGGCTACAAGGACTACCTGTGAGCAGTGGCTACAAGGTCTACCTGTGAACAGTGGCTACAAGGTCTACCTGTGAGCAGTGGCTACAAGAACTAACTGTGAGCAATGGCTACAAGGTCTACCTGTGAGCAGTGGCTCCAAGGTCTACATGTGAGCAGTGGCTACAAGGTCTACCTGTGAACAGTGGCTACAAGGTCTACCTGTGAGCAGTGGCTACAAGGTCTACCTGTGAGCAGTGGCTCCAAGGTCTACATGTGAGCAGTGGCTACAAGGTCTACCTGTGAGCAGTGGCTACAAGGTCTACCTGTGAACAGTGGCTACAAGGACTACCTGTGAGCAGTGGCTACAAGGTCTACCTCTGAACAGTGGCTACAAGGTCTACATGTGAGCAGTGGCTACAAGGTCTACCTGTGAACAGTGGCTACAAGGTCTACCTGTGAGCAGTGGCTACAAGGTCTACCTGTGAGCAGTGGCTACAAGGTCTACCTGTGAGCAGTGGCTACAAGGACTACCTGTGAGCAGTGGCTACAAGGTCTACCTCTGAACAGTGGCTACAAGGTCTACATGTGAGCAGTGGCTACAAGGTCTACCTCTGAACAGTGGCTACAAGGTCTACCTGTGAGCAGTGGCTACAAGGTCTACCTCTGAACAGTGGCTACAAGGTCTACATGTGAGCAGTGGCTACAAGGTCTACCTGTGAGCAGTGGCTACAAGGTCTACATGTGAACAGTGGCTACAAGGACTACCTGTGAGCAGTGGCTACAAGGTCTACCTGTGAGCAGTGGCTACAAGGTCTACCTCTGAACAGTGGCTACAAGGTCTACATGTGAGCAGTGGCTACAAGGTCTACCTGTGAGCAGTGGCTACAAGGTCTACATGTGAACAGTGGCTACAAGGACTACCTGTGAGCAGTGGCTACAAGGTCTACCTGTGAGCAGTGGCTACAAGGTCTACATGTGAGCAGTGGCTCCAAGGTCTACCTGTGAGCAGTGGCTACAAGGTCTACCTGTGAGCAGTGGCTCCAAGGTCTACATGTGAGCAGTGGCTACAAGGTCTACATGTGAACAGTGGCTACAAGGTCTACCTCTGAACAGTGGCTACAAGGTCTACCTGTGAGCAGTGGCTACAAGGTCTACCTGTGAGCAGTGGCTCCAAGGTCTACATGTGAGCAGTGGCTACAAGGTCTACATGTGAACAGTGGCTACAAGGTCTACCTCTGAACAGTGGCTACAAGGTCTACCTGTGAGCAATGGCTACAAGGTCTACATTGTGAGCAGTGGCTACAAGGTCTACCTGTGAGCAGTGGCTACAAGGTCTACCTGTGAGCAGTGGCTACAAGGTCTACCTCTGAACAGTGGCTACAAGGTCTACATGTGAGCAGTGGCTACAAGGTCTACCTGTGAGCAGTGGCTACAAGGTCTACATGTGAACAGTGGCTACAAGGACTACCTGTGAGCAGTGGCTACAAGGTCTACCTGTGAGCAGTGGCTACAAGGACTACCTGTGAGCAGTGGCTCCAAGGTCTACATGTGAACAGTGGCTACAAGGTCTACCTGTGAACAGTGGCTACAAGGACTACCTGTGAGCAGTGGCTACAAGGTCTACCTGTGAGCAGTGGCTACAAGGTCTACCTGTGAGCAGTGGCTCCAAGGTCTATATGTGAGCAGTGGCTACAAGGTCTACCTGTGAGCAGTGGCTACAAGGTCTACCTGTTAACAGTGGCTACAAGGTCTACCTGTTAACAGTGGCTACAAGGTCTACCTGTGAGCAGTGGCTACAAGGTCTACCTATGAACAGTGGCTACAAGGTCTACCTGTGAGCAGTGGCTACAAGGTTTACCTGTGAACAGTGGCTACAAGGTTTACCTGTGAACAGTGGCTACAAGGTCTACCTGTGAACAGTGGCTACAAGGTCTACCTGTGAGCAGTGGCTACAGAGACTACATGACATTGTTCAGTGGCTACAAGGTCTACCTGTTAACAGTGGCTACAAGGTCTACCTGTTAACAGTGGCTACAAGGTCTACCTGTGAGCAGTGGCTACAAGGTTTACCTGTGAACAGTGGCTACAAGGTTTACCTGTGAACAGTGGCTACAAGGTCTACCTGTGAGCAGTGGCTACAAGGTCTACCTGTGAGCAGTGGCTACAAGGTCTACATGTGAGCAGTGGCTACAAGGTCTACCTGTGAGCAGTGGCTACAAGGTCTACCTATGAACAGTGGCTACAAGGTCTACCTGTGAGCAGTGGCTACAGAGACTACATGACATTGTTCAGTGGCTACAAGGTCTACCTGTGAGCAGTGGCTACAAGGTCTACCTGTGAGCAGTGGCTACAAGGTCTACCTGTGAGCAGTGGCTACAAGGTCTACATGTGAGCAGTGGCTACAAGGTCTACCTGTGAGCAGTGGCTACAAGGTCTACCTGTGAACAGTGGCTACAAGGTCTACCTGTGAGCAGTGGCTACAAGGTCTACCTATGAACAGTGGCTACAAGGTCTACCTGTGAGCAGTGGCTACAGAGACTACATGACATTGTTCAGTGGCTACAAGGTCTACCTGTGAGCAGTGGCTACAAGGTCTACCTGTGAGCAGTGGCTACAAGGTCTACCTGTGAGCAGTGGCTACAAGGTCTACATGTGAGCAGTGGCTACAAGGTCTACCTGTGAGCAGTGGCTACAAGGTCTACCTGTGAGCAGGGCGTGGTTTTTCACTGTTGGGATGTCGTTCCTCACCGCCCAGTCTCTGGCTCCATCCCCAACAAGAGTACTACAAACAGACAGCTTATCAACTGGCACATTAAAGGTACAATGTCTGACCAGCCAAATGTGTTTTAATAAACCACAATTTACTTAATATAACTTGACTGTTAACTGTTCAATAACTTCAAAATATTGTGTTTACATTGCACACAGAGAGAACAGTTTTTCACAAGCGTTAATGATATGCCAATTACGTGATCCAGTGAACCCAACCCCGATAAAGTTTGTCCACACTGACCCCACTGTCGACACTGTCCACACTGACCCCACTGTCCACACTGACCCCACTGTCCACTCTGACCCCACTGTCCACACTGACCCCACTGGCCACACTGACCCCACTGTCCACACTGACCCCACCGTCCACACTGACCCCACCGTCCACACCAACCCCACTGTCGACACTGTCCACACTGACCCCACTGTCCACACTGACCCCACTGTCCACTCTGACCCCACTGTCCACACTGACCCCACCGTCCACACTTACCCCACTGTCCACACTGACTCCACTGGCCACACTGACCCTACCATCCACACTGACCCCACCGTCCACACTGACACCACCGTCCACACTGTCCACACTGACTCCACTGGCCACACTGACCCTACCATCCACACTGACCCCACCGTCCACACTGACACCACCGTCCACACTGTCCACACTGACTCCACTGGCCACACTGACCCTACCATCCACACTGACCCCACCATCCACACTGACACCACCGTCCACACTGTCCACACCGACCCCACTGTCCACACTGACCCCACCATCCACACTGACCCCACTGTCCACACTGACCCCACTGATCACACTGACCCCCACAGGTAATGGAAATTGTTGACAGCTGTTTGCGAATGAACTGAATGGCACGGTCGATAATATTAAAGAAATAATAATTTAAATTATATTAGCAGAATTGTGTTTCACTAAAAAACTTTTTGGCAGTCAATAAACTAGAAAAACCTTGCCTAGTATTATTAAATATAATAATGAAGTTCTGTCATATGTAAACAAATGTATCGTATTTATTCATAACTATGTAGTTGCTAAACAAATACCACTAATGTGCAATCCTAGTGAAATATAAAAATCACGCATCCGGGACATACAGCAACAAAAAAGGTTATTTTCACTTCATCAGAATATTTTAGGTAGACGAAACTTTTTGGTACACTTTCCATCGCCATAAGATGAGACGCTTGACATCTGACAGTTGTGTTATGATCGGACTTAGTTTATTGATACTGTGCACTGTCACCTACCTTGGTGGTATCCTTCCTAGAGACATGGTGCCCTGTTTCTGCGTCTCCAGGAGACTCACTGCCACCAGAACAGGATTCTTTACGCCTGTGAGCAACAGAAGACACGCATTACTTCAATACCGAGTCACTGCAACCTACAGCCTAGTACACATGTGCCTGCAGTTTGTTCTGATAAGTGTGATTTCCGACGAGCACCAGTAGGACCAATCAAAGCATTTTACACATCATCACCATGAGACTTGATATTTTAAAGAGATGTCCATAACTTCTGTGGCATTCATACAAACAATGTTCAATCTGAGACGTGGCCTGAGCAATGGAACAGAATCCAGCAAAGAATACTTATATGTAAACAAATGCCCATATCTACAACAAATGTATGTAAGCAATGTATAATATACCAGGTGGAACAGCAAATAAAAGCGTTTCAAGTAGTTTCACCAATTTAAGTACTGGGCCAACACTGTGGAATATAAGAACACTATCGCTGCATTCAAGGGCATTTCTTTGAATTAGCAGCAATGTTGTTTTATTTAACTTATTAACTGGTTTTAACTCATGTTAATATATCTTAACTTATTTTGTTTTTAACTCATTTAATTTGACTCTTGACATATCTTATATATTTACCTTGCTAGCACCTTTGAGCAGGTTTTTACTCAGCTATACTAATTTATTATTTATTTTATTACCTAAGTACCAATTTTTAATTTGGTTTTTCTCATGTTTACAATATACACGTGTAGTTGACTAGCTCCAATGTCTTATGTGAACCAAAAGTTTCAACAACGGTAATGGTAAAAATCTAAGGAATAATTTCACAGACGTGCCCCTACCTGAGAGAGCTCCGACAGCTCCGTAGTGCATTGACTGGCCATCCATGATGCTGGCATCACACTCCACGGTCCCCTGCATTGTCAAGTTGGACCCGGTCCCTGCATTGGTCCATGGGGAGTCCTGAAGGAGAAATAGACATATTGCTCTGCTGTGTAAAGTAACTCATTAATTAATGCATGCATGTCCTACATTTGACGTTTTCAAAATTAATAATATTGCTTAGTTGTGTCTTGTGGACAGAAGTTTAAATGTTTAATGAACATTTGTTTCAATTAGCAATGGTTGAAAAGGATTTCACAAAACTACATCTACACATTCGACATTGACAAAAAAGGTCCTACACATGATTGTGTATATTGTTATTGATCACTATTACTATTAATGTTCACTCATGTACTAGTTATTTCTAAAGTTTTTCCATAATAAAAATTATTCACAGTAAACCTTATCAAATATATAATTGATCTTCCTAAGGGCCATGACCCCACTGGTCACACTGGCCCCATGACAGTAAAACAAATCAATACACATAAATATACCTATTAATTGCTATGCTTTTCTACAGAATAACAAATGTGTGTATTTGCCTCGAGAAATATTGTAGCAGCCTTTGCAGCCTCTAATGCCGACTTTTTCTGTCGCAGCAACTGTATAGCCTGAAATATACCATACAATCAGACAAAATTATAACACTGTAAGATATACCTTCCCATATTAATATTCTGCTTGGCCGTACGCAGTGGTCTGGGAAAGCATTCTCATAGAGGTAGTGTTTAAATTGTCGATTTTCTTCATGCTCACCAGGTCAAGATTTATCAATGACACTTGTAATCACCTCAACCAAGGAGTACATTTAGTTATGGACAAGTGTACACAACGCATTCTTCCAGGTTCGACGAGTTGATTTTAATCATGTACAGAAGTCGGCTACATTGACAGTAGCAACTGTGAACATTATACAACTTAATACCTATAAGTATAAAAAGAGAAATACTAAAGCATAGCCGCTCATTTCAAAATGGAATGGCAAAGCAGGTATGGCCTGCTAGGACCACCCTTACTGATAATTTTGATGCCTAAAGATGCAGCTTGATTGTACACATCTGTGTAAATTTATAATACCTGTAGTCTTGCCCTTGGAATTGTTTAACCTTGCTTTTCTGTTGCTAATGTAGGTGTTTAATATATTAATCAAATGTGTCCTAATGACTAACACAATTAGTTATTAAATCAAACTGGCCTAATAGTTTACATTATGAATACACATTCATACTGCCAGCATTTAAAGGCATTGTTTTCACCATTTCTTACATCAAACTTATGTCCGAAACAGTTATTTCTATACGTACATATCATCACAGAATCTAAATGAAAGTATGAGTAAAAATATTATTGCTAACGCAAACTCATGGAGGTTGCCATTTTGAGACAAATGATGATGTATTTCATAAATGGTATGCTTACCTGCAGACATGCCTGTTTGCATATCTTTTCATACAACTCACTGTTTGCAGGTGAGTGATATCCTGCACCTACAAAAAAACAACAGATATTTGAAAATCAGTAGTAAGACAAATATTTGGGTTTTTTAAACTGGCATCTGCCAGATAAGATTATGACTGAAAATAAAATAAGTGTTCTGCAAGAAAAGGCCAAGTATCATGTTTGGCTAAGTGAGTGTTGCAGTGTGCTAGTGTGGAAAGGGTTTATTTGTTATTGTATATATCTTTGGATTTGCTAACATAATACAGGGTACCAAGAGAATTACTTTTACCTGTTGTGAGTGATGGGATTAAGAACAATTTACAACTTTCAACATTGTGCCACATAACCATGATATAAGAATTTATGACTTCAAAGTGCCACATCAATGATTACTACTTAAATTAAAAGCCCATGGTATCGGGGATGGCATATAAATTAATGGAACAAATTATCTATGGATTGTGTAACTGCTAGCAGCGTGAATATGTTTAAAAACAAGGTTGACACATAGCTCACGAAGGCAGGTTACACGTAGATGAACATTGTTGGACACTCAATAAGCCAATGGCTTCCTTGTCCACTTGCCATCTGGGCCTTTGGTTTGGATGACAAATCTTGTTAACTCAAATGGGAACTAAATGGGAACTGAAGGATGATGTCAAAACACATGAAACTGATGTCAACAAGCCTCAGACCACTACACTGCATGAAACTTTGAGTTACATTGACCAGCGTGCAACTTTAGCAAATTCATATTCACCAGATGGCACTTCAGTTGCCACAATGAAAAACTGCCTGCATAGGAAGTGAGCACCCTTATGAATGGTGACTGGGAAAATAAACAATCTTTCTGCGAAAAATGCGTCTAATGGTAAACGAAACAACTGCTAACTGTTTCCAATTAAACCAATGTTGTGTAGTGTCGTACACAGAGCCAGACTACATTGACTTTGTTACTTTACTTGAGTAAGAACAACTGAACAACTGAAAAGTGGTGCCAACTGTTTAACACCAGATGGCAAAATTTTTCAGTTGTACACTAGTCAAAATTACAATAACTATGGATCCTGCTGATTAAAAAAGGGGGTGTACGCTAATTTGGGCATGTATGCTTAATGGGTCAAATACGGTATATGTACCTTTCTGATTGTAATGAAGTATCCATTATTTCTGTATTAAAATTGTTGAGTTCCTAAAATTTTCTAAAAGTGCGATCCTAGTCAGAACAACAAGGGGTAGGTTTTGTGATTTGTAGTTTCATAATTCAGCACGAACTAAACTAGCTCAACACTTGTGATTAGCTAAAAACAGGCCTTTGGAGCATTAACGGATCATTTCAAATCA
Source organism: Lamellibrachia columna (assembly GCA_963662155.1). Taxonomy (NCBI): domain Eukaryota; kingdom Metazoa; phylum Annelida; class Polychaeta; order Sabellida; family Siboglinidae; genus Lamellibrachia; species Lamellibrachia columna. The sequence continues at coordinate 31,260,552 of OY759262.1, forward strand.
TTTGCAATAAAAAATGTCAGCATGTTCTCCAGCTAGTACATGTTATCTTGTGCAACATTTACGTTAAATAAAATATTTATTTGGTTTACACATGGTATGATCTTGCACATGTTCTGTTATATTTGAATATGATAGATGTGTGAAAGAACTTGTGTGGGCCATTTTATATTTTTTACACAGTAGCGCTTTCCAAGTTACTTTTACTCAAGTACAAAATAAATGTACTTGTACCAGCTCTCGTTGTACATCAATGTTTTGAGATCAACCCTCAGATTTGCTTAAAGATATATGTTGACCTAGTCCCTGTTTACTTATTGATTAGTGTTCATGTGCACTGCCTATCATTTGTTATCAGTAACATCACTGTGGCATTCTTCATAAATTTTGTATCATGAATGCACATATGGACAAACTAACCTGACCTATGGTGAATTTTAAATCAACATGAAACAACAGTAGGCAGCAGACCTGGGGCCGACTTGGTACTCGTTTACTCAAGTACATTTTTTAAGTGCTCATACTCATGGAAATTATGGGTTATGTACTCGTACTCATGCTGAAAGTACTCAGATTTTTTTAGTACATCTGAGAACTTTTTTAAATATGTTGTGATTTGATTTGATTTTAAATACAGTTTTATCAAGTATTTGTAGTTAACAGAATGAAAATATTTTTTATTTAAATACTTCCATCCACATTATTTCTGATTGATATAACAAATAAAAAAAAAAAATATATATATATATATATATTGATTTGTTATATCAATCAGAAATAATGTGCTAACTATATATATATATATATATATATATATATATATATATATATATATATATATATCTATATATCTATATATCTATTTATATATATATATATATATATATATATATATATATATATATATATATATATATATATATATATAGCCTTCAGCAAACAGTTATGTTAGTAACCAGTCCAAACTATAATCCTTGTGTTTGTTTAATTAAGCCAGGAAGTCCACAATGAAGGGGCCATTTACCAGTTAGCATTAAAATGTTTTTGTTGCTCTTACAAAGGACCAAGAACTAGCTGAGTCTATTTCTATGGTGACTCAAGTCACAAAGCACCAGTAGTCTTTATTCAAATTAGCACACAACCCCTTTGTTCCAGTTTGGACAAATTGGTTCACTAGCAATTAAATTATGTTTCTACTACATTCATTACATAGGTAATTCTGGGGTGAGACCAATAAATGCAGTCTGATAAAGTACTTGTCTAATGGCTATACATTTTTATTATAATAAATAGATTATTATTGTTGGTTTATGCACCTGATGTAGTGTTTGAAATTATTGCTTCATAAGCCTCATATTGTGTAATATGCAGAGCCTATATTTACATTGTCTGATTTGTGAATCCAGTTGCACAACATGTTCTTGGTAAAAGTGTTTTGTAGTAATCAGATTATGGCACTCTACAGTCTACAAATCAGAAGGTGGTCAGATGATAAGTGCAATTAACAGTCAGGTGCTAGCAAAACTACATCTAGGGTCTGAGAGAAAAGATATAAGAGAAGTGGTTTGGTGCCTCAGATCTCTTGCTAATTGCTTTATTTTATGACCTGCTTAACACTGAGCAGATTTAACAATTACCTACTCTTTTGAAATCATTACAGAACTATTTGAAGTTGATTAGCTAGGTTTTACTGAGATGGTAACCCTAGGCAATGATTGGTTTAAGTGAGTGTAAATGTGCAAGTATATATGTGACTCAAAGGTGGCTTAATCAGATTCCCCTCTATATATATATATATATGGCATGATATATATATATATATATATCATGCCATATATATATATATATATATATATATATATATATATATATATATATATATATATATATAGAGGGGAATCTGATTAAGCCACCTTTGAGTCACATATATACTTGCACATTTCCATATCAAGTGCTCATACTCATGGAAATTATGGGTTATGTACTCGTACTCATGCTGAAAGTACTCAGATTTTTTTTTTTTATACTTGATATATATATACATATATATATATATATATATATATCATGCCACATGCCTTTGCCTAATCAATTGTTCCTGAATTATATAAATTGATTAATAACTTTTATTTTAAAAATATACAATTACCGATAATTTATTTATTATATAATATGTACTCGTACTCATGAAAATGTACTCGGACCCAGGTCTGGTTTGGTGCCATATTAATAAGTATCACGTGGTAGAGCCTAACAGGCAGCAAGCCAAAAGTTAACTCACTGTGTCTAATCATGTTTTCAAAGGATTATACGACAAGCTGCTGATTCATACCATCACTACACTCTCATGACGGTTCAGTGATTGCCGCGACATAGTTTTTATTTATCTACAAAGTGTATGTTATCTATAATTTAATAATATAATATAATAATATAACCTTTGGACAGACGTCAGCCATCCGTGACGCCTACACATTTTGTGGACCAGAAGTCTTCATAGGCCAAACAAGGCAAGTGACCTAATTCGGTAGATGGCTCTTTGTTTCACGATGTGTCTACTGAATATCATTCGGACTTTGCGCCCAGCTTCTACGGGTGTCACTCCGCGATTAATCTGCGTGTCATTAAACACCGTAAACGTGACATTCCACTGACAATATGTTGTCTTAACGCTCGTTCAGTTAAGAACAAATCTCTGTCGGTGGCAGATTTTGTTATTTCCCGGGACATCGATGTGCAGGTTATAAACGAACTCTCTCGACCCATTGAGAAGCATGGTGGAGGCGTGGCCATACTCTATAAATGTGGATTGACCATTAAGACCTTGGATTCTATACAGAATGGCATGTTCACACATTTCGAGTATATGGACTGTACGGTCATTTCCAATGATGTGAATGCGAGATTGTGCATCGTGTACTGTCCACCTCCCTCTAAGCGGAATGGTTTAAGAACAGTGTGTTTTTCGACGAGTGGAGTGTACTTGGACCATCTTGCTGTTATAACTAACGATGTAATCATAACAGGTGACCTCAACTTCCACCTCGACAACATTAACGATGCAGATGCGGTGCGCTTCAATGGCACGTTGGAAGCTCACGGATTGGTACAACACGTAGTGGGACCCATACACAAGAAGGGCCATACTTTGGACGTTGTCATCACATGGGACATTAGTTCCTTGATGATTGGGATGCCAACAGTTTCTGAGCCATGTCTTGGAGACACAAAGGGTAACCCTTCCGGCGACCATCTGGCTGTGTGTTTTAGAATTAACTTAATGAAGCCAGACAGCGTTTGCCAGTTGGTCACTTTCAGGAAGCTTCGGGACATTTGTATTCCCGAATTTATCAAAGACTTAATGCCACTTTTGAACGGCACTGATAGGCTGCTAAATGAACTTGTACACGCCTATACTACAGGAATCGAAGCGGTTATCGACCAACACGCTCCCGTCTAAAGAAAGTCCAAACGCGCAATGGTATTCAGACAAACTGAGACACGCCAAACATGCGCGCAGAGAAGGTATGGCAGCGAACCAAACTTACCATTCATCGACAGCTGTTCAGGGAGCAATGCAACGCAGTCAACAAACTGATGATCAGTACCAAGAAAACATTCTTTTCTGCAAAAATCAGAGACTGCGGCATAGATCAGAAACAATTGTTCAAATTAACGAGTCATTTGATGGGTAACACGGGACATGTAATCTTACCAATCCATGAATCGGCCGATCAGCTAGCGACTATTTTCGGTGACTTTTACATTGACAAAGTTGCTACCATCCGACGAAACATCAACATCGGCAACCCAAGTGACATCCACAAAACAGCATTGGACGACAACGTCATGTTTGACGGAATCCCACTTCAAAGGTTTCTGCCAGCCACCCATGACGAGTTGAAGTGAATAATCACAAATTTGCCCAACAAGTCATGTGACTTAGACCCGATCCCTATGTGGCTTCTTAGGCAGTGTCTGGATCGTGCCGTTGTTTACAGCCATTATCAATAAATTGTTGGCAACGTCAGTGGTACCCGCATGTTTCAAATGTGCAATTGTGAGACCATTGTTAAAAAGCCCGGGCCTCGATAAGGAAGTTCTGAATAATTATCGGACTGTGTCAAACCTATCATTTGTGTCAAAACTTGTCAAGAAAGTGGTTGAACAATGTCTAAAAGATCACCTTCTACACAATTTTCACCAATCGGCGTACCGAAATAATTAGTCAACTGAGACAGCTCTTGTGAAAGTCCATAACGACATCACAGAAGCTCTTGATCAAAAATGTGTAGTTGGTCATGCTTGATCTGTCCAGTGCGTTTGATGTTATCGACAATGGGATTATGCTAACATGTCTTCAACACTCATTTGGTGTGACTGCAGAAGCCCTGGATTGGATGCGATCCTACATTAGCAGCAGAACGCAATGTGTCTCTGTCGACCCTGCAACTTCATTTAACGCACATCTATGTTGCGGCGTGCCACAAGGATCTGTGTTAGGACCGAAACTGTACTGCATATACACTAAACCAGTTGGTGATATAGTGAAGAAACATAATCTTCGCTACAACTGTTATGGAGATGACACACAAATATACTTGTCCATCAAGCCTAACGAGAACTGGGCCAGTGAAAGGTCAGCCATTGAAGCCTGTGTGGCGGATGTTGGCGGGTAGATGAATAGAAACATGCTAAAACTGAACCAAGAAAAAAGCGAACTCATTGTGTTTTCGTTCAAACACCGAATTCGTCGGATGAACGATTTGTCCCTCACGATCGGAGGCAGACTATTACATGCTGTGCAATCCGTGAGGAATCTTGGAGTTATTATGGACAGCGGCTTGACAATGGAGAAACAGGTGAATGCGATCTCCAAGTCCTGTTTCTACCACATCCAAAATATTGGCAAAGTCAGGCAATACATTACAAATGACGCATGTAAGATTCTAGTCCAGGAACTAGCAACATCTCGCCTGGACTATGGAAATGCGCTACTGCAAGGTTTGCCTCAGGTGCTAATTGAAAGATTGCAACGTATACAGAACTGCGCTGCTCGCCTAATCACCAGGTCATGTAAGAGCGAACACATAACACCTGTGTTACGTGAGCTACATTGGCTTCCAGTGAAATACCAGCTCCGCTTTAAGGTTAACACCTTCTCATATAGTTCTCAACGGATTGGCACCGGCATACATGAGTGACATTATGCAGAAACATCAACCAACGCGTAGTTTAAGATCAACAGAGAAGTCACTTCTCGTCGTACCTGTGCCATGAACTGCAACTTATGGCGAACGTTGTTTCAGCCGACACACGGCCATACTGTCGAATGACTTGCCTGAGAAAAACACATCTCTTTAAACTGGCATACGACTGACGTGATTGAGTCACGCTCTTGTTTTAATGACATTGCTATATACCATTGACTAATCCGTAATGTTTTATTCGTGTGTGTACTATAAGTGTAATATCTGTGTTTATTTATTTGTTATGTTTAAATCAGCTCCTTTACACTATCTACTTTTAAAATAATCTACATTTATTGTTTTATTTAATTTATGCAGTTTTATGTAAATTATATATTTTATAGTTTTATTTAATTTATGCAGTTTCATGTAAAGCGCCTGAGAACATTTTATCTTAATTGGATTCGGGAGCTATATAAATTCTGATATAATAATAATAATAAGTAAAATTGGTGAATATCAATGTCGTCTATTGTTGCAATCTGCTGGTACCTATTTAAACAAAACAAAGGTTCATATTTATCAGCTGCATCAGGAGATAAATATTCCCATCACAGTTCTTCATTCTAGACATATGTAAATAGCATATCATTATAATTATTATGATGATATTGTCTGATTGGTAATTTACAGAACACTTCCTACCATACTGCAACACGTTTTCACATGACAGTAAAGCTGCTTGCATGAGTTGCCCCATGTGCAAGGTGCTGTTAGGTTTTGTTGCGCCACTGAGCTCGGATTTTTCGAGGATATTGGCGCCAAAGAAGTCATTTTATTATTATTAACTAATCTGTCTTATGGATTTATGTATGATATTGCTAATTATATGGCCTATTGAATAGAGAAATTATATACGTTATTCATGCTTAGAAAGAACAACAAAATCATGAGTGATGTTACATAACACTATATTTTAGTTAACATTTTCAATTAACACATTCATTTATTAATAGTCCTGCTCCAAGTCAAAACTGGTATTATATTCACAAATCATAATTTACCATTTCATGTCAATCTGACAATCTCTAAACAACAATTTAGCTGTCATTAGTACTTTATGCACAATACATACAATTTACCTTAACGTCCATCTCAAAGTTGCTGACAAATGTTCACAATTTATCTGTACAGCTTAATTTTAACTCCAAAAAAGAAGCCTTTTATTACGGTCCCAACTGTCACATTAACACCTGTCCACTCCGTTCATTTATGTCCTCTCCAATTTCATTGCTGGTATGCACTTATACCCCAGTCAGTTTCATTCCTGGTTTCCCAATTGTGACTGACACCTGTCCTGTTGTTTTAAAACTAGCTGCCTAGTGAAACCATGGTGCAACAATTATTTATGTAATCATTAAGTAATGACCTAATTCTGGCACCATGGTATCATGTGCTAACAAATCAAGCACATTCGAACACAATAATACAGTAAAACTTGTACTTGCATTAAATTGCATATGAATGGTGACAGAATAATAATGCATTAATATATTGATTTTAAATTACATTTACAGTCTATACAGTAAATAAAATGGCACATATTTTTCTGATGCTTTATAGTTACATGTCATAAAGGTATTACATCAGAAAAGTATTATATCAGAAAGGTATTTCTGACAGTTTCTGACAGTTACTGATGGTTTCTGATGCTTTAGACATCAGAAAGGTATTTCTAATGAGGCGGCAAATACCATGGTATTTACTATCTCATCAGAAACTTGCCAACCCTGGCAGTTATTACCACAAAAGGTCATAATTTCATATTTATACATGGTTAAAGTCCAGTAACTTTAGTGATATACCTATAAGAATGATTATAGACATGAAATACATGTTTATTGCCTGTGTTAATTTGATTGTACATTTTCAGTGGCATGCAAGGACCCTCGCCTTTCCCTGGATGTGAAAGACAAGTCTCCTGCCTTTCCTAGAAAACAGCTAGTATCATGAGCATTTCCAAGTCGTAAAATAAGTTATGCCATTAGTATGTTTGATTGATTGGTATATATATGAGTGGTAGAGTCCTATAAATCCAGACATTACAGCGGGTAACACATAAAAGCACACCAAAGTACACTTATATCCAATGTGGTTGTTTACGACTCTTGTCATGCTGCATGTACCAATCTAATTATATCTACCATCCTAACATCGATAAGTATCACTTATGTGAACAGATACTTTTGCAGTTACATAATCATAGCTCTAGATGGAGGTCTTAGGCCATTAACGAAATTACTGTCGCCAGGTGGCAGCTTATCGAGTGGGGGGTTGGCGTGAACAACGTAATCGTGTCCTTTACGCACGTGCAGAACGACTTTGTACGTTACATACCAACGTGTACTGCCACGAACCCTTTGCCGTCACAACTCATCTCACAAAACTATGCACAGGTGGCTGCAAGGAATTAAGACACGAAATCACAAACAAAAGCTACAGTTTCGGAAGTAGCACCTGTTCCCACAAGGTGGTGCTAGTGTCTGCCACGAGGCCGCATACCACAACGAAACAAATGACAACGTCCACTTTTCATTTGATTAGAGACATTCTACATATTTATATGTAATCATTGTCAAACTATTTGTAACAATATTTGAATGATATTAATATCAATGTGACAAGAATAATTAATTTGTTATGAACATACGCTTTTTGTGTACAAACGACCCTGGCCTGGGCTGACCGTGAACGTCGTCATTCGAACACACGTTGCAGCAATTGTTAACAGGGAAATCCGAAATTAGGTAACACAAATGCACAATCTTCGTGTTGCTGCATGTAACATAAAGAAGTTTAATAAAGTGGCTGTGTGAGGAAGTATATGTTCGGTGAGCGATAATATAATGCATCAGCAGTTTGAAGTGTAACTGTAAATCAGTCGCATGTTGATAGGCCGACTAACTTATCAAGTTTGGGAACCCCTAAGAAATATCGATTTGAAAACATATATATATATAAACATACAATAAGTACCTTGGCAATGCAGTGTTGATTTGTGCATACTCGGAAGTATACTAGTCTGGGTCAAATTCGAGCTACTAAGTAAGACTAGCCACTGCACTAGGTGTTCTAACTCTACTGTCTTAGACTTAGTACTAGTAGAATATGCTGTTTTCACAAAAAATCTTAAGAAACTTTTGCACAAGAGTGATAACTAACTAACAGTTACTTCATCAATTCAATGCAAAGAAATTGTTGTTTTGAGTTAAAATATGTGCAATTATCAAATACTGGAAAACAGGTCCTGTGAAACGTGGTTATCACTTAGCTTTGAATAAAGTACTCTGCATGTTCGAAAAAGCCCAACGCATCAAATGTACAAACACCATGGGTCCGTTTGTTAACTTTCCTGTGATGATTATTATGAATAGTTGCATACATTTTCGTCCAATAAAGTGAAATATGGCATTTTACATCAAGATCACCAATGTGGCACGATGGAACTGCCATCTACAATCACTGTCCTTATGAAATACCAAAATGTGTCCAAAAAATATTTTTTGTGTCATTTTTCTTTGAAGCAATTAACTTTGTTGGACGTTTACACTCCCAAGGACCGATATATCTGACTAGTGACATAAATGCATTTTTTTCTTTCATGGAAAGTGTATAAGTGTTAATTTATTTAGTTTAATGCTGCTGCAGTGATAGTCAAATTTGGTCTTTGTAGCAGTCTCCCTGATCCATTGAAACATGTTTCTTTTTAAAATCTGGAGTGATCCGTCGAATGACAGATCTCGTCCCAAGTCAGTTGTGTTTTCTCTGGTGACTGTGCAAGTACAGTCATAGGTGGTCGCAGGTCCCTGCGGAAGTTGACCATTCTTCAGCTGTGTTCTTGGTCTTTGATTATTTGTAGTCGTTTCTGCTCGAAGTCCAGTAGACTGGTGTGACAAGTGTGATGCCAGAGAGGGCGATTTGTTGCTGTCATTTCCCACATGTTAAGAGGGATGGAGCAGGACTTCAATGTTGATTTTAGTACATCTTTGTATCTTTTTCTTTGGCCGCCTCTTTTTCGGCAACCGGTTTTCAGTTGGCCATAGAACAGTGCTTTGGGTATGCAGTCATCAGTCATACGGACCAGGTGACCAGACTATCGGAGTTGTGCTCGTTTGATGTGGAACTTAGTTCCGCATTGGTCTTATACTTCAGTGTTTGGCACCATATCTTGCCATTTGATGCCTGCTGTCTGTTGTAGGCAGCGCATGTGAAACTGCTCTAGTTGTCTGTATGGGGTCCATGCCTCAAGTACAGCAGCACAGTGCACATTGATTTTTGTGCACAGGCACACACCACATTCATTTAAGAAGCGCTTGGTTAATCTGCCGAAAGAAGCACTTGCCTTTACAAGATGGGCAGAGATGTCATCATCAATCATTGCATTTTCTGACAACGTACTTCCCAGATAGGTGAATTTATTCATGATGGTGCCAGGAAATTGTGAGTGCAAATCTGTGAGCTGCTCTAGCAAAAGAATCAGCTCACTCATCAGCAAACAGCAGATCTTGGACAAGTTATTTCTGTAGTCTTGGTCTTGGCTTTCAGGCGCTGTAGATTGAATATGTTTCTGTTGGTGCGAAATTGGATGTAAACGCCTAGATCGTTATCTTGGAGCATGATGGAAAATATAATTGAAAACAACATTGGTGCCATCACGCAACCCTGTTTGGTGCCATTTAATACAGTATACGCATCTTATTCTGTTCTTTGGTCTTGCACTCTAGCCACCATGCCATCGTGGAAGGACCATATTACGTCAACAAACGTGTCTGGACAGCTAACAGTTTCCAGAGCCCTGTTCTGTTGACTGAATCAAAAGCCTTGGTAAGGTCTATGAAGACCATGTAGAGGTCTTGGTTTTGTTCGTAACACTTTTCTTGTATTTGTCGCATTGTGAAGATCATGTTAGTAGTACAACACCCTGCCCTGAAGTCACATTAGCTCTCTGGTAGGACATTGTTGGCTATAATATGGTGTGCCAACCAATTTAGCATAATCCGGGTGAGTATTTTGCCAGCTATGCATAGTAGGGTGTTGCCATGGTGGTTGTAGCAGATGGCTCTGTCACCCATTCACTTGTAGATATGTACAAGTGATGTGTCTTTGAAGTCCTGTGGGACGGATCTGCTGTCCCAGATGATGGTGAAGAGTTGGACAAGTCGTTTAGTGAGGTTTATCCCTCCGTATTTGTATATTTCTGCAGCAATTGCATCTGAACCCGCAGCTTTTCCACTTGTCAGTTTCTTTATTGCTCAGGTGGTTTCCGTGATACCTGGACTTGCTTCTAGTTCATGGATGATTGGATGTTGTGTTTTTAAAACCGCAGATGGCGAATGTGCGTGGACACAAAGGATTCAGGTTTTTTCAATGACAATAAATGAATTAGTGCAATGTTTGTTTTTAAGATATATGAATATACACTTATAAATTTTTATGAATGGCACTGTTTCAACTGCTGTGACACTATTATGTTGTATAATTTTAATTTTTGGGTCCAATAAACATTTCCGATTTCGGGCTGTGACACTATTATGTTGTATGATTTTCATTTTTGGGTCCAATAAACATTTCCGATTCCGGAATTGTTGTCACAATCACTTGTCCGCAGCCTATAAATTTCAACACATTTGCACAGTTTGAGTTTCTTGAAATGAATTACTTGGTTGGACAATGGTGCATCGTACTCAGAATGTTGTCATATGATGTGAAGCATATATGTTAACCACTACATACCGTGCCTCATCTAATGTAGTTCCATATTGTAATTTTTCAGGTACTGGATGATGTGACAATCCAAAGAACACCAGCGGGCTAACAATGCCTAGGCACAGCCGACTTCAACTGGAGGTCCTAAGCTTGTTCAAGCAATTTTTGCGCACAGTGGGAGACAAACCAGGAATGGCAGATCACATACGCAATGAATTCAGAAAAAATGCATCACTTCAGAAGTCTAACACGTTGATTATAGACCATCTCCTGCGAAAAGGCAAACGACAGTTGAACGAGGTACAAAAATCAACAGTGACTGGTATGAAAATTATGAGTGCGAAGGAACACAAACAATAATACTGTCTCTTCAATTTACGCGTTTTATTACTTTGTTCAGCCACGGACAGAAATTTAAAGATGGCTTCACCGATAATATACAGCCGGATACTTTCGCATTTCCCCAAGAAGGATTTACGTATGGCGTTTGCTTATGGGTCTGGTGCCTATAAGCAGGTAGGTCACAAAGATCCATCGAAGAACATGCTTGATTTCATCTTTGTGGTGGACAACCCTGAGGCGTGGCATCGAACCAACATCAGTACAAATCCACAACATTACTCGTTTCTCCGATGGTTTGGCCCCAAGCGTGTGTCGTCCATTGGGGACAAATTCGGCGCGGGCATATATTTTAACACGCTCGTGTCGTGCGAGAGCCGCATGGTTAAATACGGTGTTATAAAGACTGATACGCTGATAAACGACTTGCTTGACTGGGACACCCTGTATGTGAGTGGACGGCTACAGAAGCCTGTGCAGACATTATATTGCCATGAAGATAAAGAGCTGCACTGTGCTCTGGTGACAAACCATCAGAGTGCTGTTCACACGTCACTGCTACTGCTTCCGGATACCTTCACTGAGGAGGAATTGTACTGTACAATCACCGGCTTGTCGTACAATGGTGACTTCAGGATGACAATAGGTGAAGACAAGAACAAGATCGAGAACATTGTGCGTCCAAACGTTGAGCATTTTCGACGACTGTATGAGCCGATACTGAAGCACGAGAGCCACCTCCATTGGAACGTGTCGGAGGGCACTTTTGAACAGTCGCTCGACTTCATGTCACAGTATCACCATCTGAACCTGCTGCCAAAGCAGGTGCAACTTGGACTGGTGGCACACCGCAACAAAGACGGGCGGCATCGCGACATTGAGGAAGTCATCCGAAGTTTCTCGCACGACCGCGAGTGCAGGGAGGTGATACAGACATGTCTTGCGGGCATCGTGAAGCAGTCAAGCATTACACAGAGCCTCAAAGGCATCTTCACGGCCGGTGTGGTGAAGTCCGTGCAGTACAGCTGGAGCAAACTAAAGAAGATGATGAAAAGTGCACGTAGGGAAAGTGTTATCTCCAGCTAGACATGTAAAAATGACATGCCGTTGAAATGTTTGTCCCACTCGGATGTATTAACTTTTAATGCAGTGATCATTTATTTATCAGCACATACCACGGAAAACGTTGCCTTGAGAGCTAGGCAGACGTGTAAGAACTACATGTAATTGATATGTTTGTTGCACTCCGATGTGCAGTGATCATTTAGTTTAATTTATTTATCAGCCGTCAGTGCATACCACTGAAAACGTTGCTTCGAGAGCTAGTCAGATGTCCAAGAACTACATGCAGTTGATATATTTGTTGCACTCGGATGTGTTAAGTTTTAATGCAGTGATCATTTATTTCTGAGTACACACCATGATCCTTCTCAAAGGTTTAACGATTAGTTAGTACCAGCACTTTTAATAAGTCTAATTGATGTCACCTGGAAAAGGATGCTTGCCACTAGGAAAAATAAGAAAGATGTGCAGAGTACAGTAATGCATTTGTATCATTAAGATATATTACAGATGTGATGTAGAGTTTAATGTAGATAATACTGGACTAAATTAAAATTTAGGTGAATTTCGCTCTTCTGTTGTGCCTTACATACTGTGCTAAATTGCAGATTGTATACAGCAGTCCGAGTATTAAATTGTAGAAAAACTTTTGACATCTTGGTTACATGATCATATCAATCACCACACACCACAGAGTCTATCCTGCAAGTCCACATATTGAGTGTCAATATGAGTGGGTACATTGTCACGGGTAAGTGGTAACCAACATGATTTTAACAAAACAAACATTTCTTTTCATTTCAATATTTATTTATTGTTGCCATCTCCACTATTAAATATCTAACAAACCTGTCAACAATACTGAATTAATCAGACTGTAATATCCCCAAACCTTCTAACAACATAAGTTTCACTTTCATTATTAATACATACAGTTCAACAATGGTAGCTACTCATCATGGGCACATGTTGTCTATGGACAATGTTTGTAATGGACAAGGCCTTTGGCCCCAATAACTTCTTGCCAATGTATAGCCTTTTCAATGAGCTACACTAGATTTATGACAGCTATGCTCTGCCTTAACATGTTCATTAAGCTGCTTCCACTGTGTACCCCGGTCTGCATTATAGGCCACAAGAGGCCTGTACCTGGTGGGGTAAGACCACAATTTTCTAATATTGTAGACACTCATGATGAGTACATAATTGAGGTATTTCCTTCATCAAAACAAGTTAAGGTTTAATCATGTAAGTCACATAATTGTTTAATTTATGCTGGCAAATACAGTAGTGTGTAATTAACAAAAATATACTGTACTATTGAGCAAAATATTCAGACTAACTCATCAACGGTTTGCTTTTTTACATTAATTTATAGTAAATACATCCACTAAAAACTGTCAACACTCATCATTCGACAATGCACAATCATTGGGTGCAACCCAGGTTCCAGCCACAGATAGAAATGCCATGCATCTCCTGCTAGCTATCAAATTGGACAAATTGAAATTAAACACTTAATAATAACCATGACATTATCTGACAAAATGTTTTAGTCTTGTATAACAATATAAAAAAAATTTCTGACATTGCTCACTTAAAATTCTGAACAAGAAAAACTTTTCAACAGACATTCTCCGATTCAGTACTCTGTGATATGCATGTCTAACATGTTTCCTAGGAAGTGGATCCCTTGGACTGGTGTACCTGCTCATGAACCTGTAAGAAACCGCACCTTACTGATGCAGTAATACAATAAAATGGTTATAAAGTTGGTTAAACCCTTCTTGTGCCACACCATAAACTATTGTTTAAATCCAGTTTCTAGTATAGCATTTTGACGCCAAGAGACACTTTGACAGTTAACTGAGGTAAAGAGGAGCGAAAACTGCCAAAGCTTCTGCTGGTAGCAAGTATTATGGTACGGGTGGCAGCAGCTACCGATTTGCAGACATGGTTATTATAACTGTCTTGGTGGATCTATATGTTTGCCATGTTGTGCTGGTTCAATATCTCTATCCAATAGCCATCTGGGTCCTGAATGAATGCCAGCCCTTTCATTTTACCTAAAACAAACAGTATCACATTGCAACATGTACCCATCATTATTAACAGTTCAGCGCAACTAATTATACAGTGGCAATGACAACCAGTTAAGGTTTCGAATGTTTGAAAAACCACAACATAACCCTGAAATAGATTTGGGGGTTGTTTTTCAAACAATATAATTTTGCAAGAATTTCAGTTATTCGATTAAATTTAAATTATGGGGTATGACTTTTAAAGTATAAAATACACAAAGCAAACTTTATTATTCCTCCTTACGCACGCATCGCACACACGTGTCATGGATGACACTCTTGCTCCCAGAGTGTCTATTAGATATTTCACGGTACTGACCTTCATTAGGCTTCTTGGTAAACTTCACTCCCTCTCTCTCAAATCGTTCACAAGCCTTCTCAACATTTGGTACAACGATACCAATGTGGCCTGAATACAGAAGTAAACAATGAGAAAATATCTCATGTACACTGATTGTTTATGTATATGGCTGTTTTCACTTGTTTGTGGTTTGTATTAGCTATTTGACAAAATAATGGCTAGTTTAGTGAAAACTAATTTGGTAAATAAATGTATTGTAGCCATGAAAGATAAATTTCAAACAATACATGGCATGGCCTTCAAATGGCAACATCAAACTTATCAACAGTCTAATGTCAATATTAGCATGGATGATGTGGATGAAGTCATTTTAAGTTGTACGTATCTCATGTATAAACACAGTGTTCCTATGATTGTTGCAGATAATCTTGATAAATCTGCAACTGGAGTTTATCAGTATTGTGATAAACAAATATCACAATCATAATGGACTTAATTCATCACTGGTTTAAGTTGCAAAATGTCACTGCAGGGATGTTAGGCAGGTCCATTTAAATGAGAGGGAATATCCCTTCCCCATTTGGATAGATGTTTACAATTACACGTTTTAATGTGGACCTATTCTGGCAACAAAATATTCTTCAATATTGGGTGATGAGATGGTCTGAATTGGTGTGTACAGTATTTGGCATAGTTTTCTTCTTACCAAATCCTCTTGGATCACTATTTCCGTTGTGATATGATATGTTGGGATCATTCTCTGATCCCCAATTGCTGAAACAAAACATTGCGCTCTCAATGGGTGGCTTTAAATTATTCAATTTATTAATATGATTAAATAAACAGCTGTATTTAGCATGCATTAGAACAACTTTAATTTAAATCAAGTAGAATAAGAACTGCATGTCATGATGTATAGCTTGTCATGTTGAATATGATTAGACAGTACTTGTGTCTCAGAATATATAGTTCTGCATGTTTCCTCTGCATTCATAACAACCATATGATCAAATACTTTTAAAAAGTATTTAAATACAAATGATTTTCATACCTTCCAAACAAAAATAGTTTTATTGAGTTTAATAAAATGATAAAGATTGGAAAAATATTGTATGCAGTTTATCAGCCACATTACATAGACCAAAGAGTCAAAAGCTGTCCAGGTAACTTTGTTAAATCTTTCATGATTACTTTGTACTACCCTATAATAAACTGGTATTTTACAAAATTACACATTACTGGAGTGTGGCAGAGTATGTAGAAATTTACTGCCAAAGTAGAAATTTTTTTGGAAGGTTTTGCTGTGCAGCTGAATATTAAAAAGAAGCCTTAATGTACATACGATCAAAAGACCCAGAAATAAACCAGGTCAAAAATAAAGTGCGTACTGTGTAAGTTCAAGCACTGCCTTCTGGCTGAAGACCCAGCGCGTCTTCTCCGTCTCGTCCTTTGGGATGTTTGTGGCATCTTCAAAACCCATGAAGTACAGCGAGAACTTCATCGATGGAAAGTCAAATTTCTTCAGCAATCTTCAAATTAATTAACATGAACTCAGTTTAGAAAAGCACAATTCAGAAATAGTTCTACTTATATTCTATAAATGACCTTACGTAGCACATTACAATATATATAAAACATGTATATATATATATACACAGTAAAACCTGCCCCGAACTATTTGCTATTAGTTTGCACTGTCCGCTAACTACCCATAGCAGCCACCTGACCAATGTGGACAACGGACAGGGAATTTGGACCCAACCATTCATAGTCACCCTGTCGCTTGCGGACAGCTCAAAGTGCATTGACAATTCTGTGAGTCAATCTAGCTGAGCCGCCGCTGATACCCACTAACTTGGATAAGTATGTATTCTAAACCATCTGCATAATGTCATCAAGAAGAACTGTGCTCTAAATAAGGCAAGCCTTTTGCCTAGCTCTAGCCTAGGCCACCGCCAGCTGTGTAAACTTTCACACACTGGCTTCTCTTGGACATCAAAGCAGTTTCAGCTCATTTCAGAAGCCAAGCTCCAACCAAAGTGAATGAGCAAGGAGAAATTTGTCAATTTTACTATCAGGCCGACAGCAGTGGACCAAGTACAATCCGTTTCAATTACGTCACTCGGCGGATTAATCATTTGTTCATAGAGGGATCAAATAAATGGTGATTACATGGAATTGATCACTGGCCCCCACCTGGTTTCTATGCACTGGGATGCAGTAACAATGTATAATTAATGATATTTTCACCAACTAAGTTTATGACCCACATATATTGTATATACATGTATTGTTTTATTAACCGTAGCTTTGTACTGTTCATGACAGTACCAACTAGCGACGGTTAAATTACAATGGCGCCCCCTAGCGAATGTCCACTTAATCAAATTCTCTATAATGGACACCTGTCCATAACGGACATAATCTGCCATGGACAGGTTTCACTGTATATATAATATATATCTTGTATATATATATCTTGTATATATATATATATATATATATATATATATATATATATATATATATATATATATATATATATATATATATATATATATATATAGGAAGAAAAGTTGGAGACATTTAAGTCAGTAGGCGTTTATGTAAAGCTACACCAGGTCTATAGCAATTTGCAAAAATACAAATAATATAAAAGCTGAGGCTCTATTATTATTATTAAAATGAAGGCTTAATGCCATTTTCATTACATTTCTACATCATGTACACTTGTGATACTATATATATATATATATATATATATATATATATATATATATATATATATATATATATATATATATATATATGTCTCCAACTTTTCTTCCTTGAGCAAGAACCAAAGTAATGCCAGATTACCTCATTCCAAGTATCCGGGTGTAAAAATCCAAAGACTTCTTTGCGTCTTTGATTCGATACATTGTTTGCTGGAAGACGAAGTCCTGAAAACAAAACAAATATCTAGATGTCACTGATAATAATATAAACAACGTTAGTGGGGCGCGGTGGTCGAGTGGTAGAGCGTCGGACTTTCGGTCGAGGGGACCGGGGTTCAAAACCACCTGTGGTAGAGTGTCGGACTTTTCGGTCGAAGGGACCGGGGTTCAAAAACCACCTGCTGCCGTTTCAAAACCTGGGCAAATTTGTTCACCCCACTTTGCTCGTGTCTTTCGGAAGAGACACTAAAAGCCGTTGGTCCCTTCTACCTGGTGTCTATGCCAGGGGAAGTAAAAGATCCCACACAGGGGGTAAATGTGTAACCTGTTGTGGACTTAGAGTGGTGGTCTCTATCTCTAACCCACCAATTCCCGGCACGTGAGAGGTGCCGAACAACAGAACCATCAACATAATGATGTTGGCCGTTTAATGGAAGAAGAAGAACGTGCAGACTGAATTATGTATTTTGAGATAATATATATATTTCGTCCATTTACAATTTGAAAAATCAAAGTGAGATGCCACATTTTGATCACCTGCCATTGGTCCATGGTTATAAATAAATTGCTCGGATGCAGACAAAAGAAACCTTAACGATTGATTCTTTGACTGATGCAGCAACTGGACCATCAAGAGGTGATAATAAAGAAGATGATAATGAAAAGTAAAAATTTTGCCTGAAATTAGAGTCAGTTTGGGCTACCACTTTGACAAACATTAATATTACTGAAAAATAAATATGTAAAACATGGGGACTCTGAACTAAAAGTTTTAATACAGCTGAAACCTTAAAAAATATATTAAAAAGTTGTGATAATGAAAGCTATATCATGTCTTGAGTTGAAATAAGTATTCATGCCCTGGTTACTGGTATTCAGGTTCTAGTTGCTGGTATTCAAATAAATGTACATATGCTGAAATGGCTCTTGTAATATTTATGTACATAAATAATCCATGAAAAGCACAGAGTAGTAATTAGTGTGGTCAGTGCCTAGCAACAAACACCCATCAGAGAAATATGCCAGTCCATTGCTATGAGGGATTTTAAAGGAATGCATGAAATACCCCTGCCAATATGCTACATGTTGTCCTGTAAACACAGTTCTATTTACATACTAGCAATTCCTCCAATTTAATTAAAAATTATTACTATGCCTGTGCCTCTATATATGGCCCATGACTATGTCTGTGGCAATGCCATGCCATGGACCATAGTGCAGTATACTCAGTATTGACGGGACTTTGGTAATCGTTTACTTAACTGGCTTAAATTATTAGGGCTTTATGCCGACGGTTTTTCTAGCATTTTTCTACCTGAATGCATTCCTTGCATCATTCCGCATATGCTCCAATAAAAAAAGTTCATATATTCTTTAAAAATATTGTGTTTTAGGCCACTTTTAATCAGTTTTACACATCAAAACAGCGGAACCAATTGCATGATAAACATGGCGCGTGTGCGATTTGCACATTAGTCACGCCTCGGTGCCATCAGAACCACGAAGGCGGTGTTTGTGTGTATTGGGCATAAAATTACGCATCGTGAAAAATTGAAGAGAAAAAAATTGAGAAAATAGGTTCCAAAAATGTTTCAAATTAAGAAATTTCTAGAAAAGAAATAAAAATATTCTCCACAGTTTTCGTATTAAACGCAAAATTTTTAGAGCACACAGTCACGTAACGTAATATTTCATATTTTATTGAATGAAATATTTGATGTTGCAAATATTATTTGTATGAAAATTATGTGGTCGATATTATATGTTATGCGCAACTACAATGGGACATCTCATTTCATGTCATTGTTAATATAATTAAATTAAAAAGAATGCATGGGTTAAATTATCTGTCATTTGGTGAACAAAGGTTTTTAAATTATGCAGATACTGCATGTCTGGTTTCCTTCTGATGGGGAGGGAGGGAGGGAGGGGGAGGGTGGAGGGGGAAGGAGGGGGAGAGTGTACGCCCTTCAATGTCATGAGTCGTACTAATGAAGAATAGCGGAATGAATGTCGAAGTACCGTGACTGAGCAATCGTAGAGGATCTGTGCCTCATTGACCCTCTGATTAAGTTCGGGCATCTGACGGCATGTATGATAAAACGTGATGTAGTACCGCCTTGCCAGTGATTAATGGGAAGAAGAAGATATAGCTCAGAAACAATTTTAATTGTTCATATTAAATAACATTAATTACTTTCTCGTAAAATACATGTGAAATAACAGCATCCTGTCATTGCGCATACACACATTCAACAAAATATATAACATTAATTAACATATTAGTAATTAATTAATTGACGTGCTACAGTATTGTACCTGCTAGTGTGATTTTTATATAAATAAAACACAACAGTTTACAGTTATTTAGCTTTCTTGAAGGGATGGATTCATCATAGAGCATTCTGTATCATTTCCACAATTACGTAAAACCAGAAATGTATTATTATCATTATGAGCTACATAACTTTTCATTATCATCACAAGCCATTATTGTCAGTTTCATTATCATTACCATCAATGACCAGTTATACGTAAAGAACTCCATGAACCAACTATTGTAAAAGTTTCTTATATTTATTTGAATGAAAAGGTCGCAAAGTAACAATGGTGTTTTAAAGTTGTCTGCTGGTGTAACTCATACTGCGCTGCTGCTTGACGGGTTTATTTATTATTAAAGACAGTAAGCTTATTGCTGGAAGTCTGGAACCCATATCAGTGAAGTGATCACCAACAATGAATGGCTTCACTTAAAAGCCTGTCCCCTTCAGTGGGCTAGTGTGAAACAGACAGTTAGGTGGGGACTCTTGATAAGCCCATGGTGTCCTTGTCCGCTTGCCATCTGGGCCTTTGCCTTGGATGGCAATCTTAAATATTCTTACAAATGGAGTACGGACATAACTCCTCACGGACAAAACCCCTAACGATCAATATTATTTTGACCTTGCAGTAATACAACATAATTTTTCTGCAACTTGTTTATTTAAAATAATTCAGTCACGTACATGTTGACACTTCATATGTATTGAATAGGAGAAATATCAATGATGTAGTTAATTGCGTATAAGATGATCTTTACACTTGCTATTATACAAAATCAGTAGACCTAGCATCACATCACAACATACATTTCTTTTGTTCGGAGGGGGTAATGTAGGTATAGAGATACAATTTCCCCGGATATAATGCCCCCACCTAAATGGCAACTAGGACTAAAACACCTCCTCACATAACTACACAAAAATACAACATGCGTTATATGTAATAACCTTTATTTGCATAGTAAAAATATAGTTACACATCTTTATTGTGGGGGGGTGAGTGCTGAGTACGAGTACACCACCTGTACCATGGCTAATCCGGCACAGGCTTAATATAATTTTCCTGTTATTGTTGTTCCGATTAACGCTTCGAATATATACCCCTATGTAGGCGCATGCAGAAATAAGGTAAATTGCTGCAGGAAATCCTTGCCCAAGCCTAAGTAATAACACTATTTAGTAAGTTTTTACATCATGTGGCTTTCTTCCGCACACCGAGGGCCTCAGTCCGAGGCAGTTGCACAAAAGAAATTGTGTAGCATTTGTACAAACTGCCATGACGGGCGCATAACCGTTGAATACACATTGAATGCACAGGATTGTGTATCTTCTTCCTGTCAAGGTATCTGCTAGATGTGAGCTGTGAATGTGTTATCAGTCTTTCGATCAAGAAATGTGTATTCAGAGAAATCTGGTGATACTACAACTGCACATAGACACAGCATATACGTGAAAAGCAATACATTACATATGTGATTAGGTTACTCACCAGTTTAGAATTATTAAAAAACTAAATATGTATTTGGTGTTCCCCAAAAATCTGAATATGCATTTAATTTAATTATTATTTGTAAATTATTTAAATGAACATGTTAATATAAAGAGTGTACATTAAATTGTAAATTTATATAAATTGATTTAAATTTGTATAAATTTACTTAATTAAATTAAAGTACTCCTTCCCTCCCTCCTTAAAGTTGCGCATCACATGCAATATCATCAGTATAATTTTTAATTACAAAAACAATAATTTTTGTTCACCAAATGACAGATAATTTAACCAATGCATTCTTTTTAATTTAATTATATTAAGAATGACATGAAATGAGATGTCCCCTTGTAGTTGCGCATGCACATAAAATATAATATCGACCACATAATTTTCATACAAATAATATTTGCAACATCAAATATTTCATTCAATAAAATATAAAATATTACGTTACGTGACTGTATGTGCTCTAAAAATGTTGCGTTTAATATGAAAACTGTGGAGAATGTTTTCATTTTTTTTTCTAGAATTTTTTCCTTTGAAACAATTTTGGAGCCTATTTTCTAAAAAATTTCTAGAATTTTTTACTTTGCGTAATTTTATGCCCAATACACACAAACACCGCCTTCGCGGTTCTGATGGCACCGAGGCGTGACTAATGTGCAAATCGCACATGCGCCATATTTATCATGCAATCGGTTCCGCTGTTTTGATGTGTAAAACTGATTAAAAGTGGCCTAAAACACAATATTTTTAAAGAATATTTTTTTTTTTACTGGAACATATGCGGAATGATGTAAGGAACGCATTCAGGTAGAAAAATGCTGGAAAAACCGTCGGCATAAAGCCCTAATAATTTAGGCTAGTTAAGTAAACGATTACCGTTTATTTGCAAAATGTGCAGTTAAGACTTGGTCTTAAGTGGCAGTGGCAATGCATGACCGTCACCATGGCATATGATATGGCATGGCCATGGCATGGGCATTCAGTCCTTGATTGAAATTTGCGTATGAAATGACCGCATACTGTGGTCTATGAATGTTAATTTTAGTAGATGTCATATGATGTAGTATACATCAATCTAGAAATTAAATCCATCATACAAATATCCATGACTTTAATAAAAAACACCAAACGACCAGTCCTTGTAAAAAAATGGTCTATAGCAGAAAAGCCAGTGGCAGTGGCAGTGCCAGTGGCAGTGAGTCTGACAACGCTATCATTAGCATCAGTATATATAAACAAACTTCGGGGAATTCGATGCAGGTACCTTTGTAGAAGGATCAGGCTCTTTGCAAGCGGCTGCCACTTCGGCGTCAGACAATCCTTGCGCATCAGCCATAGTTGCCAGTATTCCCTTCTGTGTCCACTCGACAGATCTTTCACTAAACTTTAGAGCCCAACAAAGTACAACAAATCTTGACGTTCTCTCTGGCAACCTTCACCTTCGCATCGAAATAGTAAGGGACCGTCGCGACGGACGAGGGACCGTTTCTGGGTAACAACGTGTGGGGAATATAATTGCAAACTGGCCAAGTCGCCAGTGAAAAATATGAGCTAGTCACATGGTTGAGTAACCTTCAACTCCCCATCTGAGTCAAGAAGTATTTTTCCATGACACTATTATGAAATTAAGATGCTATGTGTTCAACACAGTTTTCCAAGTAATTTAAATCACTGGCGTGATATTCTTCATTGAATTCTTAGTTGAAATATATGTACGTCTACACTTGTAGTCTACACTTAATTAAGTAACTTTTATCATTACCCTGCTTAATGCAGTGTGAATAATAAAATGTTTTGATTTGTAATGATTTACTTAAAACTGCTATACAGTGGACCCCACTTAATTAGTAGATTCATGGACAATATCAAAACGGCAGGAATGGAATCATTCTCTGTTCCCACTGTATTAAAATGTGTTGCTTAATGGAATCATGTCAACCATAGAAGCAGAAACACTGTAACATGAAAAACAGGTTTTCCTGGACTCCGGCCCCTGAGATTTTTGACACCACAAATTTTACATTTTAGCACTGTGTTCTTGGTATGTTGAGAAAGGCTTGTACTTCAGTAAATTCAATGACATTCTACATTACAACCAAATTTAGCATGTTGTGAATAATTTGATTGATGAGAACTTTACTCACATTGATAGCTTCTACACACAATATATGCAGTAATGTAGTAATTTAGTATGGACATAAAACTCAATCGTTTGACATACATTCAGTTCCACGTAATTTTCTTCTTCAGTAAATTCAATGACATTCTACATTAGATGTGAAATGTGTATTTTTTTTTCCTCTGTATTTTCTGTACTGGATATGGCAGTAAATAGCCAAATGCTACATGCTACAGTAAAATGTACCTCCAAACGATGCTGGAAAAATTGGATGGACAAAAGGTAGAATGAATGAACAAATGTTTATTTCCTCATAATTCATTTGTACATATATTCATAGCAATGTATATTTTACATTTCGTGTTGAAATGGAGGCAGTTGAAGAGAAATACTTATTATAAACACTGTCCCCATTCCTGATAATACATGCAATACAATAACTATGACTATAATATGTTAGGTAGCATATTATGCTACTTAACATAATATCAATATACAATTATGAATATGCTACCGAACATAATACAGCTGTATCAATATAATAGAAACATAAAAAATATAAATAAAATAATTAAATAAATAGATACATAGTTTCTGTACACAATAATTGCATCATTAATAATACCTAATTATAGTACACATATATTCATAAAGAAAACCATATATGGCAATTTCTACATTATAAAAGTACACATTTTGTGATCATCTGATATAGCTGATCTTAAATAACAGTTAAGCAGAATTACAGCAGTAATGTATATTTTTAATGTTTAATATATGCAATTCAAGAAATAACACATTTGAATGATGTTGGTAATTTATATTGCAAACAATTCTTATTGCTTTTTTTCGTGACATATAGATATCGTTAATAAACAGTAAGTTATAAATGGTAGAAACAAAGAACAGTACAGTATTATGTTGGAGGTTCTATCTAATAAATGTTTTGTTTTGTAGATATTTCCAATACTTTTAGAAAGTTTGGCCTTTGTCATCATAATATGGTCTTTCCAGTTGAGATTGTTACATCTATCAACACACCTAGAAACTTATGTTCTATCTATCAACACACCTAGAAACTTATGTTCTATCTATCAACACACCTAGAAACTTATGTTATATCTATCAACACACCTAGAAACTTATAGTCTTATATACCATGTCAATCTTTGCATTATTGACAACATGGACTGGAAAACATGCCTGAAGTAGGTTATAGATGTGTGTGTTTAAATGCTAGGAGTAGAATAAATAAGAAAAACAAATTAAACATTATGGTAGAAGATATTGACCCTCACATAATTGGTATTACCGAATCATGGGCCAACACAGACATAACAGATTAGGACTGACAGGATACGTAATGTTTAGGAGAGATCAAATAGGAAGAAGGGGAGGGGAAGTTATTTTATATGTTAAAGAATCTATTCAGGCTTATGAAATAAAACTAGAAAGGGAAGCAGATTGCGATGAAGCTGTTTGGTGCAAAATATTTTCAGGAAATTAAAAATTAACTATTGGATTAGTTTACCGAAGTCCAAACATAAACGAAGAGGATAACACTAAATGCTATAAAGGACATTAGTAAAGGGGAATGTATCATAATGGGAGATTTTAACCATGGACACATACAATGGAAATCTCTAGAGAGTACAGGGGGTGAGGACCAACAATTTCTATTTTTAATTCAGGATAGCTTCCTTACTCAGCACGTGCTGGAACCAACCAGGGGAAATAATGTATTAGATACAGTTTTGTCATCACAAAAGAATTAGTGGACAATGTAAAAATACATGAACCATTGGGTAACAGTGACCACAATCAAATACATTTTGACATCAATGTAAAATCAGAAAGTAAAAGTAAAAAAACGTATAGGAGAAACTTCCACAAAGGTAACTATAAAGATATGAGAAAATACTTAGCAAAGCTAGATTAGAATAACATGCTGATGAATAAGACCACAATTGAATGTTGGAATATTCTAAAATATGAAATTGAGTATACCATTTTTTGTAGATTATTAGAAAGGTTTATTAAAGACCATATGGTGAACTTCCTTGTTAGGCATAAATTATTAAATTCATCTCAACATGGATTCCTAAAAGCGAGGTCATGCTTAACAAACATGTTATGTTTTTTGGAAGAAATCACTAAGTGCATTGACGAGGGATCGCCAGTAGATATTATCTGCTTAGATTTTCAGAAAGCTTTTGACAAAGTGCCACATACCTTTCCTGATAATAGCATTCAGTATCTTCCAAGTTCCCTTAATTATTAAGGGAACTTGGAAGATACTGAATGCTATTATCAGGAAAGGTATTAAGTTAATACTGTTTTTTCTTGTTCTTGTAATTTGTTATAATATTTCTTTTCACTGTTTCTGAGTATTGATATAAGTTTATTTTTGTATGTTTTATATTTTTCTTCTGAGGTGTCTACAAAATTCATGTGTTAAAGTTTCCCAGTTTACTAATAACAGGCTGTCTTTGAAAGCATCAATACAGGTATCATCTGTTTTTCTAACATACTTGTACTTTGGCACAGATGATCTTTTGATCTCTTGATACTTACAGATAGCAAATACTGGTGCAGTGGTCACTACTGTCATTAATAAGCAAGCCACTACAAATGTTATTGGTTAATTCATTAGTGAAGATATTGTCAATTAAAGTAGCTATATGTTCTGTTATTCTGGTTAGTTTATCAATATATATGCATGTAATCCTAGCAAAAACATTGTGTCCACAAAGTGTTTTTTGCTGTAATTATACTTATTATTACTATATTTCAAGAGGTCCATGTTTATGTCC
Source organism: Lamellibrachia columna (assembly GCA_963662155.1). Classification (NCBI taxonomy): domain Eukaryota; kingdom Metazoa; phylum Annelida; class Polychaeta; order Sabellida; family Siboglinidae; genus Lamellibrachia; species Lamellibrachia columna. The sequence continues at coordinate 31,286,974 of OY759262.1, forward strand.
CCACAGAGAAATACTCTCTTGTTAATGTTTTTAACTTTTTTCATTAGCAACTGGATTTGGTCACTAAAGGTTTTAATGCCATATACTTTGCTGCTCTTAACATTTAAATTAAGCATTACTATATATTATACTGCTATATATATATATATATATATATATATATATATATATATATATATATATATATATATATATATATATATATATATATATATATATATATAATGTATAATCATATTCATTGATATTATTGTATTAATCTGTATTATAATGGGTGGCTTCTTTCAGTGAGTAATAGTAAAAGTAAAAGGTCCATGGTGTCATAAAAAATCCCGGTTTCTCATAAGCGCACATATTTGAAAATAGGTGCCGCAAAACTGTTTTATTTATTTACTGTTGTCTTCTAAATTCGTTTTTCCTTAGCAACAAGCATTATTAGTATTACCATTATTAAGCAAGATCCTAAATCCTAATCATGCCGAAGTGCATCTATTTTATATATTTCTGCAGAAGGGAATAGTCTCTGAGGTAGTCACTAGCACCTCCATCAGCATACTAAAAAAGTTCATTCCTCATGTAGAAAACGTTCTGATTAGAAATGTTTTTTTTGCCTAGAATGTAAACTTTGGTTGGCGTCCTATTCAGATCGCCGGTAACAAAGGCTACATTTACGAAGCAAATTTATCATTTTATTTCAGAGATGCGTATCTGAAATAATAAAATATTGGTAAATTTTATAAAGTATAGTAGCACAACTACTATAGAATATTAACACAGTAGTCAGTTGTTAGTGACAGTCACATTTATTCAGTTTTAATTATTAGCCAATGATATCTCCCAAAAAGGCGCCCAGCTCTGCGGGATGAACATCGGAAACAAGCGGGTTTCTTAAAAAAAGTTGTTAACGGTGTTATTTAAATACTTCCTAAATGTGAGTATTGCTTCGCATCAGTGTGTTTTATCGACATTTCTTACGCGCTGAAGACAAATTATTGTGAAATGTGGATGGTTTTCACATGACGCTGTTTTGAACCAGGTTATTTACGTATGATTCTGCATCTGTTGACAATTACCCCCAAGTTCCAACTTCGGCCGTTCGGGGACGGGGTACTGGCCTACTGGTAACGAACCCTCCCTCTGCCCCAGTTTCTAATTCACAGTATCATTTAAAACTGCATTTCTTTCTCGTGATCTCCATGCTATGTGGCGATCAACCGTGAGAAGTGAATCTAACAGTCATTTTGTAAAAAAAATTCACTCAACACTGGGTCTGGGATATCATGTTTATTTACTTTATATTATTGTAATCTAAATGACGTTGACTTGTTTACTATCGTGAGTTAGCTATCCATGGCACTCCATGCTGCCAAATGTACAACTTATTACTCATCAACTCCCAGATCCACGACCTAAGCGACTACACGTACGACTCGGTTATGTGGCTACATGTACAACTAACCAGTCAGCGACTCGATTGTGCCGCCACAAAGAAACCTGGTGTAGAAAATCTGAACTGCATGCACGTACACCCTGCCTTATGCAGTGCCAAAAGTAAAATTTCGGCTTTTGATGTTCATTTTTCACTCACCATTGTTGCAATTTGTTTGACATCGTGTTTAGTGCATGTAGTCATGAACAAGATTGGCCTAAATTATTTTTTCAAGGCAAAGACATTAATTCAAACATTCCACGTACAAAACATCATATATGCTTTAAAATAATGTTTTTTTGTGGTCCAAAAACTGAAGTGAGCGAAAATATAAGCCGCCCATGTTCACTGCAGAAGAAGCTGATGTAGTCCTAGTTGGACCGAACAAGTGTGCAAAAACACAATATTTTGTTTAAGAATATGTACTTCTGTTTGTGGAATGATATTAAATTAATGCATTGACATAGAAAACATTAGGTAAGAATGTTGTTCAGCGGCGTAAATAATTTAGGCCAATCAAGTTCATGATTACCTTTAATTTAAATAACTGGACTGATTCACTGGGTGTCACTCGACTGATGTCGAGTGACTGCTGTGGGTGACGCCCCTCGTTTAATTATGTCTATACATTTCGTGCTGAAATCACATTCACAGCAAATACATTTCAGTGTATGATGCATATATTTACTCATAAGAACAATCCGATCAACACCAGTAAGTTGGCGCAGAAATATTTGCCTTATCTCCAAGCTTTGGCGAAGTTTGTTCACATGAGCGATAATACGGTGAGGTATTTACCCGCCAACGAACAATGTGGCGACACCCAGTGGACAGCTTATCTATTTGTTTACATTCTGACTATGCCATTGTTATCAATATGACGCAGCAATGGTTCAACGACCCCCTCTCGTTTCACCATCAGTATGTTTAACATCCTTGAACCCATCTAACTGCCTTATGAAGGTCTAGTGAGAACCGTCGTCAACAACAAGACAGCGGCTGCACTGACCACGGTTGTGAACTTGATCTGCATTTATCGTACCTGTTGACCTGTGGTGCAGTGTAGCATTTACTAACGCCCACTGACGTGGGCACTAAACGATGACTCGGTGTCAACTGTTAGTGCTAAACAATAGTGCAGAATGGTGGTTTTATTGTTTGTCATTTTGACCGTGTGCGGTCTTGTAAATGCTGCAACCTGGAGTGTAAGAAAACCAAAAAGTGCCTATGTGACACCTATTCCAGCAGGTTACATATTCACTGACTCTCTTCAAGTTAGCACCGATATTGAATTGTCCACCATACACAAGTTTGACAGCCTAAATCATAAATCTAAGCGAACAGTATGTAGACTCTGCAGACTTTCGGGGAATCAGCAGAACTGTTACTACAACGTTTCGCCATCAACCCTAGCTCTCATATTACTAATACGCAGTATTATACCAAAGATAGACGAGTTGCATCTTCTAGCTAGGTTGACCAACGCAGCAGCCATAGCGATTACGGAAACGTAGCTAGACGATACAGTGTCAGACAATGAGGTGAACATTCCATGATATACTATTGAGAGGAGGGACCGTAACCGGGAAGGTGGAGGTGTCTGCATTTTTATCAGGAACAATATTGCTTTTAACAGAAGGGGTGAACTTGTTTATAATGAACTTTCAGCCGTAGATATCATTTTACCAAAATCTGCGCCAATCTTACTATGTGTTGGATACATATCCCCCAAGGATATGTTCTACTCGAAACTCGAAGAGGTGTTTATAAATTCTCCAAGCTTTATTCAGCAGGAAGTTTATATACTAGGGGATCTTAATACAGATATATTAGCCAAGAATAATGTTTTAAAGAGCGCACTGGAAAACTTTTTAAGAATACATGCTATGAAACAACTAATAACTGAACCAACCAGGATTACTGATACGTCTGAAACTGCTATTGACTTGATATGTACGTCGAATCCTGAACAAATTACTCAGTTGGGGATGCTTCCCTGTAAAATAAGTGATCATAACATTATTTTCTGTACAAGGAAACTTTCAAAAGTTCATTACAATAAGCATAATGATATACATATTAGAATAATGAAAGAGTACAAGAAAGATGTCTTTGTTGAAATGCTCAGAAGTGTAGACTTGTGTCAGATCATAAATATAGAAAACGTTAGTGTAGCTTGGAAGAAATTCAGTCAAATGTTCCTGGAAATACTAGACAGTGTCGCACCAGGAAAAAGTGTTAGGTTGAAACAGCGTAGCGAACCATGGTTTACAGAAGATATCCTAAGAATGACAGGTAAAAGGAACAAAGCATGGAGAAAGTTCAGGAAACATAAAGGTTCCACGTATTATTCATAGTACAAGCGGCTGAGAAATAAGACCCAAGCTATAATCACAACAGCAAAGAAAGATTTTGTTTAAAAAAATTTAATTGAAAATCAAAATTGTCCAAAAAAGTTATAAAAAAACATTAACAAGTTTGGGCATGCCAAAAAAGGTTAAAGGAAGTTGCTCCAGCATTGGCTTAAAGAAGGACAGTGGTGATATATGTTTTGATGCGGATTTTGTGGCTAACAAGTTTAATAATTTTTTCTGCAATATTATAAAAAACTAGTTGAAAAGCTTCCTACATGAACTTTTAATAAGATGAAGATAACGGACTTCTATCAAGAAATGGGAGTGCAAAGAAATGCATTCAAACTTTTGTATCAGATGAGGATGTAGAAAAACGCATAATGGCTCTAAATGTATCAAAAGCTACAGGGTGCAATAGTATTTCAGCAACATTTCTTAGAGATGCAGCCGAGGTTATTTGTTTGCCACTTGCTTACATAATAAATGTATCTTTTAAAAGCTCAACTGTCTCTGAGTACTTTAAAACAGCCAGAGTTGTGTCTGTGTATTAAAAAGGAGGCAAAAACTGTGAAGGTAACTATCGACCAGTCTCAATTTTGCCTGTTGTGTCAAAAATTCTAGAAAGAATTGTCTATAATCAAATGTTTGAATACCTACGGCAGAATAGCCTCATTTATGCTTTTCAATCAGGTCTTTGGGCTGATCATTCAACTGACACTGCTTTGACGTTTCTCGCTGACAGATTGAGATTCGACCTCCAAAAAGCTTTAGACACAGTTGATTACTCTATCATGGCAACAAAATTAAAAGCCATATGTGCTGATAGGCCTTCAGTATCATGGTTTGAGTCTTATCTGTCGGGGAGAAAACAACTTGTTAATATAAATGGGAGGTTTCTGAGCTCGGTAACGTTACATGTGGTGTACCACAGGGGTCCATTTTAGGCCCTCTGCTTTTTATCATTTATGTCAGTGACATGGTTCAAAGTGTAAACTGTGATCTTTTCTTATATGCAGATGATTCTGCCTTGCTGGTTAGTGGTAAATGATTCTGCCTTGCTGGTTAGTGGTAAATGATTCTGCCTTGCTGGTTAGTGGTAAATGCCAGCAGAAATTGAAAGGAAACTTAACCTCGAATTAAAATCATTAAGTGGCTGGCTAGAAGAAAACAAGCTCTCCATCAATTTTTTTTGCGTCTAAAAACCAATTAGCAAAAGCTATCGGTATGATATCTTGTAATGGTGTCAATGTAGAAGCCAAGTCAAGTGTTAAATATCTAGGTATCTCCTCAGATATGATTGTAGGCACCATATAGGTTTTAGTGATTTTAAGAAAGCGAATTATCTAGACGTTAAAGGAAGAGTCGACTATCTTGCTGTTAGTGTAATGTATAATGTTTTTAATAATGCAGCTCCCTCTTACATGTGTGATATGAATAGAATCAGGCATCTTGATAACACACATGGAAGTAATGCATCCTACATTGTGCCTCATGTGAAGGTTCAGGGTTGTAAATCTTTTAAACTTAATGGAATTAAATTGTGGAATGAACTTCCAGTAAATGTGAAAACAATTCAGACAAGTTATGTGTTTAAAAAAGAATGTAAGACCATTTTAATGAATAGAATGAAGGGAATTAATGAAAATTAATTTATATATTAGGATGTCTGTTGTTTTAGTTGATTTAGTCATTTACATGTTCATGTCATTTGTCTTGACTCTTGTTGCTTGTATGCATTTTTTTTAAGATCCACTATGGAAATAAGAAGATTGCACTTGTCTAGTGTGAATGTTATTGTAGAAAATGTCCACGGCAACAGTGTGGTTTCTTACCTGATAAAGTTACTGGTCTTTTAAAGATTTAAGAAGCCAACAAATGACAAATAATAGAAATGTAGGCGTCGCCCAGACTGTAAATTTTTTTCTTTTTGTAAATTTCACAAAAAATATTCCTTTAGTGTAAAACTGCATTTATTTTATGTCTACTGATGTGGGTATTTCCACACTAATAGGATATTTTGTACATGTTGAGACATTTGAATAAATTGACCAGAACTGTATTGATTTTGTGTGGATTAAGTTGACTTATTAACTACTATAATCTTATGAAGCACACTCCAGACACAAAGTTATGTTGATTTTGTTGTCGGAATGTCACTTGAAATTGTATTCCTTGACAACACGTTAAAATTTACCCTTCGTCTTGGACAGAAACATGTGACATGGAGAAACTTGAAGACTTCACCTCGTGTCTATGTACACAACCCTATTCCAATGATTAAAATTAATATCATTAAACAAATGTTAAATAATACTCAATGTGTTTTTATCACCCTTAGAAGCGATTGTATATTGTTTTTGCTTTTTTATTTTCGCAATAACAGTGTCCAACAGAGTTACAGACATAAAATTTATAAATTTGTGGATTAGAGACACCAAATTAATCCAAGTTTTCATATCTGAGAACCAACTTTGAACTGTTGTTTGTATTCAAAACAATTTTGGGATAATGCAAAGTTTTGAAAATAAATCAAAAGGGTTGCAATGTCTGTTTTCAATTATCTGTCCCCTGTTGCGAACATAACAGTTTCGTATGAAATACCAACATTATTGACTGCAGCATCTTCACAAAGGGAAACTTTATCTTTCTTTTACTAGTTCTGTGTCGTTGAGACTCTAGGACTTATGATGAGATGAATGACACGTCATCAACTTTATTTTTCAACCGGTGTCACAAAATGTGTCCCAATAGTGTGGAGAGGCCCATGTACAATTTGTTGTTCCCAACTTGGGGAATTTTTAGCAAGAGCATTAATTTGAGACTAAAAGTTACCCACATCAACCTTGCATTTAGTGGATTTTAGAATGTAACGGGACATTGTTCCAGTAATATTTGTTAAGAATTCCATTGATAACTTTGATGCCCTCTTGCATAAAAATATCTGTTGTTTTAGAAAACATGTATATGACATAGAGAATGAGTTATTAAAAGTGTGAGCAGTAATATATGTACTCTTGAGTGCCAAATAAGTTTCCCTATGCGCATATTTATTTGATGAAAAATGCTACCCTACACACCTTATTTGCCTCTATATAGTTATTAGATTTAGGCATTTTATGCCGCCCTCTATTCTCCAATAATCGTGGCAAATTCTGGAGCTGCATGTGGCTCTCTCTGATTGTCAAGTTGTCATCCATTCGAACGAAAGTCGTGAATTTAGCTGGAATCCATGCTTCCGAGGATCCTAGATTTTTATCCTGAAGCGTTAGGCTGTAAGATTTCTATGATTAGGTGAATCGGTCGGAATCCTTAGTTCTCGGGAGCTCGACATGGTATATTATTGGTTCAAATGCCATTATCACCGCGTAAACTAACCATAAATGGCCATCATGCACAGTAGCTCAAACCGGTCGTAACCAGCTGGCGGTGGTTTCCCCTGAAACAGGCTGCGTATTCAATTCAATAAAACTTTATAGTGTCCATTTAAAAACAGAAAATTCCAAGTTTTTCGCAGATATAAAACGTGGTTACTGTATCTGCGGTGGCGCAGTGTGCATACATGTACAGAGTGTATTCATATTCGACAGGAAAAACCCGAAATACACAGCGATCCGCGTAGTTTACTAAGGACGCCTTCACATTGAGTCAAACAATTTTGCTTCGGCGCTAAAAAAGATAAATATACTAGTGACTTTTTTGCACTATACTATTATTTGTTTTGAACATTTTCCCCCCCATGCTGTTATTTGACACAATACTGTTATTTGGCCTATACGATTATTTGGCACTTGAGAGTGATGGACCCATGTGGTCTGAAATAAAAGTATTCATATTTACTTTGAAGCAATATTTTGGATACATTTTTAACATGCCTGCCATTGATGACATTTCATTGATTACCACCTTGGCCGTGGGTAGATAGTTTGTCTTCTTGCTGCTGTTGATTGTTATGGTTATTTAATGCTAATTCGTTGTTAATTTAAGGCAGGCCTTTTTTGTTCCTCTTTCAGAATGAGCTTGGTACGGCCTAAACCCAGACATGCCGACGATGTTTCAGATGCCTTTGAGAGACTATACTCAGCCAGTCCCATGTCTAAGGTAGCACTGTGTTTTTATAGAAATGTAATTCTTCTGTGATGTAGGTAGAAACTCGCATAAAAAAGGTAGAGAAGTCCTCTTCTGCATGTTGGGCATAATAGAAAAGGCTACTGTCCTCTTTTAGAAAAAACTAGTGTAAAAAGAGTAAGTAAAAAAACTCCTTTCTGCCTACATAAATTGTAAACTATATCAGCTGCAAATTGATTGAGCTAGGATTTGAAATTTAGGAACATGTGTCCCACTGTCTTTAAAATGTGGGACATTATCTTGTTAGGCAGAGAATGCTATGTGTAGAATGGTGTGCGGAAAAAAGCCCCCATGGACTAAAGCCCCTACAGACAAAAGCTGGTTGGCACCACCTGTTCATTTACACTGAAGTACAATACCTGAAAGCATGACATTTTGGTAAAGGACACTTTGGTCCTGGACACCTGATATATGACGCCCATTGTGCATTATTGGTTGTGGTATTTCATCATTGGATATGATGTTTTATTTTGAATAAAGTGTCACTTTAAGTGTCACTTTATAATAGAACCATAGTTCACATTCATTTAGATCAGGGCAAATGTCATCAACACATGCATCTACTTAGCATAACTTTCTAACAACTGTCTGTTATAATATTCTTTAAAGTAGCTCGATCTAATATTTAATATATAATAACAGGTCATATTGAATATAGTTATTTGATTAAAAAGTTGTGATTGCTTTCTCGACATAGAATTAGTCAAGTAGCAATCTAAACTTCTAACAAACTGTATACATAATTAATATCAGTAATACACTGTGCATTCAGTACTTGGTGTTTAGATTGTGGGGCTTTTGTCGATGAGACTATTGTTCGTGGGGCTTTTGTCCAGTGGGGCTTTTGTCCTGGGTTTTATGGGGTCAGGCAACAGTTTCCGTCGTTAAGATATTACAATAGATATAGAGCTTATACTATATAATATGATTTTATGATAGAAATTAACAGACTTTGTTCCTTTAATGGGAGTTCTACAGTTATTTATTTTGCATAGAGACAGACTATGATCATATTTTTGGTGCCTCTTTCAGTTGCTCAGCAGCGAGAGTGGCTGGGGCGCAAATCACAGCAACTTCAGTCTGGTGTCGCCCTCGCCCTTCAAACATCCAGCATCGGTTACTCCGGTGGCAAAGATATTCCTTCAACTGAAGAAATCTGAAGGAAATTTGAGCATCGACAGTGACGATCATGGAGTAGATTGCAGTAGACGTGACAGTGATGGGTTCAGAGCATTCAATACAGACAGTGATAGTTCTAGACACTCTTTGGAGCTCCAGCAAGGTGTGGAAGAACATGATGAAGCAGTACATTTTAGTACACACTCTTACCTTCTGAGGAACTCAAGCGATGCACCAGGACAGCCAGGTTATGCAAACTGTGAAGAAAGACGTGGTACGGAGACAGGGAAAGAATGCCCACTTTCGGTGTCACCACGGCGGATACATTTTCAGAGACTGAATGGAAGTGTAGAAGGAAATGAAAAGATTGTAACAAGAGGACGAGGGATGAAGTGCAGTTTACGTGACATTGAAGAAGAAAGCGATTATGTAGGTGTCAAAGGCGAAGAAGAAAGGGCGAGACTGGACTTTGAAGAAAATGGAGAACCTCTAGGCAAGATGGCTAAACTTGGTCCGGAAGAAAATATGAGCTGTTGTGAATCAGAAGAAAGCAAGGAATCTGGTGATGAAACAGAAATGAGACAGGGTAGGTTTAATGAGCAGATAAGAGAGCTTGTGTCAAAACATAATGAACAAAATGATGTTAGAAGACAAAGTAAGAAACTAAGAGCACGGAAAAGGAGAATTGTCTCAGAAGAAAGTGACAGTTCTCAAGAAGAAAATGAAAGGAGAAGAACTGAAGCACACGGAAGGAAACCTCAAACAGAAGAAAGAGGTCAGTCTGAAGACGATTCAGAAGAAAGAAGGAAAAGAGGTTCTGACGGAAACAAAGAATCTGAAGCAGCAACGAGAGGGCAGTCACAAGAAAATGAGGAATATATTGAATGCACTGCGGGTAGACGGACCACACAGGCATCCAGAAGTAGAAGGAAACATGATACAGGAGAAAGTGATGAGCCTGAAAGTGAAAGTGAAGCAAGAGATATGTGCAAGTCAAAAGGAAGGAGGAAAAATGGTTCTGATGGAAGGACAGAATCTAAGGAAGAGGAAGGAAGGAGACAACAGTCAGAAGAAGAAGATTGGGACTATGATGACAGTATAGTGGGCAGAAGGGTTATAAGGACTTCTAAACGCGAGCATAATGCTACAGATGATAAGCGTCTGCATTTAGCAACAGGCGGTGAATTTGAAAACAAACGCAAGACCAAATCTAGCACAGAATTCAAACTAAAAAGATCAATGAAACAGGTAGTCAGTCAATCGAGCAAAAGTGGCAATCATAGAAAGCCACGATCTATCGATCGTCTGTGCAACAAACAGGTGGACAATGTACAGAGCTCCACAAGAAAAACCAGGTCACTTTCTCTGGAGAAAGAAGGCACACGTCTGCAGTCTTTAATTGTAGTCAGTTCCTCTGACGAAGAATCAGGAAAAGTGGACAAAAGAAATACAGCAAAGAATACCGCAATGGTCACTTTTGAGACTCCAACGTTCCGGCGTGTCACAAGAAACATGGCTGCAAACAGACGCATTGGCGGCAGGGATAAATTAAGAGAATCTGAAGATCACATCCACAAGAAGAAAGGTAGGTTGATGTTTCTTTTATATAATTCTGCATTTTTGTTGGAGCTGTTGTGTTATATAATTTAGTGTTTCCACAGAGCAATGACATAGATAGAAATACAGATGCTGTCCTGGGCTGAGAATCCTGAGATCGTTGAGTTTTTTAGCCTTTTGTTATTTACATTTGTAAATGTTCTCATTTGAACTGATGGGTAACTGGTTGTATCAGAATTTAGTCTGTGCACTGCACACATGTTTTGACTGAACTGGCACTGTGCATTTGCTTATCTGAAATGAAACAGTGGACTACAGAATGTATTATAAGAAATATTCAGTTGAAAACTGATGACAGGACAATCATTCATCTACACAAAAGTTTTATCAATTAATTGATAAAATGCATTGGCTGGTGTCTTTAGTAATCTGGTCTTCACAATATCAAAATTAATGTAGATTGTAAGAGTCATAGAGTGGTTCTTTCTAAACGTGTTTAACACTGAGTAGTTTATGTTTCAGCCTGTGTGGATGAAGCCAGAGTGACTGACAAACAGGAGACAATGGTGAAAATCACAACAGGAGCTGATCTTGGTGAAACACCTGTCATCTCTAGAAAGGTGATTATAGAAGAGTTTCATACATCTGAACTGAAGACTTACCTTTCCTAAGAAACATAATACCAAGTCACTGTTAGGTGGCTCTTAAGAAACATAATACCAAGTCACTGTTAGGTGGCTCTTAAGAAACATAATACCAAGTCACTGTTAGGTGGCTCTTAAGAAACATAATACCAAGTCACTGTTAGGTGGCTCATAAGAAACATAATACCAAGTCACTGTTAGGTGGCTCTTAAGAAACGTAATACCAAGTGACTGTTAGGTGGCTCTTAAGCAACCACATAATCCTGAATAGTAATCTATAATTCTGACTGGCTTCCCTGGGCAACATCATAAACTGCTGTAATTGACATGACAGCTTAGTTCTAGAACTGGAACAGTCTTTACACATACTTGCTACTTTTGAAAGCTTGGACAACTATGTTTAATCCTAAATGAATACCTGACTAGCCAGCATCAGTTCCTGTCTGTTTGCCTAGTGGACCTACATGGCTCATGGAATGGAATAGAAGTCAATAGTAACAGTTTCATATGAATTTGTAGTTGCTGAAAGTGACCGCAGTCCAGCAGCACACCTTGGACAACTGGACGATTATACAGCTGGGTCACAACATCGGTGTGGATGGACACAGACCGTAAGTTTTCTTTCTCAGAAGCCACAAGGCGTACTATCCTTGCATTGTATAGTATGTATTTATCTCTGTTGTATCACGTCTTTCATCATACATTTTATATTTCATCATCCTACAAAAGGTAATTGTCATGGCTGTTCTATTGACACAAGTAATTTCGTGACACTTTTAATCACATAAAAATTGTGATTATATATAAGTAATGTCAACATTTCTAATCACACAAATAATTTTGTGACGCTTCTAATCACACAAATAATTTTGCGACACTTCTAATAACACAAATAATTTTGTGACGCTTCTAATCACACAAATAATTTTGTGACACTTCTAATCACACAAATAATTTTGCGACACTTCTAATCACACAAATAATTTCACCTCCTGCTGGTAAGAAGCTGATGCCACTTGGGTCAAAATTAAACTGTTTTCTCAGAAGGTTACATTGATTTGAGAGCGCATTGAGCCAGTTAGTTTATTGTTGCAGCGGCGACCCAGCAAGCCAGTTCTGGCACAGCAATTCCATTGTGAAGCGCATCAGTAGTCACGCCGTGTGCACAGTCAGTGGCACGGTGTACACACTGAGGGGGAAGTTAGCAGAAGAGGAAGCCCTTGCCGAAGGTGACTCACTGCTGCTTTTGTTTTGTTTTTCGCTTATTTTCTCAAAGATCCTTGTAGCAATTTAGCAAATGCAGTCACAGTTTGTTAAAGGTGCAGAGTTTGATAGTTGTTATCGTAAAATAATGTTGTCGTATAAATGTGCTTTAAAGGGAATATTAAAATGGGTGCTCTTCTAACTCTTCTAACATTGTATTGGTTCTTCTTTTATGTGATGAGTTTATGCATAATACACATATACCATGACTATAAAACTTATGATGCTTTCACAGTTACTTTCAGCCAGCAAAACAGTGAAAATCCTGCTGTTGAATTTTAGATATACTTCAGTGCGTATTACAGATTAGTGTTTCTGTCACGGTTCCCCATTTCACGGGTCTGTACCATTCTCGGTTACTATTTATTCATGGTATGGGTCTGCCATGGTTCCATTGCACCAACAAAGAGCTCAAATAGGTCAATCTCAACCAACTACATAACTGAACAAGTTTTAATTCAAGATACGATATAGTCAGCACACGCAAGTGGATGATGGACATTACACACAGCTGAGTTTAGAATACCAAGTGACTTTGTTACTGATGACTACTCCTGTGTCGGTTCCGGGTCTGGAAGGGTGTAGAACCGAAACCCACGGTACCTGTTGGCACCCATGGTTTTGGTCCCAGACCCACAACCGTGACAGCACTACAGATTAGCAAACTCGACCTGTGCTGTGATTGCGAGACACTGACTGTGTGTGTGTGCTTGTGTTGGTGCAGGTTTCTCCAAGAAGGTGGTCGCTGCCTTCCAGAAAGGCTTCCCACCGAGCTGGAAGGAGATCATCCAGGAGCACCACGAGGCTAGAAGGCGCAAGAGGTACTAACACAACCTGTGCAGAAACGCAATCACTGTTAATTTCTGTTTCACGAATAGTTAAATGCGAGACGTACAGTCGTTGACTTGCTTTTGGATGTTCAGTTATTTATTTATTATTAGTGACTTATTCTTTTTTATCACAATTATAGTGATTTATTAGTCACCACTGTGTTTTCATGACCGGTTACATGTTTCTTAATGCATCTTTTGTGACATTGTTAATAAGTCATTTATCATATTTTATACTTAGTATGTCGTCGATGTGTTTTTAGCAACTGTATGAACTGCTTGTACACTAGTGCCAGGGAGTGGTTTCTGTTTCGATATGTATTTATTTCATCACATTCATATGACACTTTCATTTCATATTTATGCATGTATGTTACACAACCTCTACTGGTGCCATGCTTTTTGTCACTTTTTGAAACCTTTTGTAAGTGAATTACTTGTGCGGGAATGATGTGAATACTTAAATTAACACAGCCCCTCCATTTGTAGATCTTCCAAACCTCGACCCAGTGAGTTGAAGGCGCCCATTGCGCAGCAGAAAATGAAACCCACAAGAAAAAGCAACAACCAGTCCGTGAAACACACCACAGGTGTCACAGCTACTCCTGGTGTGTTCTACCATATAACAATAATGAAATTTCTATAGCACCTAAATCCAACACAGGCGCAACAAACAGAATCGTTAAGCATGATATCGTGAACGGGCATGTGTAAAGTTCATACATCAGAAAGAGGGACCACAAAGAATTAGGATCAAAAATTAATAAAACTGTCTTGAGATTTTTTTTAAGAAAGCATGCTTGCGCCTAGGACTAACAAAATAATGTGGCTGTTGTAGATTATAGAGCACGATATTTGAGAGTTGATAGTTTAAGTTTTATGTGAAGCTTTATGCGTAAGACTGGTGTACAAGCTTTTTGGAGGCCATACATTTCTGTCATGTGCCTTGGTAGTCTGTTATATCAGCGATTACCTGGAAAAGAGAATGATAGAAAAGTGATCATTTGGATGTAATAATTGCAGTGTGGCTGAATGTATATTTGATACATGCATTCCACACTTCTGCTATCATTTCAGCCCTGTAGTGATGTTAAAATAGTTTTATGTATTTCCGCTCTTGCAGAAGCGCCGGTGATTTCGAGCCTACCGAAGACGCGCAGTGGCCGTCATGTGATTCCGCAGCTGGCCTGGTGGACTGGTCAACGTGTGACGATCAACCCCGACTGCCACACCGTTGACATCGCGCCTGGGACACCAGACACTCAGTGTGCCAGCGTCTCCTCAGACAGTCTTCGTGTGAGTAGCAGGGAGAAACGCAATCATCAGGACTAGATTGTGTTCTTGCTTCCAGGCAAACATAAATGGTGGTGGACTATTTTGTTCCCGAACTAATACTGACATGAAACTTTTAACTTGTGGTGTTGTGTGTATTAATTGCAACATTGGTTAACCTGTCCATTTTTTGTGTGAGTAAAGAGTATCATTAAATCAAGAAATACATTTTATGAGGGTTGTTTTGGTTAAAGTATTAAAAGTACATAATTATATTGTAACAAGAAGTGACTTGATGTTGACACAATTTCATTACAGAGGCGTACTACTCTTGGTCAGAAACCAGATACCAGTAGTCATGGCAGTCTGCAACCAAAGAACAAAAGGCATCTCACTGAGCAGGTGGAAAAACAGCAAGCCATGGGAGCAAGGGGATGTCGCAGAGAAGGAAGTGAAAGAGGGCAGGGGAAACACGGCAAGGACAGTGGGAAAAGAAGGCAGAATTCAATGACAGGCAGCAAGAAAGAAGGCAGCATCCAAGGCCCAACAAGGAGACTGCGACAGCATCGAAAGGACATGGTCAAGATGAAAGCCTTGACACCAGGGGAGGAGAGTTACGTGTCAAACACGCCAGTGCATCGGCTGTTCAGTGAACGCAGTATGAAGGACGTAGGCAACGGCAATGCAGGGTCGACTCATAAGACAGCAGCACCATGCCAACGACTTACAACAAAAGCCCTGTCTTTTCTAGAGCAGCATGAGCGTACTGGGATCAGTGGGCCAGTCAGTGTTACTCGTAGTGTACAGAGCATGGGCGATGATGCCCGTAGCTATGTCTCAGACAGCACAGGCAATAGTCTTGGGCAAGAGGACGATAATAACAATCCAGTGAGTAAACTGGACTATTTGAGTGGAGTCAAGACTACTTCGGAAGCATCAAGTTCCGAGACAAATGCTCATGCAAATTTGGGCAAAAACGGACAAGCAAAAACAGTACATGCATCATTTGCCCCGGGAAATCTAACGAAAGATATTCTTGGTATCCTAAAGACAAACAAAAGGACAAATGCCAAACGGAGAATGGAAAAGGTGCAAACTTGTTATTCGCTAAGACGTGGTGGTTCAGTTGGAGATTCTTCGAGTTCTGAGTCTGATAAGGACATCACAGAAGGTGATGGAAACAAGGCACTAAACAGGGTTTATTGTGAGTCGGAGACAAGAAATAACTTGACATCTTTGGCCAAGACACCACGGCACCGAGATGACGCAGGACATAGTGATACAGTGCTGCTGTGTGGACGTTGGAATGGTGGCCGAAGCAGGCACACCAGTGACACAAAGCAGTTGGACATTCTTCAGACAGAGGAGCGAGTCAACCAACGATTGAGTCTGTCAGACGCTTCCAGCAAGACGCCAGTATCGCGCTTCAAGGAACACATGACAGATGACATCTTGTGTCATAGTGTCGAACATAAGCGCTTGTTTTCTGGTGACGACGCTGATGTAGTTGATGTTCGACAGCGCAGCAACAGGGGTCTGCGACTTGGTCTGCAGAGAAACATCAGAAGCGACAGATCAAAGATTGTACGCAGTGGCAAAAATCAGGCTCAGGGGCCACCTAGTGTTGATCTTTGTGGTAAGGAGAGAACTACAAAACATGGCAGTTCTGCATTGAGTGACTCAATGTCGCACGAGAAACAAAAGCAGCCTTCTGTGCGACAACAAAGACCAACACATGTTCTGAAATCGTTATCTCAAGCCGGGGACAAACAATCGAAGAAACGACTAGTTCAAAAGCGGAGCAATGGCAGAAACAGTTCCAATAACAGAAAAGGTGCTTCTCTGTCACGAAGAAGCAAAGAACCTGTTTCTAGCGTCCAACGAGTGTGCACTGATGACAGCGAAGACGAGATTGCAACAGCCCAACATGAAATGTTGAAGTGTCGACAGAAAGCATTGAAGGCTCCCGAGAAAGGGAAGACTGCTGCTGCCCTCGGTGACAAGACAGGGAAACAGCTTGGTAAGTTGAAACATTTTGTGGTAATATTTAGAAAGGGTGCACAGTTTTACAATTGTTTTTTATTTGTAAGTCTTATATGACGTGATTTTACGATAAAAAGATCAGACTTTGTTTTTTAAATTCCTTTCATTTACAAGGAATCCTGTATTTGGTTTCTGCATATGGATTCTGAAAGAAATAACAAGCTCCTGGATATCCTCTCAGTTCTGTTATCGATTAATTCCATTTTTACTTTGTGTCATGTGCCACAGGAGTAGTCTGTCAAGAATTTTCGTTTGACAGGGAAGTTTGTTGGAGGTGTGGGAACGTTGAAACGTAAGAGACAACTACGTGAGTTTGTTGAGCAGCACGAGTGTGGATACGAGAATGACCTCTTCGACTCGACTCCATTTCGGCAATGCAAAGTTCGCAAGGTGGACACGGTTAGTTCCATAGTCTGCATAGAAGATCCATTTTTGTAATCATTTATTTTGTTTGTCGTTAGTGTGGACTCGCTATGTGGTGATTAGTTTTTGCATAGAATAGTAATTACCAAATCTGTCACACCAGCAAGTAAGATATAATGGTTTGTTGAGCTGGATTATATATGCGCAATGTCTGAGCTAGAAGTAGGTTTGGGATTGATTTCTGTGCAACAGTGGGTAAGATGGATGCTGAAGATTTTGGTAGTAAAAACCTGTAATATAAAAATATTGCTGTGTTGATTTAAACAATTACAATGACACAAACATTTTTTTTATTACAACTAATATTGTAATATATTAGTCATAGTCAATAAAACTTGGTTCTCATTTTAAGAGTAATCCCTAATAAATATCACGTTACATATTAATTTATCTCCATCTTATGGCTAATTGCAGGTGGCCACTCTAAAGGGCAACGATGTTGTGGATGACTTCTTTGATGCCACTGCTGGTCGGCTATCGTTCGCGACACCCGGCAGCACTCCATCCAGCAGCCTGCGCTCTGCCTGGCTACCTACCTCTGACAAGAAAACACCATCTTCGCACTCGGCTGCTAGCCCACTGCTGCCTCAATCTGTTAACAGAAATGCCATTGACCGCTACGTCCACCACGTCAAGAGGGTGGCGAAGAGAAAGACGAAAGTCGTGCAAGGCGCGATGGTTGCTGCCAGCAGTGTGGTTAGTTTGTTGTAACAAAATATGCGCTCACTGTATTTTCTCTTCCAGTTTTGTATTTTAATAATTTAATTGGCATTTTAATAATTTAGATTTTTATAGGATTCAGTTTGCTGCATGGTGGTGTTGTCATGTGTTAATCACCCTAGTGAGTGAGATGGTGGTTTTGCACTACAGTGACAGTGGTAATATAGCGTCTGTGTGCATTCATTGGTGCAGCAAAGGGGGTTGATTTTTTTGCAAACCAGAAATTTTTGCACTTATCGTAGTAAATGTGTATTAATTCAGATGTATCTTCTTAAGGGTTGTGATTTAAAAATAGATAACTACTATATAAATACATAGTGTACAGCCCAACACTAAATAATGTAATAATAATAATAACAGTTCTTCGATGCGCCAGTTTCTAGCTTATGCTAATCACTGCGCGTACAAACTAAAAGTCCATTGAAAATATATATAAATAAGTTAATTAATTAAAACGTAATCACAGAAAAGTATATAAAGTCCCCCACGACAATCGTTATAGTCCATAAAAAAGTATTTTTCACACAATCCCATATGCACACTGGAAGAGGTAAGTCTAGTTTGCGCTTAAATAATGTCAATGAAGGTGCATCACGGAGGGAGAGTGGTAGTGCATTTCAATGTGCTGGGCCAGTCCAAAACCACGTCTGCCGATGGACTTGGCATCTGGTGGTACAGCTAGCTGTAGATCATCTGGTGGTACAGCTAGCTGTAGATCATCTGGTGGTACAGCTAGCTGTAGATCATCTGGTGGTACAGCTAGCTGTAGATCATCTGGTGGTGCAGCTAGCTGTAGATCATCTGGTGGTACAGCTAGCTGTAGATCATCTGGTGGTACAGCTAGCTGTAGATCATCTGGTGGTACAGCTAGCTGTAGATCATCATAAAGCTGCCGTAGCTGGGGATTTCTGGTTGCACTAGTAGTGTAAAATTTAGTAAATATTCATTTAAAATATAAAAATCAGAGTTGAGTAGAATGTAAAAAGAGTGTGATTTAAGAAAAAAGGCAATGAGTATAAGAACAGTACTTATTAATATATAATTGTTGCACTTGAAAATGGATATTTCTTGCATCTCAGTACACCCTGACCGTCAGATTCCTCATGAGAGTTGGCCAGGTATTCAAGACAAGACATATATGTTTTGTTCTTACAATGACCAATTTGTTTTAAAAAAACTTCCATTAATATCAAATTAAAACTCGCACACACACAACTGATCTGTGCACTGTTTGTTTCAGGTCGCAAGGCACCAGGGGCTGACTAGTCACACTCTGACTTCTGTCTCTCCCAGCGTCTTTCTGATGGCCAACAGGACAGACGACGTTGACTCCAGTAACGCAGACGACTACTACTTCTCTGATGGTTCAGATGGCATGTGACTTCTATGAGCCTGTTGACTGGCTGACAGTCAGGGCATTGTTTGGGTGTTGTTTGTGTTTGGACATCTATCGAACTTGGGTTTGTTAGTGCAATTTTTCTTGCTGTATGTATGTATGTATGCCTATGTACATAGCCATGCTGTCGCTGTAGTTTTGCTTTATCAAGTGTTATTGTATATAAAAGTGCACCTAGATGCAGATGCTTAAAATCAACCATCCACCTATCAACAAAAGTGAATCTATAATTGGCTGATTATTAGTGCTGTTTTAGCGAGTTATCAACTGGACTGTTCCAAAGAACTGATCAAGCAATGTGCTACTGAGGGCTGTCATTAGATCGTGGCACAGGCTGTCGCTAGATCGTGGCATTGGCTGTCCTGAAGGCAATGCTGTTTTTCAATCACCATATGGTGCTTCTTGATTTTTAATTCGGTATCAGTGATCGAACTTGATTTTAAAATGTGACAGTGGCATACATTGTAATAATTTTCTACATAACTACTATGTATAGCAATGAAAGAATGTTTGATAGTCCATTGTGATTATATTTTATTTGTAATGCATTTGCAAATATGAAACAAATATAATGGTGGCTTATAGAATTTCTGATGCATATGACTATTGGCTAGTTTATAAACATGAGTGTCTGGCTATGACCCAAGGTATCGCTGTCACCAACACAATGTTGGTGGCCACAGTAGTATTATTGCGTCATACATGATGTCAAATATTAAACCTTAAGATAAATTTTTAGTGAATACTGTATTGTATTAACATATGCATACATGATGTCAAATATTAAACCTTAAGATTAATTTTTAGTGAATACTGTATTGTATTAACATATGCATACACGATGTCAAATATTAAACCTTAAGATTAATTTTTAGTGAATACTGTATTGTATTAACATATGCATCTTATTTTAAGATTGCGTACCTTTTAAGTTTAACTTGAAACAGTGTCTTAAAAGCTTTATGTATGTGTGCATATATTAGAGCTATTATGATTTTAAGTGTTGTCACAACACATACAGTGGAATAACGATCCATGAATGAAATATGTAAATACAGATCAAGGTATTTATATAGATAACATATACGTATATGTAGCTAGTATTATTATGTACATTGAATGAATTAAACTGTGTTGCATATGTATTCACTAAATTGACCATAGCCATGTTAAACGAAGTGATCAATGTTTTTGTTCATATCTCGGTTAACATGCATACTCTAAAATTGGAAAAGCCAGATTAAAAGGGTTTAAAACATAGATAAAATTTACCAATAATTTCTCTCGCTGATGATATAGTCATTTATGTGGTAAACTAATTGTGTGTAAACTGGATTTACCCGAAGCTTTGTGCTTTATTTTCTTTTCTGTGCCCTGCATCTGACACAAGCTGTTTATGCAGGCAGAAACGTACCAATGTGTACAGTGGGAGCAGTGGCTGGAATAATGTAAATGTACAATGGTAGCATTGTTGTGTATATCTGATGCAGAGAAAATAATGTTGTACTGTTTCAAAGATGCTCATTCAAAGGTTTTTGTGGTCTAATATTAGAGTAACACCTGTGCATTTTGAAAAATGTAATACAGTTTTTAAGTATTAACTGGCCTGCTGGTATTTCAACAAACTAGGGAGTATGAGAGAATACATGTCTACCTGTGTGCAAAGGAATGAAATGAAGTTGTAAACTGGCGCTTTTATTTGCAGATTGTTTTTAGGGTTTGTTTCGAAGAAAGGTCTATTAGTATACTGTAATAAAATGCTATGTACATTGTCATACAAATGTAAATAAACAAATGGTTAAAGTGACTGAATTGTGCAGCCAACTTCTTTTTGTCTGACAGTTAAGCAATAAAAACCATACTAGTACCAAACAATCAAATTCCCGGAAAAGACAGACCAATAGACAATATTCACATCATGTATGGCACATATTGGCTAATAATAAAACCGCAGTTGTGGGCCATCATAAAACTGCAGAAGCCCATGCATGAAAATTATTGTCTACATTAGTGATGTCAATGAAACTTGTGGAATTTGAAATTGGTCGTACAAATATTCTTATATTAAAATTATAATTTCCAAAAGGGATCATTTACTTAGTAAATGCACACGTAGTCAGTTTTATTATCTGCTGTCGTACAATAAAAAATATTCACAACACTTATGACACCTGTCAGCTTTGCAGGTTATCATAAATCTAGTGTCTATTCTGAGAAAATGTGTTCATTTTCAAATGGATTATTACTATTGTGGATTATCATTAGGCATGAAAAGTACAAAATATAATTTGCTTTATTTGGTGGGCTTTAACATACAAAAAAAGAAACCAACAACACAACGAACTCAAATTTGCATAATATATTTTATATACCTGACATTTACTAGTCATTTAATTAAATAAGATGCAATATTTTATAGTACTGCTAAAACCTTACCGGCATAATAATGAAAATCACCTAGATATAAATACTTTTTTCACAGAATCGTCATCTCGTTTTGATACCAAGCATAACCACCAAGGTGAAATAGTCTCCTCAGAAAATTGTCAGCACATCAAAAGGTATGGAGTCAACATGGATATTTTACAATTACAGTTCTGTTTTCACTAACGATAAGTATTCCACTGGTGATGATGTGGATATCAAAACTGTATCATCCTTTCTGATCTTCAGCTTCTGCTGCATACTGTTTTATAGATGCCATGAATTTGTCTGTTGGAGAGTTGGTGTTTTCTAAATCACTAGAGTAGTCGATGCCTTCAACGACGCAGCCAGGAATTGCTTCTTCCAGCATCAGTGCCACCAGCGTGGGATTCTTTACCGATGGCATGTTTGCTATCCGTAGTCGTTTCAATTTTCTGCAAAAGTAATTGATAGATGCATTCATCCGTATCACAGTGGCAATATTTTTATTTCTGTATAAAATGCTGAACACAGATTTAGACATTCAGATGAATCACAAAAATCCTCATTTCTTATTTCATTTTGCTAACAGATAATGAGATTTTTGTGTGTGATTGTTTTGAAAGGTTACACTTTTACCAAGTATGAGCATAATTTACATAAAAATGTTCCTCCTTTCATGTGAGAAAATATTAATATATAAATATATTTATAGAGCAGTCACCTCATGCTGCTAGACAGGTGAAAAAGAAAACTATATATAAATAATTTTTACATACTTGCATAATTTTTAATCTACTATCTTATATATTTTATATTAACAGAAATTTAACACAAACATTGAATGCCCAAAGAAGTTTAAAATGTAAAGCCAATGATCTAATATGTAAGTTGTACAGAAGACCCTGTTTATAAATTTGGCATAGTCATGGAAGTCGAGACCAAATGAATATCTGCAGAATATTTCATCACAGTTGAGGTACTTTTGAACTGCGCTGACATTTATTTTGTCAACATGGCATATTATATAGTAATAAACAAAACATCTAGAATCCACCTGCTGCTGTTTCAAAGTTTAACAATCTCATTCACCCCGTTTTGTCTTCTGAATAAGTGTGTGGTGTCTATGCCAGGGGAAATAAAAGATTCCACACGGGGCAAATGTTATGGACAGAGCTTGTGATCTCTACCTCATGAAATCACTATCACAATATTGATCAAACCATTGAATGGTGGTCATTATCGGAAGAAGAAAACTATGAACTCACTCGAGTCTGTGAAGACAGGCCAGACCTCGTTCCGTCACTTGTGAACACTCACTGAGGTCGAGATACAGAAGAGAATCACTGAACTGGTCGAAACGATCAAGACAGAAGTCGTCAATGTTCTCACAACGACTGAGATTCAGGTATTTCAGATGCTCTAAACGTACTGCAAAATAACAATGGTTGGTTTCCTGCATGAGCATATAAATCACGTTTGATTTCGCTTTGATTTTTCCCCTCCATAATTAGCAGTGTGCTTTTTAGGGGGAGCACTATGCTTTTTTTGGAGCACTTTTTATTTACTGCAGCACACTAACATGGTCAGCATAAGCATTTCTGAGGGTGTATTTTTGTAGTTATTGCTATCCCAAAACAAATTTATTCTAGAAGAAAATGGAAAATCACATCTTCCAGATGTGCTCTTTATTCAATTTGTTGTAGTTGATCAACTGCTGTAGCATGCCATATGATTTGTTGTGCGTACACCAGAATTGCACATTCCAGGTTAACTACGATAACTCAGTAAATCCATATAAAACAATTGCTAAGTGTGCATGTGTTTTCATACATTCATGAGTGTGTGCATGGCTATATTTCTCTTGGAAGAAACCCAAACAGTCACTACAGTTAACACCAGTAATAAAAGTGTGTGTGTGTGTGTGTGTGTGTGTGTGCGCGCGCGTGTGTGTGCGCGCGCGTGTGTGTATATCAAAATACACAATATACATCTACTTCTTTTTGTGGGATTTTTAGAAATGAAAACATTACTTTGGATTATCGTAAATGTTTCACTACAATGTGTGGCAATTACATTTCTGAATGCAAATTGTTTAAACATGAAAAAACATGGACATTTCCACATCAAACACACAGTTTGATTTTACTACATTACTACAGGTAATTTGGCTTAAGACCTGTGTGAATACTGAATATACACTTACCAAAGTTGTCGAAGCTTTCATACAGCATCTGTGTTCCCGACGCATCTACGGCCTCCAGGTACAAATCAGGGACATAGTTCCCTGGAAGGTTGACATATTTCTGCTTAGGATCCTCAATTTTGACCCAGTCATCAATTCCAACAAACTTGACCGTGGCTTGTCGGGCGACGGCAAAGTGGGCAGTGGCCAAGTCAGGTCCCAGCGTCCGATGACGTTCTTCTATGAATCTGCATAAAGCAAGCATCTCCAATGAATGGTAATTATTTATAGGATAAGTCATAAGAATAGTTTCTTACTCAGTAATAATGTGTGTGAATCACTTGTAAGACACGCTTTATTTCGATACTATATGACAACACAACTGGCTTGATTAGGTTTGATAAGCTGTTGGACTTAGTGGAGTTTATTACTTATTAAACCGAATTGTGGAAGCAGCTCTAAATCGCAGCAGAAATGGCCTGTACTGTTTTTCTTATGTGGTCTACTAAACCTTAACCCTTAACTTTAAAACTGCTCTAAGACTACATAAATACTAGAACTGCTCATCGTGTTGTATGTAGTAATTGTCATATTCGTGATTTATGCAATCAAGTAGCATAGTAACATTTATAAATGCACAATGGAGTAACAACAAACCAATTTTGTAAACAAACATTCATTGTACTGAGAAAGTATTGTGAAACATGTATCATTCGAATTGAATTTTTTTTAATGATCCCTTACTTCACTTTAGACAATCAACAGGATTAAAGCAGCGAACACACTTGTCCACTTCCATCATCCATTGTTTTAACAAAGACAAGTTGCACCTGTTGTCCTCACTCCAACAGCAAGAATCATTTGTGCAGTGGAAGCGGACATTTTGCTGCTGGTTAGAGCCAAAATAATGGGCAATGGGTTCACATGAGTTGAGTTCACCACTTTATGCCATAACAAACCTGTGATCTTCAACCAACAAAGCGCGTTCCTTTTTCTTAAACCAGCTTTTTATCCGTACTGGTCGCAGGTCGACTTCCTGTTGTATTTTAGTAATGAGGTCCCTATCGAAAGTCCTTTTGGGGCTGAATATGTCGAATATGACCCCAGTGCGACAGGGAACCCAGCAGTGCAAGCACTGGCGAGGACTTGGCAAGATCTTTAGCTGCAATCAGTTAAAACAGAAAATACACATACCACTTTGTGCCTCAAACTGTTAGCAGTACACCGTCCAAAAAAAGAATACCACATATCATACTATTTCACTGAGTTTGGTAACATAAATGAATACAATTTTTAAATGATACACACAGACACAGTATTTTCAAAATCAGTACCATATATTTTAAAACATGACATAAAAACTCCATTCAACCTGCAGCTTTTTGCTTGTAGTTAATTACAATTACCAAGCCCTTGTTGATAGTATGTTAAGTTCTAACTATTTTATTGTTATTGCAATTGGCTGGGAAACCGGCGATGCTGTTTAATTTCACGTTTTATCACTCAACAAATCAATATTATATCTTGAAGTGTATCAGATAGAACAACTATCGATTGCGCCAGTGTAGCATGCTTGAAAATGTAAACCTATACACACCGATGCCCGAAGAGCCATTATTTCGTAAATGTGTTTTAAACTAATAATACATTTTACGTTTTAAAGGATTTGCCCTTGTCGTCGATATCACAAAACATGAGTGGTGCCGCCTAACGACTAGAAATGTAAACGGAAATGCGGCGTTGCGCATGCGCAGATATTCCAACCCGGAACGTCCCTTACCTTGGCAACGTAAATAAACGATATCCTTACTTAGTCGAACTGGATTTTAAACAGAAGGTATGTGTACCAGTTATGTTCTGGTAGTATTTATGGCTTTTGAGTTTCATTATAGCGCGTATCCAAGTGATGTTGCATTTGATCCATACACGCAGATATATGCAAACAATTTATAAATGCTCCAACAACTTGATTAAGCCCGGTACGGTAAATACTAATAGTTATTTGACGAGTGGTCAAGTTTCTGGAGAATCCGTTTTCTGGTTGAAATCTCGTGTTAACTCAATTTTTTATTAGATCATTATGTACGTAGACGTATGTGTGCAGCTAGAAACATAAACATGTAATTGAATGGTGCCATATTTTGCCCATATATCTCGGATACATTCGAACGAATAGTTGTGCTGGTAGACGCCATTTTATTGACTCGATTTCAGTCTATCGTTTGGTTAGCTGGGCGGTGTATGACAAGTGCTAGCTACTAGTTAGTGAATATAACCACATTTTATTTAATTACCCATTATTATTAATTATGGTTAATTTAGAATTCCGAGCAGGGATTATTGTTTAGTCTGCTCCCTGCTCTTTCTATGGGAGGACGTCACAATAGGACTTAATTATTACATACATATACATAGTACATACATATCCTCTTCGGTCTTCAACATCTACTAGGCAAAGTCAATCGCCCTACAATTTTTTTTCTATCTGGCTTTTACTGTAGTAGACGAAGAGCGGGGCGAATTTTTTTGCCTAACATCTGCATATGTACCGCTCTTGACTAGCCTTAGTTTGGCTTTGTAGTCATATTTGACTGCCTGGTTTCGCCAGTGTTTGTCTAGTCGATTTTTAAGCGTATTTATTGACGGTGCAGTGACGACGGTGTCCGGAAGTGAATTCCATATATTAATGACTCTCTGGCTAAAGAAATGCCTCCTTAGTTCCCGTTTACTCCGGTCCTTGAACAACTTTAGAGAATGACCCCGTGTGCCTTCGTATAAGTCTTGGTTAAACATATCGTGCGAAAAGGTAAAAATGCCATGCAAGTATTTATACAAATCAATAATATCTCCTCGTAAACGACGATATGTCAGTGTTGGTAAATTTAATGCCTTTAATCTAGATTCATAATCTAAATGTCTCGGTACTGGGACCATCCTAGTAGCTCTTCTTTGGACAGCCTCCACAGCATCAATATCATGCTGATACTGCGGTTACCAGACTACCACAGCGTATTATTATTGAATGCTTACTTACTTAGGTTCTTCCTGACCGTTGGCAGTGGCCTCAGTGGTCAGATCTTCAACTCTCCCTTGGAATGCTCTACGACTTCCTGGCAATGCAGCTTTGTAGTTGTAGAGAATCTCCTCGGTACTCCAATGTCTATCTAGACGGTTTTTAAATGAGTTGACACGTGGGGCAGTTAAAACTACTTCCGGTAGATCATTCCATAATCTGGTAACTCTAAGTAAGAAGCTTTCTTTTCTAACATTTGTACGAGCACGTTCTATAAACAATGTCAAACTATGACCACTTGTTCCTTCCATTGTTTCACTGTCTTTTGCAGCTTGACAATGTTAGATACATCACTGTCATATTTCCCTTGGAGCAGTTTATATACCTCAATCATATCACCACGAGTTCGTCTATATGCAAGTGTGGGAAGTTTCAATCTCTCAAGTCTTTCCTCTTAAGGATAATAATCAAACTGTATTTGATAAAGCTACTTGTACTGTTATTGAAGCCATTCAAAGCATTTTCTTGATTAAAGACACGCATAAAAGCTAATGATTACATGTTTGTGAGTTTCAACCATACACAATATTACATACTGCATCTAGTTCCTGTCCGTCCACCATACCACGTTATTATGTAGACATACACGTTGAAATACAAATCAACAAAGCTAACCCAATCAAAAGCACGATGAGATCTTTAAAAAAATATGGCAATCCCGTCAAGAGAATACATAATTAATAAACGCCAGGAAAGACTTACATATTTGTGGAGTTATCTATATATTAATACCCTAAGTTTGAGGGCAGTCTGGCAGTATCTCCTCCCAGGCGCCGACGTCCACGTAGTTATTTACAGTATTTGATGCTCGCCCGACATGACAGAGTGGTCAATCACAGCGTCACTGTGGCTTCTTTAACGGAAAATATCGGCTGTTAGCTAGTTTATACTATTGTGCAACTGCGCAGTTTGGCTAACAGGTACTTGCAGATGACAGACTGAAGAACGGATGTAATTTGACTTGCGACATATGTACTAAAGCTTACTGGAAGCGGTAGAAGTATTAACATGGAATCTAGGAATTATCTTTGTCAACGATTTAAATTTTAGCCACCCTATTTCTTACATGTGTCGTTGTTGTTTTTATCGTATTCGTCGGTATTTGTTTCTTTCTGTTGCAAATAACTATTGCTTGAATATTGCAATGTCCCTTTTTACAACATTGCTCTTAAATAGTTTGGCAAAACTATTTACTCGGTCTCCTCGTACCGTCCCGCGTGGATGCATGCAGGTCGTACTATCTGAGTGCGTCATAAATTCGTGCATTCATGCATACATCAGCGTAATGGTGATGGACAAAACTTCGATTTAGTGGCCTGGCACATCGCAGATGATACAGTGATTGTCAATAATTGTTTTGTTTTGAACGATTGACCAGTACCATTACAACAATACGAAACCTTATCATTAAGGATGATGTGTATGTCAGTATTGATCAGATTTAAGGTGATCGGTTACATATGTCCGTTCGACCTACCACGTGCGAACGTTAATGCTCCAGACGCCATATTGTAGGTCGTGTGTACATAAACTACTGCTGTAAATGTGTTTTATATAATTAAAGCTCACCGCGCTTCAATTTCTGATAAGGCGTACCAGTTTTTAAAGTAGGGCGTAACAGTAAAATCCAAACCTACATGTTGAATATTGCTCACCTACCCATGTCCCGGCTATAGACAGCTAGCAGACACTGTTTTGTGGTTTGAGTTTCTTTAGCTAGCGAATACAAGGGTAAGGTCTCCGACAGAATCATTCGGCATGGAACCCCTTAAGCAGTCTGCTTTGTGGACACCACCGCCAACTGGCACCTCCTACAGCCCACCCTGTCCCGAATGTATCAGCCACGCTGTTCCTCTGGGTCCTGACAGGACTGGGCTGAATGAAGTCTTCCAGCAGTCATACAGCAACGCGGAAAGCTGCCCTGGCAACTACTGCGTTCATTGGGGAGAGGCTTTGGCACAGCCAGTTGACGTGTTTAAAGTGTAGAAATTCGTGAACCTGTGACATAATGTTCTTGTTGTTCCGCCGCGATGCTACTTCGGCATGCATCTGTATAGTCTTGAAAATCATTTCGGAACAATAGACGTATGAAACGAATTGTCTTGTTTAATTAAATACTATTTACCTAATAAAAACGAACCAGAATGGCGTATCATCCACGCCCAGTTGTCCGGCGTTGCACGGGGAAAAGGCAAGAGCTTATGACTACCTAGTTAGATTTTGGTATTACCATGTCAATTAAATTTTCACGCCACAAAAATCCCGTTCAACTACCGGTTTCACGAAGCGGTAGACGTTTGACGTAGATGACGTAACAATGGTAGAAACACGCGTAGAGATGGTAGTGATGGTAACGTTTGTACGTAATTAGTGTTCTGAGTTCCGTAGTTTGCGTCAAACGTCCACTTACGTAATATATCCACCCCGGATAATTTCGAATATGTTTAAACGTGCGAACCGCCACCATGGACCCCCGGGCACGCCTACAACATGTCAACCCCCATCATGCGAAACTGACGGCGATACGAGGGAACAGACATACAGGACGACAAACTGTGTTATTATATAGATATTGAACAATGCCTCATGAATTATTAGTGTCGATGTAGTGGAGCGTATCGTATTGACGATGCTGTAAAAAGAAATGTTAAATAGTTGTGTATAAAACCGGTTATTTTAATGGCTGTCAGGGCCTGTGGATTAAGATGCAAACAATGAACAGAACATAGGATGTGACATAACTACGATAATTATGGCATAACCTTTAGGTATCATTTGTAATGGTATATGGCCAATTTACGAGGAATGCATCAAACAGCTCTCATTACTCGTATAATAATCAGACAATCTAGAGCCCATTCAGTTCCTAGCTTGTAGTTAAATGCCAACCTGCATTCACACTTAACTATATAAAAATCAAAACGCACGCACACAACAAAGATCGAAAACCTTGTACAATGGGAATCAATATCAACTTGGATAACTCCAGTTTTTCATAGAATCCGTAAGATAGTAGGTCGTCGTAAGACAGCTTGTGTCATAGTCTCCGCGACAGAATCCGCGGTGTCATCGTTCTAAGATGTTATTTTTTCGACCTGCTCGCCGCAACAGCTGCTCATTTTGTTCCTTGCTCATTCTGTGTCGCAGAGTTCTGTTTGTCTGTTGTTTCCTCGTCCTCTGCTTCGTTATCTTCAGCACAGCTTTCTCGGGAGCCCAAGTTACACAACCAACAAGACACTACTCATTGCTGTAATGCAACTCACTGCTCCTGCTTCTGCACGTTTCATGAGAAGTGTGCGTGCGTGCGTGCGTGCGTGCGTGCGTGCGTGCGTGCGTGCGTGCGTGCGTGCTTGCGTGCGTTTATAATTTACGTTAGGAATGGTTTGTCATGTCAAAGAGATTTCGTGTACACCACGCAACTCAGCGATTTGTTGCGTCCGACATCACATTGCACAAGTCTCGGTAAAATGGTTATCTTTTTAATATCATAGTTGGTTGAGCTCTAGTCCTAACTTAGCTTGGAAACCAATTTTGTTTAGACATTTTCTTCACTTCCTTTCTATTTCTCTTTCTATGCAAGGACGTCACAATATGGCGTTGGTTGTCCTGACGCTGCATTTCGGCGTCGAAAGTGGACGCGAAGCGTTACTCGGCAAGCTACTATTACGTCACAGTGAATGGCGTATTATCTAATTGTAATGACTGAACAATACTTCATAAAATTAGAGAATAAATGACATTCAAGCACGCGCGTTTGTGTTTGTAAACTCATAAAAGTTCACTCTTATTTTATGAATTAGCCAAATGCCCGGATGACGTCGTAATTATCTAACTATGCATGCACCCAGAATATGGATGTATACATAATTTCCGACACAATGAAAAGTTCACTGCGTCCAGCCATTGAGTGTGCGACAACCGGTATCGTCCCAGCACGGCGCCTGGCTAGTCGAAGCTAATCGTTACTCGGAAAGCTACTATTACGTCACAATTATCTAATTATAGTGATTGAACAAAGCCTCATAAAATAGAAGAAATATCACATGCGCGCGCGTGTGTGTTTGTGAAGCTATCTACAAGTGCGTGCGTGCATTCTTGCTTGCGTGCGAAACTACAAGATGGCTACGTACGATAATTAGTTTTTTCCTGAACTAAACGTTCCTCAATTCTTGTAAAATAATTATGTTTTATTTGAAATTAATTAAATAATAACATAGGACACACGTATAAAACATCAATATTTAACAACTGTGGTTGGAATCACCAGAAAACATGTTTTGTGTTAAAAATAGTCATGTAGCACACACTGACCAGTGACCGTGTGCAAGACGTCACGTGTCACATCCGTTAACCCTTTGACCTACTATAAAAACAGCAGTGCACGTAGTCGGTGCAGCACTTTCTGCTAAAATTCATGCCCTTGGGGTTTTTTAAGGATCTTAACCGATGATAAGCAAATTAATATCTTTTCAAAAATCTCAAGTTTTTTTGTATCGCGCGAATGTATGTCTAGGCACTATATTACAAGTTTCAGACTTCAAACGTTAAAATATATTCAGTTGAACTTGTGGAATGAAGTTTTTACAAACAATTTCGTTCAGTAATAAATTAGGAAATAGATAATGTACGATTACATGAAACGGAACAACCGGCATGCGTGTGTGTGTGCGTGCGTGCGAGCGACCGTGCGTGCGTTTACATAACCTATTTTGCTTCGTCAGTGACGCCAACTGTCCCGTTTGCAGAAACCACGATGACGTCAGTAGACAGCACGTCCTTGGCTGGGCCGGGCGTCAGCAGCACCGCCATAACCAACAAGAGCGGCTCGAAAACGGGCTCTCGGGCGGCCGTCAGCGAGCAAAAGAGCCCGGTCACATCGGCCAAAGTAAGATATCGTTGTATAGATGTGGCGAAGAATGTGGATGTGCTGAATCTGTTTCTGACATGTTATTGACGTTAACAAGTCAGAAACTGTCTAAAACCAAAATGTGACTTCTCTGTTGCCCCTTTGATCTTGTGCCAGTTTCTGAGAAGTTGTTTCGTTGGGTGTTTTGTTATATGCTATGAAGACAAAAATGCTTAATCCGGCTGCGGGCGACGTAAGACTGACTGAGAAGGGGTTTCAGACTTCACGCTAGAAATGTCGACAGTCGCAGCGCCGTAGTCTCTAACGGACTGTTTACATCAACAGCAGCCAAACATCGCAGCCATCTTGAAACATGGGGCGGCAATAGATCAATACCGCTTCTATCTTATATTCGAATCCCGCCTGTTCACGTAGGGATATATAAACTATTCCTCTGTTGCTAGTAGGGTGTCTAAGGGAAAGTAGCGTTTTGACTGTCATCGTTACAAATGGTGGATGTTAATGTCGGTGAAAGTAAAACATCTGAAATCGTTGCCCCCGGAAACCAATACGTTTCCTGCTTTATCGCTAATTGCAGCGATATTCCTTGACACACCCGCTGTATTATACTGACAGTTAAACATTTCTTGATCAGTGACATTTGACCTTGAAATTCAAGGTCAAGAACACAACATCTGAAGTGTAGGGTAACCTAGGGCAAAACGGCCCTCTGGGGTAAGACGGCCCCATATCACGTGCACAAAATGTAAACTTCTGAACGTCCCCAAATCTGGTGCAAAATTATGCTAATATCCATCGGATGCCCACCCCGAAAGCTCAGCAACACGAGACAGACGTAATTAAATCAGTGTGTTTTTTTAACTTTTATATGCGCAATTATATCGACAGATTTAATATTCACCAATAGTAAAAATATTGCAACTATATAACGGTGTAAATCACGAACTAATTGGTGACCTGATAATATTATTACTCAGTTGACATGTAAGACAATGCAAAGTGGGCAGTAATAAGTTATGTTTTATATACATCGTGTTAAGACACGTTGTGCATGTGGGGCAAGACGGTCCGTATCAACGTGGGGCAAGATGGTCCCTATATCTTACCCCACACTCAAGTGGTCATAATACATCATATATATGACACATGCACAAGTATGTGTAAAACATTTTCTATAATACGAGAACGTTACATAATTGAACTTACGCTAGCCTGTAGGCTGTAATTGTGATGGACTATTGCTAAACCCATGTTGTGTTGTTTTGTTTTGTGTTGTGTTGTGTTGTTTTGTGTTGTGTTGTGTTGTGTTGTGTTGTGTTGTGTTGTGTTGTGTTGTGTTGTGTTGTGTTGTGTTGTGTTGTGTTGTGTTGTGTTGTGTTGTGTTGTGTTGTGTTGTGTTGTGTTGTGTTGTGTTGTGTTGTGTTATGCATGGATTGCAAGGTATATATTATCTGTTAACGTCAATTTAAATTTAACAGCTGTAATAGCCCGATATGTTACTATCATACTATTTGTATGTCTACATTTTATTTTCCGTCTTGACCAAGGGATGGGCCAAGAGGTTTTTTGGGGTACCCTTACTATTTTTCAAATCTGATTTGTTTCTGCGTAAGGTATTACATATAGAGTCCAAGTTTCATTTTACTGTCCGGCGCGTTACAGTTTATCAAACAAATGGTCTTAACAAAAGAGACGCCGTCTTTATGACGACTGTTGAGTGACGACTGCCTGTGTGCAGGTTCCGTCGCCGACGGACACGGACAAAGACAACCCGGCCGCCGACCATCGCAGCATGCGGCGGATCATCGCCGAAGACCCAGAGTGGTCCCTCGCCATCGTGCCGACCCTCGTTGAGCTCTGCATCAAACATCTCGTCTTCAACTTCGAACGTGAGTCTCGTATCAGTGCGGTCTGATTCAACCACGGT
Source organism: Lamellibrachia columna (assembly GCA_963662155.1). NCBI lineage: Eukaryota > Metazoa > Annelida > Polychaeta > Sabellida > Siboglinidae > Lamellibrachia > Lamellibrachia columna. The sequence goes on from OY759262.1 coordinate 31,320,604, forward strand.
GCGTTATATTCGCACGGAGGCAGGCGTAAATTCACGATTTATCTTCCCACTCACTTGACCAGGTAGTAGGGGCCTACAGCTAATTTTCAGGGGGCCATATCTAATTTTTCTCGTTTTAAAATTACTCGATCGCGTGTGTTTATACTTATGTCGTAGTCGTAATTAAATCGAGTTCACGGAAAACATTCTGCCCACTGTGAAGAAACGAAAACACCAGATTTGCATTATTGTTGTCAACAATGTAAAATATTGTCATATATCACTGGAATGATTATATTACAGAGGTTTATTATTAAATAATAAGGCCATGCTTTCAAATACATAAGTTCAAATGGAATAAACAATGTTGTGAAGAATCACCCTAGAGAAGCCTTGGTTTCATTCACGTTCAATAATGAATAAACTGCCTTTTCCGTAGTCTATTGCCACTACACAAGACCTTTCACAGTTCGCAATAGATAGATTTCCTACAACCTCGACTCCTTAAGTTTCAGTTACCGGTGTCTCATTTATTTTGCAGACAACTCGAAGGTGCTGCACGACCTCGAGCCGAAACACAAGGCGATGCTGCTGGAGAAGATATCAACTGACATCCCGCTCAAGGTGGGCCCAGACCACTATTTTGTTATATATTCGCGTTTGTTGCATATATTTTAATAGTTTAATATATGTTTAAAGCCCGCCACGCACATGCGGATTTTTCAGTTGGCAACTCAGGTGTTATGTGTGTGCTCTCCACCACCAGTTGACAATATTTGTTGTGGACATCTGGCAGTTGAAAATTCGGTCGGCCAACCTTCGGCAGACAAATGTTGGCGAGTTAAAGTCGGTATGAGTGTGGCGGGCTTACGGTTCACTACGCGTTTTATTGTGTACACATCGCTAAACCGTTTGCTTTAGTTTATTGAGGGCATACCCGTTGTAACTGAAACAAAACTTGGAAAACAATGATTTCCAATGTGGATCTTTCAAACAACAGAAAACGAATCACCATCTCATTAAAATGAGAATGTTTCGCATGTTCAATATCTGATCGGTTTTTTTTAAATCATGCTATATAGTATTTTAAGAATTATAAAGAATATAGACCTTGCGGTTCAGCATGCAATGTAAACATGATATATTCGGGGCGAAACATTCGAATTGTATTATTCATTGTAGTTCATTGGGTAGTGAAGGTGTTATTCATTGTAGTTCATTGGGTAGTGAAGGTGTTATTCATTGTAGTTCATTGGATAGTGAAGGTGTTAGAATGTACATAGTTTATATTGTAATTTTATATGATTTTGTAATAACACGATTAGACCATGTACCTTTAATTCGTGCACGGAATTAACACAAGACGTAACTGCAGGTAACAGCGCTCCTGGTGGATGACGAGGGGTACTGGCAGCGCTGTTGCAAGGCCCGCTGGCAGATTTGTGACGTGTCGGCGTACGGACGCAGCTGGAAGCGCATGTACTTCGAGCGCCACCTACAGCGTATTATCGAGCACTACGTACCAGAGGCAACAGATCCGACGGAACTCAACGAGACGCTTCCGCTTTGCAGGTTCGTTTGAAAGGAGCGCGTCGATTGGTCAGCTGCGCGGGAAGTTGGAAAGTGACCGCTAGGGGAGACACAGTATGAAAAAATCCTGTGAAAATCTTTGCGTCAAATTGCAACTCTATTTTCTCACAATAGACTACAATAGGCTAAATAATTTGAACACATTCGCTCGATGAAAGCTATGAACACATTAAGACGTTATACCCTTAATGATATGAATAGATGTGGGAACAGATTTTGCACAAACAGAATACCTTGTAAAATTGGTACAAGACGTTTTATTATAACGACGTACTGAGTTTTCCAAATTAATTGTGATGTTTCCTATATGACTATATGAGACAAACATAACCGGAATACCAATACAATAGTGCAACAGACGACGTGACATAACACATTTAATGTCCGACCGGCTTGCTAGTTGGCAGTGTTTTAGAGTTAGGATCGAGTTTAAAATATGCGCCGAAATAAATCTACAGTTCATGCGCACAAGTTTGGATCCACCATACAAATATTCCGTATCAAACAATTGCCCAACATTAATGCTATAAAACGACGTGTTTTTTAAACCATGTTTATCAGCTACAATCACGCGTCGTGATTTGCAGCGGTTTCGTCCGTAAGCTTGACGTACGACAGCTGCTACCGCCGGTTCGGGAAGCGCCCAAGGTATTGTTCCCTTCGATTATTTGCTTGCACGGGATGTGCACTCATTTTATGTTACTAAGCGGGGCAGTTCGTTCACAAGGGTTGTTTTAGGCTTCATGGTTCCGTACTCAGATGTAAGATGTCTCTAAATGTTATGGGTGTTGGATGTTTTCGCTTTATCGTGAGCAACTGTATCTATTTCGAAAATGCATTTCACCTGCATCGTGTTCACGTCTTGGGTTTAATTGATTGGTGTCCTACAACCGAGTCATTCAGTTTTGACCACTACACCCAAGTGACATTGGTGGGTTCTTGATCAGGTCTGCGCAACCGAACAATAGTTATACAGCCTGAGTTATGTTCCTCGTGCTGCTTTTAGAGCAAGACAAAATAATATAGTAGATAAAAAAAAAAACCGATTAATAAACTGCATAGAACACAGTTACCTGATTTAACTGGTCTTCACAACCTGATAGTTTGGGCTCATAAAATTAGTCGCCTCAGACTGTGAGATTATAGTTTTGAATGAACATTATCTCATATCAGTTCCTCAGTGTTTCTCGTCCTCATCACCACATTTAACACTGCGATGTTGCCGAATACCCGTCACATGTATGCATAGCAAGACATGCACCATCTTCGAAGTGTTTCCTTGTTGCCGCGACAAGGGAGGAACCGAAGACGACATCTCGGAGGCTGACGCCAGCGACACGACGGAAGGTCCGGAGATCGACCACTTCGACTTCGGCGCCGTCGTACCACATCTACCGCACATCGAGGAGTTGAGCATCGTCTACGGCGTGCACGACGCTGGCATGAACTTCGAGTGGAACCTCTTCCAGGTCAGTCCAGTCTCTATCATCCGAGCCCCCCTTCCCCTGACTACCACTAGAAATAGCACAGCAAAGCAGGTCCACGGTGGCCGAGAGGGGTCATAGCTACTGAGCGTTGACTGTTACAACGCGATGAAGCTATGCAGGTTTTCGACATTGTTTTTCGTTGGTGATAGACTTACCACACTGTTTCCCGTCCGCAAATCAAAACACCAGCAGCTGCAAAAAGAACCTCATAAATCCATATCAGTAGATGTGTAGCTATCAATATCTACAGTATACACTTTCTATGAGTTTTCCAAAACTACACTGGCTTTTAGACCCGAAGTGTCATCGATATGTATGTAATCGATATGTACGTTGCCAAACCGAGGCAATGTAAAAAAAACCGCGTGTCCAATGCACTGAGATGGAACTATGGTGCGATGCGGTGGCATTCACCGCACCATCGTTTCGCCGGTTCAGTGCTCTTCAGTGCATCACACCATCACATAATCGCATCGCATTATAGCTATGTCGGTTTGTCATGTTGTAAAGCCCAGTGATGTAACAGTGAAGGCCAATCTCGACCATCGCATAGGTCCATCAGCAATCATCATAGGTCCGTCAGCAATCATCATAGGTCCGTCAGCAATCATTGTGTGTAAGCAGTTTCTGTGTCGTTGGTAAGAAATATTTTTTTTAAATATTGTAACTTGATTTAGACAAGACGTTTGCATTTAATCGGGGGGGGGGGGGGCTGTTGTGAAGACGTAATATGTTTACATTTTCCAACACTTGATTAGGGTACCATTATAGGAATGGCATGTTTATAATACTGTCATACATCCTTTAAACGCTCCTACTTAAGAAACTTAACACTTAAAACGTAACGCCACGACTATCTATGCCTTCAAACAGTTCACTTTAAAAGTCAGAAGTTTTTCACCGTCACCAATTGCTCGTCTGTGTCGGCGGCGAACAGTTCACGGCGCGAGACTGCTTGCTACTGGCCAAGTGCGTGGCGCAGTGTAAGAACCTGAAGGTGTTCAAACTGAACCGCAGCAAGGTGGACGACGACAAAGTGCGCGTGCTGATCAGCCACCTGCTGGACCACCCGAGCATCACGAGGCTCGATCTCTCGCACAACGTCATCGGGGACCGAGGCGCGCGCGCCATTGGCAAGTTCCTCAACAACCACAGTCAGCTGACGGAGGTGAGTGCGTGGACCATAGTTCCATATCCGGTCCGTTTCGGTGTAGTTCAATTACAATATAACACTCTCTAGTGAATACATCATCAAACCAACGTAACTTACGAAATGATCATTTGAAGAGTCAAACTGACACATATCCATCTAACCACACGGTGCAGATCGAAGTTGACTGTCATTGTTTTGACTCTTCAACAGCGATACGCATGTGACGTTAGTGCATCCGAGTTGATATAGGCTAACTGTTATGTCGGTCGACTGTGACCCAGATGGAAAAAAAACGAGTTGATGGTATATTAAGTTGTGCATCTAGAGCAGCAGTATGTTGTTTGACAGTGTAGTCTCTCATTTGTACGACCGACACAAATCACATCGCATTTCTCGAAACCTCACTGATACATTCGTTCAATCCGTCTGCATGGTCAATAACTCTGTCGATTTTCTCCCGAAGCTGAACATCTACGACAACAATATCCGGGCGGCCGGAGCACAGGCGATCGCGCATGCGCTCACCAAGAACACGCTACTCACGAAGCTGAATATTCGTCTGAACCGCCTTGGAGATGAGGGCGGCCAGGCGATCTGCCGGGCCCTGCTGAAGAACACCAACCTCTCGGAACTCAACCTCGGCAGCAACGAATTGTCGGAGCCGACAGCTGCAACGTTGTCCCAGGTCGTCGTACAGAACACGACACTACGCAACGTGGAGCTGTCTTGCAACCGACTCGGACCGGTAGGTGGCATGTCGACTCATTCGCTAGGTGGCGTTGTCTTTTCGGTAAAAATGGTTGCGCTTTCAAAGAGATGTGTACCTAACGTGCACCCGATGTCCATCAGGCGAGTGATTGTAATCCAGTATATATCTTAATAGTTTTTCAATGTCAATTTTACATTTGTCTGGTATGACGTTTTCAAATGGCAATTCAGCTGCATTTACCAAACTAACTATCAGTTTGCTGAAAACTATTGAGATATTTGATGGGCTGTAATGTGCACTCTGCTGTTTATGGGGCTACAATTTCGTGACTTTTGATTAAGGGTCCGTGAGATTACCTCGACAAATAGAACTGTTGGATCGTCTGACGAAGCGTCTCTGTTCAGTTGATGCGTGTGTGATCAGCGACTCTTCCAACATTTGTCACAATAAGTGCATCTTAGAACTAGATTATGCCCCATGAATACACGTTTGTGTGAATGGAACTGGAATGTTACAATTTCGACTCGGCCTTGTTCGCGGCCACTGCCGCTCCATTTTCACGCGTGACAAAGCCAACTTCGCAGGAAGCTTTGACCGCACGAGCGACGAACCCATTCGAAGACGAACTGTATAGATTTGGCATTACAGATAAATGAAGCGTCTTTTGTGAGGGCCAGAGAGGCGTGAATTCTTAACGTGTGTCCTTATTTAAACACATGGATTCAGTATTTTGACCCGGAGAACGTCATAGTGTCACTTCTGGACACGACATGGTCAGGACATTATCCATTGCCGCGTTTGCACAACGCGCCTAGCAGTGTTCCGTAAACAGGAAATATTTGTTCGCGTCTGTTTTTTCTGCGGAACGAGGCATTGTTTGTCGCAATCAGTGGCCTAATAATCACACACGCTCTAGGACCAGTTCAAAAATGTGATTTTTTTACCTACTACTGAAACATATTAAGTCATTGACTTTACTTTCGACGTGATCAGTGGCGTATTTAGGGTGGGAGCATGAGTGACCCTTCACATCCCCTTTGCGAGATCCTAGATATGCCACTGGACACGTGACCATCACACATGTGATCGTCTCGAGTGTCTGCAGGAAGGTGACTGTGTAGTATGTATGGGGCTCTCTGTGACGATCATTGCTTCTCTTGCAGGACGGCGGCAAGCAGCTGCAGGAAGGCATGGAGGAGAACGAAACGATCACGTACGTCGACCTGCGACTGACGGAGGTCGGCCAGGAGTCGGAGTACTGCATCAATCAGATCCTGCATCACAATCGTGAGCGGGCGCGCGCCAAGCGGCTGCGCATCTCTTTCCCGTCGAAGAGCTCGCCCTCGCCCAACCAGAGCGTCGGGGCGTAGCGCCGGGGACGTCGACATGGGGTGGTGGGGTGTTTGACGCCCTCGAAGAGGGGGCAGACATCTGCTGGGGTGCTTGTCGAGAAGGATGACGAAATGACGTTGTTGTCTGAGTTACCGTTGATCGCACCAGGTCGCTTTGTTTTATGAGAATGGACGCTTAACTAGACCACTGTTGCAATGCCGATTGTGTTACGCAAAGATCTTCTACAGTAGAAGATATTTTGTTAAGCTGACAGTGTCAAAATGTGGGCTAGCATTAACGAGTTGATTTTCATACATTATCGCGAGGCCAGACACCAAGCAGCACTCAGAAGGAAGCTTTATGTTAAGGGACCAGGGTACTGTTACACTAGCAGATTGGAAAAACAAGGAAAATATTTTGTTGGTATACAAATGGCTAGAATATATTATCGAGTGGTGCCGTAACATTTTAAAAGTGGTGGCTATTTTGCCATAAATGCGCACGGCATCGTTCTCAAACACGGTTAGAGTCACTCAATATTTCACTGTTTGTAGTTCTTAAACACTTTCAAACCGTTTCTGCGCGGCCAGCCGCACTAGATTTCTTTTACGGATGCTTGGACCAGCGGTGACCAGCGGCTCGCGATACAGTTTTTACAAAACACACACTAAGGTGATAGGTTTCCTACGTTGAGAATTGAAATTTGTGGGCAGTTACTTCAGGGATGTTAGACAACAGTCTGATGAGTATTTATCCACAACAGCGTGTCATTTCATTGTACTTATCTATACGTTTATCCAGGCGCAAATACAGGGGATGTCCCCCGTTTTGTACCAGAATGTCCCGCAGTAAAAAGGTTCTGGGGTTATGCACCGAACCCACTTTGCATGGGATTTGATCGGTACAACTCAGTAATGACGCTAATATGTTTAAATACCTAACTAATGTATTTTTTAATGTATATGTAAACATTTGAGTTCCTCGACTATTAGCGGACAGAGACGTCGCGGGTCGAACCAGCTCACGAAGAAGCGCTCGACCCTAAGCGCACCACGTGCTTGCCATGTTTAAAAGTAGCCGGGAACCCTTTACTTTGAGAACTGACGTATCATTCATTATACATTTATTAACGAAGCTACATACACGGTTCGCATCATTTTAATTTTACGCACTGATACACACTATTTCTAAGTCTGTGATAAGATAATTTTACGTCGTTATTAAATATAATGTTTACTTGTATTGTAATATATTTTGTGCGATATTTGTATAATAAAATGAAACTGTCTGATAGGAGCGCATCACCTTGCGAGCTCCTTGAAGGCTTTCGTATCAAACGTGTAACATGGTGTAGTGTTTATGCAGGCTTATGCACGCAGGTGGACAATGCCTTTTAGACACAATTCACGACAAAGAAGCCTCTGGTCATTATGGCTAAGTACATTAAAATCATGGTATCCCAAGCGTGATCTCTATTAGTTACACGTGACCGCTGACCTGTTATTTGTGCGCAGAAACATTTTATTGATTAAAATTAATAACCTATCATTCATACGTACGTTTATACATACACGGGACGCAGGGAGGGAGAAGAAGGGAGAAGAAGGGAGGACAGGAGGCAAGGAGGGAGGAAAGGGAGAAGGGGAGAAGAAGAAGACATTTTTATTTGACCCATCATACATTTCACATAATATATATCCATGTTGAATTATACTTTTACATAATATAGGTGTACACAGTTGTAAGTAAACATTATATATATATTAAGGTAAATAAACAAATAGGGTCAGGAGACTCCTCAAAGACTTTGATAGTCGCTATCGAGGAGCCATCTTACAAACTAAAATTAAACTAAATCAGTTCGATTCTTCCGAGAAGAGAAGAAGGAAAAAACCGCGTGCATGTGCGTGTTCGTATAGGAATATTCTCGCTTGATTATGGGTGTTTGTAGTTTAGGCGCCTTTTAGTATAAGGATGACAGGTGGTTGTCTTTTTTAATGTTGCATACATATAATATCAATTTTGCCTTGTGCATGAATCTTTATAATTTTGTAAAAAAAATATAAAGCTTTGCATACTGAGATTCCTGTAAGATGGGTGTATTAAGCTTTTCTTAAGCTATAGTAGGAATTTTATTAAGTAAAAATGGTAATTATGCCGAAGACATTTCTTTGCAAATTCGTAAATGTAAATATTTATTAAAAAAAAATTAATTGTTGCAATTTAAGGATGTCATCTACTTTTAATATGCTGAGTTTTTTATGGAGTGACTGCATGATGCAATAATTAATGTATGGTACAATTAATGAATTATATAACAACGTTTAAATTTTGTTTTTATTCCTTTTGGAATGTCATATATTTAGATTTTGCAATGTATAATGATAATTTATTTATTTTGAGCCATTTATTTATTTTTAAAAGTTCGTCATTTATTAATGATTCTAAATTGTCATTGGGTATATTATCGTTAAAAGTTTTTAAAGTACTTGATAAATTTGTATCATCAGCATAAATGATAAAATTTAACATTTCACTGGCTTGTGCAAAATCATTTATATATATATATATATATATATATATATATATATATATATATATATATATATATATATATATATATATATATATATATATATATATATATATATATATATATATATATATATATATATATATATATATATATATATATATACATATATATACATATATATATACATATATATTTATTTATAAAAATAAAAAAGTAAACTCTGCTTTTACATTAAAAAAAATTAAGAATATACCGTAAAGAGAATAATAAATAATCTACCCTACAAAAACTAGTTGTGGATTTTATGTTTTTATGTTTAAAATTAATTGAACCTGCAATAACTAAATCTTTAACATTATTAACAAACCAAGTATTAACCACAGGAGTATTCCCTGATAAATAAAAACATTGCTAAGGTAATTCCAATTTATAAAAAGCCAACAATATTTTATAATTATAGATCCATATCTCTTCTACCAGTTATCTCCAAAGTACTGAGAAAAAAAAATTAAAAGACTTACTTAAAATACTCAAACTTTTCTTTGACCATTAATATGGTTTTCGACCCAAGCATTCAAAGGAATATGCTGCCATGGAATTAATAGATAGGATTATAACTCAAATGAATGCAGTGAAAAAACTAATATATTAGCAACAAATTCGAATACATGCATGCGTGCTTATGTGCAGGCAATTTATGACAGTCACCAACCAGAACCTGTGTTGCGCAATACCAACATTGCTAGTCCGCGGGTTCAAACTGACCAGGCTGTCTGCTATGTGGGGACGCTTGACCGAGTAACTGCCTAGTGGGCCATTTATGACAGTCGTAATCCAGGTACTGCGTTGCACAATACTTGATTCTATGTTGCGAAATACCAAAGTGTTATTCCGCTGCAACTACCCCCCCCCCTCCCCGGTGGGGTAAACCGAGCAGACCGCCTGGTATGTGGGGACGCTTGACCGAGGGAGTGAGGGAGAAAGAACCAGCCAGATAGGGACCGACTGGGAGAAACGAGGAGTCTGCACAGCTTAACGTTTACTGGTCGTCCACATCTCCGGTACAAGCGAAACGAGAAGCTGGCGGGCATCGACACAAACAGCTGGGAGACGGTCGCCGATGATCGAGGCCATCGGAGGCTGACTGTTCAGAAGGGCATCAGAAGAGGAAAAGAGAAACGATCGACACAACTGGCTGAGAACAGGAACCACCGAAAACAGAGGCCACGTCAGAGTAGGGCTATTGAGCCACACCAGGCGACGCGTAGCACATCTCCATGGCCAACCAATGTCCAAGCAAGACGAAGGATGCCAAGGGAGCTTAACATCCAGATGTCATATACACAAACTGAACACAAACTGAACACAGGCCATCAGTGCTCTATGAAGGACGTCAATATTCTAGACCACGAGGAGAACTGGCACAGGAGAAAAATAAAGGAGGCGATTAACATCCACAGAAAGAAACCTACGCTGAACCGAGACGTCGGCCAGGAGCTCCCACCAGTCCTACTCCAGCTTGTGTCACATGACATTGGTCATGTGACACATCCGTAACTTCAGTCTGCTGAAGAAGACTGCGAGATGCAGTCGAAATATCCAGAACAAATTTCAAGTTTCTTGAGAGGTAATTATGATTAATATCCAGATGTTAATTTTAACTTTAAAAAATCACGTTGAGAACAGCATGCTCGTTTCCGTTTGCCGGCTTCCCCGTTTGTGTGATCGATGATCCCGGTTACACGAAATGATCCCACACTGTAGCGACCCACTCCTTTCTCGGCAGACTTCAGAGCAATCTGCCTGCGCTTGTCCCTGGCGTTCAGTTTTTTCACAAAAGTCTACGGGCGTCACAGAGACGGCGATTCTCTATCTTCTTTAACCGCCACGAACTGTAGGGAATTCTAACGAACCTGGCCTAATTGTGTTGGATGATCGGGTTTGTCAGAAGATTTGCACATACGGTGAGCCACGATTGCCATCGTCACCAGGCACGGCACCTGGAGAAGTTGTTATCGTTGTTAGTGTTGTAGTTATTACTGAAATTGTATTACGATGGACGGCGTCAAGTCTACTTACCGACGGTTGATGTTCTCTTCTCCATTCCAGCATCTCTAAGCTTTGTTAGCCAGCTAACACCTCACAAATCAAACAAATTATCGTTTCTGCACGAACACTCATCTATGGACAAATATATCTAATGTCCAAACCAGTGTCCAAAAGCACACAATAATGATGATTTGATAACGGGCTCTGACTCTACGCATGCGCAAAGCCGACTGTAGATGACATAGTTACGGCGAACGTCACAAATGACGTCGAAAGTAAAATATTATTGTATTAATGCAACTTTGCAGTGATGCAACGTTCGTAAAATATACATTAACATATATATGTGTTGTTCCTTTTGTTATGAGTAAGCGTGTTTTATATTATAGCATTTTCAATATTTACGTCGTATACGAAACTCAAACTTCAGTGCCTTGTCTCGCAGGAAGTGACGCACTATGATGACGTCAGCAGGTAAACAACTCGGCTCGAGTAACGGAACTATTACGTACATACAGTCAGCCGTAACACCACGTGAAACGTTGGTTAGTATACCCCCTAGCAAAAGCGTATATAAGCTTGTTGGCAGGGGGTTTCAATCAGTCGTAGTCATATGTCGTTCTACTTACGAACCGCGGGGGGGACACATGTGTCGTTCTACTTACAGAAGGGTTAATATTAGCCGGCTGCTAATACTTCAGTCTTTACATTGATACTAGTTCCAACGTAGGCACATTGTCCTTTACCATAATATTTGCCACGGACACACCCTCCATGGCCTAGGGCCCCAAGACCCCTGGATCCGCTGCTGTCCTAGCGAACATAAACAAATCTACATATATTTACGAAAATTCGCTCTTTATTGATCGACATTAAACGATTTAAAATGTATTTGCTAAATCAATTAGTGTTTCTTAATTAACTTATTTATTCATAAGGCTGTCTCTTTGATTTTAGGATTTCTACCGTTCGCCCTACCGGTGTTCCGGTGGGGTCGGGGCAGCTCAGCGTTTCCCCATAAGTACCGCGCTATGAGTGTGCCGGCTCGGGGCAGTAATCTCATGGTGAGGGCGTCCTCGTAGCAGGGCGGCGAGTTGGCGTCATCGACCGGCACCACGGCCACACCGCCGTGGCGGGCCGAGGCTCCAGCCCTGGCGCCCGACTCGGGGGTCGACAGCAGCACCGGCAGGTACAACGACTGCCTGTCCGCGCTCGGGCGGGTTGCTTCCGCGGAACTGTGTCGATGCGAGTTGGCCTTCTGTATCGGCCGGTCGTGGACCGCCGGGTCCGTTGCTGGGCGGTCCCGCGTAAGGACGTCCTCGTCGCCTGGTTGCGATCTCACGGCTCCACCTGGAGTCCGAGGTCGTGATGCGACCACTGAGGACGCGGTGTCGTCCGGTTCACGACCGTCACTAAAACCACCGTTTGTCGATCCGTAACGCCGGCTGATGGCGCCGTTTTCTAGAGGCCGGTTTTCCGTCAGGCGGCGCTGGCTGTCAGTAAATCTCGATATGAACCCGCTGGTGCGACTACGCGGAAGTGACGTCGCACCGTTTCGCGCGCGCGAATCCCGCGCGTCCGCGACGTGACCGTACGAGAAGGCACGCGGAAGGATGCTATTGGCGAACAGCGATCCGAGTCGGCGCGGAATGCTCGTACTCGACGTGATATTTCCGCCTGATGGCGCTCGCATCGTTCCCCTGGCGGTGTCCATGAGCAGCGCTTCCGAGTAGCTCGGCACGATCGTGAAATTGTTACGAGCGATGTCCAGCTCAGCGTCGGTGTCGGAACTTCCGGTGCGCGTCATCCGCTCACCGCCACCGTTGGCGTCGGACCACGGGTCCGAGTAGTGCAGTCCAAACAGCTTGTGAGCGTGGTACTGGAGGTGGGCCGTCTTGTACTCGATCAGCACCCGCAGCGGCCACGACAGCAGCAGGGCCGATCCGACCCAGAAGATCGCTTGTGACACGTACCACGGCAGATGGTCGCGGTCCGTGAACGCGATCATGCTCGGCCGGAAATTCACGTTGAGCAGGTCGAGGCCCTCGCGCACCTGGAACAGGGCAATGTTTATCTTCCGGTTCATGGCACGGAAATTAATTGGAAGCGATTCTGCAAGGTGTGGCCGATGACCGGAAGGTGGGCAGTTTGAATGTTACAAATGTGCAGTACTGGTTTTCTGGGAAAATATAATTTACCATTTTAAGAAAACATTTGTGTGGGTAGATGATGGACGCATATTACTAATCCCATGTCTAAAGTCTATTTCAGAATACTGAACAAACCTACGATATGACTATAACGGTCAACACATATACAAGCTTTTATGAAAAGGTAACATCCAAGTACAGGCTGAAATGATATATGCTATCAAAATAAAACTTGCTACGAAAATCAGAACAACTTTTGAATTTTCACGTACAACAAATAAAACACGGTTGCGTAAACGAACGTGCTCGCACGCACGCACGCACGCACGCACGCACGCACGCACGCACGCACGCACGCACGCACGCACGCACGCACGCACGCACGCACGCACGCACGCACGCACGCACAACCGGAAGTACCGCACTTGACCCGGAAGTACCGCACTTGACCCGGAAGTGTTTGCGCCTACCTCGACATAGTCGTCCCGTCGCTCATACTCGTCGAAGAACGCCGCCCTCTGCTGCTCGAACTCGCGCTCCGACTCGAGGTTGGCGAACGAGAAGCCCTTCGTGAAGCGGATCTTCGTCGCCGGGAAGTTCTCGAGGCGGACGATGCTCGGCGAGATGTCCTTGACGCCGCAGTAGGTGAAGTTGAAGGCGAGACTGGCGCTGTGGGAGTTAACCCGCTCGTAGTAAACCTGCGCAAGAAACACGTTGTAAGTAGCACTGATGTATTATTACAGTGTGCGAGTGTTACGCAGTTTACACACGGGTGTTCAAATCGTCGGATATATTTATCTTCATTGGCGACAGTGCCGTCTAGCGTTGGGTATGCAATGCAATCAGCTAACCGTGTGGAAAGCGGCTGTCGCTGCATTATGTCGACATCTTAATAATAATAATAAAAGTACTTATATATCGCCCGATCAATCGAGATTGTCCCAGGCGCTTTACATACATAGTAGTAATTTGCAGGACATAAAATTGCTAGGAGAATAATTATGCTGAGAATACTCTACACAAATGCTAAACAATGCTAACAAAATAACTATGTTATAAAAATCTTCTTTAAATATATTCATTTATACAAGTAAGACTCAGAATATAACCAAAAAAATACTAAATACAATTATAAAAAAAACTTCTTAAGAACTATATTTTAAGTAAGTTCAGTAATACAAGTGAAAATAATAAAATAAATATGCTAAGAAAATAATATATACAATATCTAATGAATGCACATAAAATATTCTCATCGGTGAGTTATAAATAAAAAAATTGTTTAAAACAGTGAGTTTTTAAAAGTGTCTTAAACACTTGTAATGATTTCGCTGTCCTCAGAGAAGGTGTTAAATTGTTCCATAGAACGGCTGAGCAAACAGCGAAACGGCGATCACCACGTGTGACAGTCAGTGAAGCCGGTACGAATAAAAGCGCTGGCAGCGAAGCAGATCGTAGAGTTCTGTTAATGGGACGGTAGCTAATTAACTCAGCCAGGTAGTCCGGCGCCAGACCATTTAATGCACAACAGGTTCACAAAAGCACTTTGTAAATTGGTCGCAAATGAACAGGCAGCCAATGTAAACGCTGCAACACGGGTGTAACGTGTTCGTATTTCCTTGTACGGGTAATGAGGCGAGCAGCACCGTTCTCTACCTTTTGTAAACGTTGCAGCGCCGTCTGTGGGAGACCATAGAGAAGTGCATTTCTATAATCTAAACGTGATGTCACTAGTGTGTGAACAAGTGTATTGCATGATTCTTCGGTCAGATGTAGCCGAATTGGCCTAATATCTCTTATCTGATAGTAGCAACTTTTCACAGTGTTGGCAATCTGGTGTTCCATATTCAGGTTGCTATCAAATTGCACACCCACATTGCGCACACACGATGAAGGTTGAATTCGATGACCGCCTACTGTAATGTATACGTCGGCAGGCAGACTATCACGTTGCTTCGCTGTGAAGAAGACGATCGCCTCAGATTTCTCTTTGTTAAGTTTTAACAGGTTTTTGGTCAACCATGCAGCCACTTCTGCTATACACAACATACATTGCCGCCACAATGGATTCATCTCGTTCAACTGTGAGGTAGATTTGAGTGTCGTCAGCATAACAATGATACTGCATACCGTGTCTAGCGACAATATCTCCGATAGGTTTGTTGTACATGCAGTACAATGTAGGGCCCAACACCGACCCTTGTGGGACGCCACACGTCAAGATTGAATCAACCGACTCGGCGCTTCCCACTGCCACTTTCTGATACCGTTCGCTGATGTACGATTGCAGCCACACAAGGGCCCTGTCGGTAATGCCGAATGAGTGCTCAAATCGAGTCATCAACAACTCATGCTCGACTGTATCAAATGCGCACGACAAATCAAGCGTCACGAGGATTGTTGTACATTTTCTGTCCAGTGCCGCGGCGATGTCATTTTTGACACGGAATAGCGCTGTTTTTGTAGAGTGGCCGCGACGGCATGCATATTGAAAAGGGTCGCGCAAAGCATTTTCATCAACGTGTGTGCTAATTTGTTTTGCAACCACTTTTTCAACCAATTTCGACACAAATGGCAAGTTCGACACAGGGCGGTAGTTCTGTAAGATGTCTTTATGCAGCGTAGGCTTTCTCAAAAGTGGCTTAATGATTGCATGCTTGAAATCAGCAGGTACATTTGATGTGGTGAGAGACGTGTTAATCGTAGCGGTGATTAGTGGCACTAACTCATGTGAACATTGCTTTAGTAGCCATGTTGGTATTGGATCTAATTCGCACGATTTAACCGGAGCGGATGCAACTAATCGTTCAACGTCCGATTCTGTGACTGTCTCAAAGCAGACTAGTTGGACACCACCGAATACCGCGTCGTTGCTCATAGCGGCCATCGTAGTGAACCAACCATCTTCGCCGCAGTCGACAATGTCTTTCCTGATGTTCAATACTTTCTCAATAAAATTATCACCAAAGCGATGTGCCATGTCCACAGGGCACACATACGTTGTGCCATGTCCACCGGGCACACATACGTTGTGCCATGTCCACCGGGCACACATACGTTGTGCCATGTCCACCGGGCACACATACGTTGTGCCATGTCCACCGGGCCACACATACGTTGTGCCATGTCCACCGGGCCACACATACGTTGTGCCATGTCCACCGGGCCACACATACGTTGTGCCATGTCCACCGGGCCACACATACGTTGTGCCATGTCCACCGGGCCACACATACGATGGCACTGTCGTTATGGCAGTGTTACCCATCAGGTTTCTTGTGATGTTAAATAGTTGTTTTTGGGCATTTTTGCAATTGGCGATCTTAGCATGTGTTTTTCTTACAGCAACTACGAGAGGTCGCCATTGTAAAACATCTATGTGTAAGAGTTTTTCAACGGGGTGATAGCAGGCCAGTTCTGGAAGCCAGCGTAATGATAATACTGGACCGGTAAAACTAAAGTACTTTAAAGCGGGGTAAAGTCATGGGTTTGGTGCTATGCACCTAAAATAGATAATAAAACTAACCATGTGCAACTAAAATAAAGAAAATCACTCAGAATGTGTTCTAAAAGTGGGAGATTCCGGTCATTTCTCCGGTTGACTGTTAACCAGCGCGACCAATAAGTGCACGAGCAGTTCTAAGAAAATCGGGTAACATAGACTAAGTGTGACGTAATAAGTGAGGCCGGTATACACAGAACCAACGCAAAGTCTCAAACAAACGTGCTCTATTTTCTCAGAAAAAAAGGACTATTTTAGTAACCAAAGGCCAAACTATGTTACATAAGAGTTTGGATGCAAACAGCATGGCCATATCATATTGGCAAATATAGGAATAGGTGTATACAGATATATTTTCGTTTGGCGAGCGAATGTTGCTAGACTTTGACACTCGTGGCGTAGGATTATCTAACTGTTACCTATCAGTATGTCGCGGTCCGTGGAATTATGATACTTTGTGTTCAACAAGGTTTTCCTAATAAACCACTGGCGTGATATGCTTAATTGTTGTTGCAAATTGTTATGCTTTAGTAACTCTTATAGGTGCATAGGCCCAAAAACATGACTGTTGTTTCCCTTTAACAAATTATTGCAATCAGATCTGGCCGCGCTAAAAAGCAGTGTCATAACGGGAATATCCGATAGTAAAATATCCTAACATCGTTAATCATACTGTGAGCTCAACTGTTCATGATTCGTCACCGAGTTTCATTGTTTCTTTGCTACATTAAGCGTTACTCAAGTGCATCTTAATATGTCATTGGTGCATTGTGTCAACGCTGAAGCCCTACAGTTTCTGGCCGGGCCCAGTTGACCGAGACTACACTGACCTGCGTGGCGGTGAAGGCGTCGCCATTGCGGTAGCGCGTCACCTGGCGAGTACGGCGGACATAATGGTAGCAGACCGCCTTCCACCAGACAATCGGCACGGCGTCGTGCAGTGCGTCTATGTAGTCATAGACGGTCCGCACGTCAACCTTCAGTTGAAGCTGTTAACAGACATGTGTCACATACCGACGGAAAAGCCAAATGAACGTAATGTTTTAATCATTATGTCGTACACATTTCGAGAAGTTGATATTAAAATGTTTCGAATCATTAGGCACTACCTGTGTTTCTCGTATGCCAAAAGGAGTAGACAGAATCATCATCCTCCAAAAAATCACGATAGCAGTCTTCCGGTAACGCTTCGGTATGGCCTCACAAACTCATTACCTGCGGCTAAGCATGACACGTCATCATCCAAACCTAGAGGCACCAGTTTTGAATTATACATCGTACACGTCTTCAGAAACATACATTATCATATTAAAGACTGCATGACATTCCGGCCAGAAATTACCCTTTACTGCGCTGTCGAAAACGATAACAAAACGACAAGTTGTGTTTACTAGCGCTGCTTTATTGTCGATGATATATCAAGGCACCGACTATGCAAGAGTCATTCGAGGAGCTGTCTGCTGGATAGGTCATTATTGCGGCAGGTATGAGTGGATATAGCTTCCGGTCGTAAGGAAGCGCTGCTGTGCGTCCGTCTGAGCAGGCCACTTACCTCTATGCGCGTGTGGCTGTGCCAGCACTCGACTAGGTAGACGAGGTACAGCAGCACCAGGAAGGCGACTGGGATGTACACGTAACTGTCTGCGCACGGACTTGATTGGTTCATCGTCGCCGCCACGTCATCGCTGACGTCACTCGCGTAAATGACGTAATAGTTGACAACTTCTCGCTGCGAGTACAAAATAAAAGACCAATGCGTCATTTGACAGACAGGCCTATATAGGAATAGTGGGTATACAAATATTCTATTTACTAGTATTTTTAATCTGCCGCATTATTAAAAAACAAATATGCGTATTGTAGATGTCTATCTTTAGCAGCACAAATATCTAACAAGAATAATACATAGGGGCTGTGTGGTTACCGCATACATATATAGTGGTTACTCTGTGTATGCTTGATGGGACACCACGCGTTTTTATTATTTGAAGTCTCTCAATGAAATTGCATACTATGCGAAGTCATGTATTTAAACACCATTTGCTAACATTATAAGTGGAGAGTTGGAAGTTAACCGAGTGCTTGTGTGGTCGCAAGGAGACGCTATTGTTACAAACACGTCCGTTCACTAGCCAATGAGATTGGTCGTTACAAACCTTGACGACCGTGACGCGGCACCAGACGATAGCGGCGAGACATCCACACACTAGGAGCGTGAGGATGAGACACTTCCAGTGAGAGTTACGACGCAAGGAGCGAAGGAACGACAGCTGAACCGGCTGCAACTGGAACACCGACGGCAGATGTCAGCACGTGTCTTTAAACATATAATTAATCTTAATTCGGTATGTTCTTATATAGCGCGGTATCCGGTCCATAGGACTGCTCAAAGCGCTTTACACTTCACCCCCTGGCAGACCTGTTCATTCCAAGGCCATCTCAACTTCTTTGGGAAGTATTCAGCCACGCTGCAATTGCTGCGCGAAGGCTATTCATTCACATATGCACCACTGTCTGTGGCAACGTGGGGTGATCAAACTTGCCAAAGGTTCGAAGCGACCGCAGTGGGATTTGAAACCGGGTTCTCTCGATTGAGAGTCCGGCCTTCTAACCGGTATGCTATCGCGCCCAACAGTTTACTTGAGGCCAATAACTCAGAGAAGTCTATGTGGTGGATTTGGTTCTTTATTAAGCAAATTATTAGTCGGAATCAATATGAAGCACCCGTCAGAGTTTGCCTCAATTACCTCCAACTTAGTGGCTTTTGGCAAGCTAACAGTAGCAAAGGCCCCTATTTCTAATTATCGCCACTGGTAATAATCGCTGAACGTCTTGACACACTAGGATCATGATACAGGATAGCAATAGAGCCTATAGTTGTATCACAGTATATTTCGTGTCTCCATTCCGGGCTGTTTACCCCGCGTGTTAATTCTGTGAAGAAAAAAACATAGCCATTTACAATGCGAACAAATCATAGATCGTTGGACTGAAGCTGAACACACACAATCAGTGGTGGCCATACCGATTTAAATCCGCGCAAGTTGCATACATTTAGCTTGACAAACAATAATCGTAACTTAAAAAAGCTGCAGAGCTGGAGATACGCTGGTGCACACCAGGGATTCCGTTATTACATTCTTTATGCCAGTCCAGCAGTTCCGCTGATGTGAGCGCCATTTGCGCTAACTAATGAGTGATAAAACAGTCTGTTTGCATACTATCAGTAGTAGCATCTGGCGGATGTGGAGCCTGGACTGTTTCGGTTTGAATTGCAAATGAAGACTCGTCCGAAACAGCCACTGTCGAGCTTGGCTAATCCTTGTGGGATAATAAATAAATTGCATATGTCCATGGATTAGAACTTTCCCATGAATGCTAACACTAGAAGACTGATTAGACGTAAACATAGATTATGGACAAGTTATATGGAAACAAGAGACGGGAAGAAATATTTAGAGTACTGCAAAATTAGAAATAAAGTCAGAGCCTTAACACGAACACTTCGAAAGGAGTTTGAAAGAAATGTAGCTAATCAAACAAAAAAGAACTCAAAAGCCTTCTGGCAATGCTGTAAATCCAAAACTACAATCAAACCAGGAGTTGGTGAATTAAATGTAGATCCAATAAATCCCAACTCCAAAACTACAACAGGGAAAAAGCAAATATTCTTGCTACCTACTTCGCTAGCGTATCTACAGCTGAAGATCCAGGGGTTAAGACTAATACAATGATGGAATAGTTAACAATAACTGAAAACAAAATATTACTGGCGTTAAAAAAATCCCCTGGTCCAGATTAGATAGGAGCCAGGCTACTGGTGGAACTTTCGAAATCAATCTGTCACCCAATACGTACACTATTTGAAACCCGATAAAGCAGCTAGTATTCCGAACGATTGGAA